>CM053979.1:13676631-14139131 GCA_028641955.1 Protonibea diacanthus
CCCTCAACCCGATCCTCTGTTTGCTCCTCTACCAAATTCTGCCTTGTTTTCTGACTTGCGTGCTTTCCCCATACCTCCACTGCCTGTTAACTTGTCTCCTCAACTCTTCTTTATAGTCCGTCTCCACACACACACACACACACACACACACACACACACACACACACACACACAAACAATCGGAGTCTCATTTCAAGGCAGTTAGCATCAAATTATTTCCTCCTCTCATCAAATCTTTGATTCAGCTGTAGCTCGGAGTTGGCAGCCTTGCAGCAATCCAGTCAAATCAATAGGATTTGCCATGCTTGGGATGAGCTCACTCGTCCATTCACCACACAGGGAACACCTCTACTAAACCCCTAAACTGTTTGAGCTGGAGGTTAAAACTACCAAGTGTCAAAAGAAAGTGTTAGCATGTTGAGCTACAGGCTGGGCAGCCGTCCCATCACAACTCTTGTACTCTCCCTTTTTTTTTTTTTTTTTTAGCTTGAATCCCTCCTAGTCATGATTTCACTGTTTTGGTCTTAACACCCAGCGGCTACAGCACAAACTGTAGTAGTCCAGGAAGCAGGTTAGGGTTGAAATTGTAGCTTCACATCCCCTATTCAGCCATAGAGAATCTAGAGACGGGCCGATTTTTTTTGAAGAAGAAAGAAAGCCGTACGGGATGGAAGAAGCTGATTTGGCAGAGCCGTCAGGCAGGCGTAGCTCGTCCAGCCTCATGTGTAGATCTGGTTTGTGGGTCGGAGCGTTGGTGGGGCCGGGCTTTGCAGCTGCTGCTGTGTGGCTGCAAGTCAAGCAAAGGAGGGGGGGTGGGGTGGGGGAACCGAGCTCAGGCTGCCTCCCTTTCAGGCCGAGGCTCACCACACCAAGACGCTGTACCGCGCTCCGCTCACTAACGTGGGAAGATGAAAAGGAGCATCAGATGTTTTTTGGATTACTCACTCTGTGAGTGAGTGTGTGTCTGTGTTGTCTGTCTGTCTCGCACTATATCTTAGACACAGTCCAGCCTGCAGTTGATTACCTGCTCCTGTTTCATAGTCGTCTGTCTGTTCCCAAATGCTTCAGCTATGTCAGGAATGCTGCCCCCCCCCCCCAACATGCTTTTTATTTGTTTCGAGCACCACCTGGTTTAGCTGTTTTGTAAGGCGTGGCCAGAATATTTCAGATGTTTTTTTTTTTTGCTGTTGTTTATTTGTTTGTTTTTTTTGGTTTGTGTATTACCAGCTGTCCAATTATTTTCTAGACAGGGAACATGTTGGCTGCAATTTGTCATGGAATTAAGTGGAAAGATTGAATAGATCTTTCCACTTGTGATTGTGTGTATTTGTTTTAAATAACAAGTTGCAGGGGCTGTTGTCTGCGTCAGTGGTCTGCTTTTTAATTTTTTTTACTTTTTTTTTTTTTTAAAGTTAAATTGCACTGCACTGTGCTGCAGAGGGAAACAGATAGAGAAAGGGCTGATGGAGGAATGAGGAAACTGGGCAGTGAGGGAAAAACCTCAGATACAAAGACAATGACCGTCTTATCTGCTTTACATTTGGACCGAGGAGTTTAAATTCTTGGCTTTTGTTGGCTGTTTTTGAGTATGGAGTCAGAGCAGGCAGGGGTGACAAGGGGAACAGTATGCCGCAGATAGAGACGGGCTAGCAATCTGTTGTTGCCGGATGAAATGTGAATTTGAATTCCGTAGGGAATTATGGAAAAAGTTGACTCCGTGTTCTGTCTTTCTCTGTGTCATTTTGTATCAACCTAACATACCAGATGGACACCAGACATGTTCGCGCTGTCGGACTACACATGTCTACACAGTGGATATTTGGTGTTTTTGGTTAGCGTGCACGGACTCCAGGGATCAGTTCCTATCAGGTACCCTGTCAAGAAGATGTCAAAGAGGGCCGTCAATACTCATTCTGCTCGTTTCTTCTGCCTTCCTTCCCTTTCCTCCCCTCTTAGCAGCCTTGAGTCCAAGGTCGAACCCAGCTAGAAAATAGTGAGTCATTGTTTTTAAAAACAAGTGACAGTGACCCGGCACTTTGTCCAACCCGCCCACCTTTCATTTCTTTTTCCTCTTCCTTGTTCTTTCTCGCCGTTTTGTCTCTTTGTCTCCCTCTGTCTGTACCTTTCCTTCCCCCTTCCTCCTTTCGTCCCTCCCTTTCCTTGCTCCTTCTCCAGTGCCGGAAGGTAGAGGGAAGGAGGCGAGCCAAAGTCACCAGTGTGATCTGATTTAGGCCTCTCTCTCTTCTCTTTGCCAGCCATCTAACAGCGCAGGGCCTGCGTGTTGCTCTTTTCTACCCGCTTCAATCTGCCACAGCCTGGCCCTGTGCCACAGCTGTAACAGGACCCAGAGTTGTGTATAAATAGGCTAGGCCAGCTCCCCTTGCCATGCTCCTCAATGGGAGGCTGAGGCAATGGAGGAACAGGTGCTCTATCCCACACACTCTCTCTCTCTTTGCTCCATCCACCCCCCCTCCACACACACACACACACACACACACACACCCCACACCTTTTATCTGATGTCCTCAAATGTAGAAGTACAGGTCAGTCACGATGCACGTGTTAGCTGCACTCGCTCATCGTATCACTTGGCCACCGTCCCCTCTTCTTGTTAACGGAAGACTTAAAAAGATATTTCCTGTGCGGTTTGACTTAATGGCGCACCGAGCTTATTTCCACCCTTTGAAACTGCCCCCCTCTCTGTCTTTCCCTGGCTCACGTACTGTTATTTTGGTCCTCAACTCTCTTTGTTTTGGAGGTACAAGTTGGTACATGTTAATCAAAATGCCTCTCATGCAATTTCTCAGCATCATTTTTCACTGTAGAAGCCACAGCTTGGCAGTGGGCGCACAGGGAGCTGGCTTTACTTCTCAGGACTTTCCACAGCTATATTAACAAACAAATGCATTTTTCCGCTGGCAGTCCACTTGGCACCGCGGCCGCATATTCTCTCTCCTGGGGTTTGTTCAGCAACTGAGCTGTTGACAAATCTATAATCAGCAGATCACCTCATCGGGAGCAACGTGCGCCTAAGCTGACAGAGGGAGGAAACTTCTCACAGTCCAGAGTTAGCTGCCACCTGGTTTCATGCTAGACAGGTCTGGTTTCACGCTAAGCTAACGTGCGGCTGCCCTCACAGCGAAAGGCAGAGGCACGCTGGTCCCCGGGCCACAGAGGGCTCCACTCTCACCTTCTAAAACCGCCACTGTGATCCACTATGTCACTGCAAGCCAGCGCTGGGCAGGCCAGCCAGCTACTCTTCGTTGATGCATATTAAATTCTCTGCAGGGAGCACAAGCTCTAAAAATAAGAGAAGAATCTGTCTGATACACTATAACGGAGGCTGCAGCTGTGGGTGCTTACTGAATAGTGGAGATGGCACTTTCTGTCAGAGATAGCCGTTACATTGGCATGACCTCCCTTGCACCGGTCATGCTCAAGTAATTTCTGAGCTGTAATTATAGTGAGCTTATTCTGTGAGCTAATTCTGCTTCATATTTGACAAGGAGAGGGAGTAGAATGGCACGGGGCTCAAGTGAAATGTGTCAATACTTCTGCTATTTAACAGAAGTCTTTAGAGTATCGTGGAGCAGCCAATATTCCTGTGAAGCAACATCTGCAAGGAAAAGTACGAGGCTGTGCATATGTTTTCTTTTTCCTTCACATCACATTGTTGAAGGCACACTGCGTAAACCACAGTCCTTCATCCGACAGAGCTTTGGTTTGCTGTGTAGTCACTGTATACTGTAGCTTCTCCACATTGTTGCTGCAGGTTTTCTGTGGGATGGCGAGCCTGAACGACGATAAATGAGGGTTCAAAATCTCACTGTACCTTTTTTTTTTTTTTTCCGAATGATGTAATCAAAATATGTTCAGTGGCCATATAGGTTAAAAATACTGGAATTTCTTGAGACATTGTCAGCTCAGTTTCCAGTTACATACTCGCACATCGTACACTGCGCTACTCTTCAGTAGCAATCCTCACACACACTAAATTCTCAGTATTTAGTGTGTGTGAAGTGTTTTCACATACGCGGCTTGTACGCTAACTGAATTTTAGCTCTTAAATGGTTGTGTGTGTGTGTGTGTGCGTGTGAACAAGGAGCTTATGCCACAATATCATAGTTAATGTCCGTTGAGTTTTATTTTAGCTAAACGGTACTATGCGCTGTAGTCACACTGTAAAGAGGGCAATGTAGTTAGATCCACTGTCATAAACTAAGAAGCCATTTCACTGACGTGAAAACTATTGACATTTACTTTTCAAGACTAATCCTAAATGTAAACAGTCAGTTCCTCTGACGAACAAAATAATTTAACTTCATTTAATTGAAGCTTGTTTGCTGGTTTCACATGAACACTCGTCCTGCACTCGGTGGTTTCATTGTAGTTTGGCGTCTAATTTTAAAGTTTGACAACAACAAGAAGCGTTCTTGGTTGTAAAAATATCCTTGATCTAATATTTTTATTATTTTGGTGGACCAAAAATGTATATTCTTTCTTTCTTCTTTGAACTATATGAGTTAATATTTATTTATTTATTTATTTATTTTTTTGTGTGTGTGTGTCCCAGTATCATAAAGTCCTATCCTGGCATATCCTTGTACGGCGGGTGGACCAGCAGAGGAAGTAGTAGAAGCAGTATTAGTAGTGGTGTTTGAATGGTCACATCATATCAAAATAACATTACCATAACTAGTGTAAAATAACATTCAGGCATTGCTCGTGTGGACAACAGAAGCTGCGGCCTTCGCTTGAGCAGTTTGGGTAATTTATTCAGTCCAACATGTTTGTGTGAAAAGACCTCATAAGTATTCACGCAGCACACATAGTGACAAATGTCTTCTCTGTTTTTTTTTTTTATGTGTTTCTTATCAACATAGCTGATATTCCTGAGGACGCAGTCCCTCGAAATGCCCGCGCAGATCGTCCAAAAGGAGCCGTTAATTTGTTCATCTGCTATTGAAGACTTAAACTCATTCACCTCGCTCCATCGCCGAGCTTTTTTTCTTTGCTGTTTCTGTTTGTCTGACACCCCTATGTGCGTCCTCCTCGTCCTCCTCCTCCTCCCCCTCCTCTTTTTTTCTCATTCCTGCTGCCAAATTAAGTGTCAAACAGACAGGGAAGGCGGGTGGATGGCCCACATTTCTCCTATAGAGGTCCACAGTATGGTACAGTACATTCCAGTTGGTGATCTGTTATTCCTTTCTCCGCTCCGCTCCGATACAAACCTCGCCCCCCCCCCCCTTTTTCCCCCCTCCAGGCTCATTAGTGGCTGATTGGGTTGTTATTGTAATTAAGAGCTCCTGTACAGCCAGTGAGAGCACCAAGCTGTCTACTAATGGGTGGTCCGCAGTGGGAGGGTGGGCTGTAGAGGGGTCACGGTCATTGTCCACCAAACCCCCCCCACGTATGCAGTGTCTACCAGGTTGGGTCTGTTTATGTAAGTCAAAACATAGTATGAGCTCACAGCATCGTTTTTGATGCTTACTCAGATGACCAAAAATGAAACACGGTGCAGCAGGTGTTTTCCCCTCATGCATCCAGTCATGGGTCCATTTTCTTGTGTTTTTATATCATAGGTGGACATGGTTTATAGTTGTGTTTGACGAGAGTAGGTAGCAAACTCTCACTCCTCCTCTGTCCCCCATGTTAGCCTGGATATATATGTGTGTGTGTGTGTGTGTGTGTGTGTGTATGTGTGTGTGTGTGTGTGTGTGTGTGTGCGCGCGTGTGTGCGCGTGCGCGCGCGTGTTGCTTGTCATGTAACAGTGGTCCATAGCCGCCCTCCATTCATGCATGTGATCACCAACCGTCCTGTAGGTCCCTTACGTCACTCTGCGTTCCTGCCTGAGCTCAGGTTACACTTTCACCCCTCTCTCTCTCCCCTCCCATCATTTCTCTGCCCCCCTTCAGTCACCCCTTCTTCGTCTTCTTCTTCCCCTCTTTTGCCCACGTCTCCCTCTGACTCAATCTCCTGCTCCCCATTCGCGCTCTTTGCCTCTCCCGTGTGTCCCCCTGCTCCCTAAACCTGGGAGGAGAGAGGGAGGAGATGGCTCATTATTTTAAAGACACAGCGGCTCTCGCAGCCAACCCCCAACTACATAACAACCCTCCACTCCTTTACTCTCCCTCCTTCTCCTCCCCTCTTCTCCATCTGCCCCCCGATGACCCACGCCTCCCCTCCCTCTCCCTCTCCCTCTCCCTCTCTCTCTCGTTCCTGTCAGTCGAAAACAAGACTCCATTTTGCGGAGGGAGCTCCCAGCAGCACCGTCTACTGCTTTCCCCCTCATGGCCCACTAACATTTCTTTGTGTCAATAAAGCTTCTCCAACAGGAGACATGACATATGTGAGAGCCCGTTGGCACACTGTGTGCGGAGGAAGACCTCACATACAGTAACATATTTGGGGAAAACACATTAATGCGATAAGGTCATGTTTGTGTCCTCTTGGCGTGTCTTAAAGATCAATGTGGGCCGAGGTGAGTTGCACCCTGGCCCTGCTGGCGTTGCGTAACGTAGTTTGTTATGTTGTCGTGTTGCACAATAGGTATCCGGTTAGTGCTGCAGGCTGACAGCGACTGGGTGGCCTGTAGGCCTGTTTGATGTGTCCAGGAGATAAGGCAGGAGGGGCAGAGAGGTGTAAGGTTGCTGTTATCACTGGGAATAACACCAACTGCCACATAGCGGAGGGAGAAGTGTGTTTTTGTGTTTTGGTTTCGGATACAATATGTGTCTAATAAAGTGGGTGCGGCCAAGGCAAACCTGGCTAGCTCGTGTGAATGAGTAGCTGTTGTTGTTTCAAACTCCGCTTTATCAGATGAGATGCTGAACAGCTGAAATTGATTTATTTGTCTTTTTTTTTTTTATGAGTTGTTTTTGGCTGCCGGTAAAGCTGGCTGCAGGTGGACGTGTGCAAAGTTGAGCGAGCTTTGGCCACGTCCACACTGCCGTGGATACATTTGAATACTCCATTTAAATCATTTCTGGTGTTTCCCAATTTGATTTCTGACACAGGCAGGTAACACAGGTGGACAGAAAACTATCTTGTATTTACTCTCTGACCAGTTTGACAGAGTAATAAATGGTCTGACAGAGCAGCAAAAAGTGGGCCAACGTGACAAATATAAGCTACTGACTACACAGTGTAAAGCTAAAGGATGGCTGCAGTTGTTGACTTTCTATCGTGTCCAGAGGAGCACTGTTGGAGCTAATGTTTAATATCTCACCTGGACAATTATTTCCTTTTTATCTTAAAAAAATGTCGCCATGTCAAATAAGATAACAACCGGCGACATACCTGCCCATGTTTCATCATTCTTAGTCTTGCTGTTGTGTCTTCAGGTGAAATGTTTTCGGCTAAATAGAATAGCTGATATGTTCTGTGAATGTGACTGATACAGTAAATATTACAAACATGCTTAAAATAATATGAAACACTGATGTCTTGCATGGATATTTAAATTTTAATTCAGTTTTTTGACAGGTAATAAACAGACTTCCAGTTGGCTACATATATATATATATATATATATGAATAACTCACTCACTATATAACTCAATAACTCACCACCCCCAGTGCCAATATCCTGCTGTAGTAAACAACATGGTTTTATTAGACAGCGTAGTGATTACAGGTTTTATTGGCCCATATCCATTATAAAAAAAGTCACCTAAACTGTTCCATTGATGTGCTGCCGGTCAGAGTTTGTACCTGGATTGTTGACATGTTTGTCTCGCTAACCATTAACAGAATGGGAAGTTAATGTGTAGCTTATACCTGGGAAATGACTTGGACCAATAACAATTCAATAGAACCAGAAAGCAGTCCACTGCAATGAATTTTTTTTTTTTTTTTTGACTTTTTCTATTTTAAGATGCATGTTGCAGTGAGATTGATTTTTGTTTGTGTGTGTGTGTGTGTGTGTGTGTGTGTGTGTGTGTGTGTGTGTGTGCAAAGTGGTAGTGTGGGATTGGGTGTAATAAATGGGGGGAAATAGCAAAAGGTGGCGAGCAGATGGGGTTCACACCATTAAGAGGCACTGAAGACACTTACAGTGATACAGAGTGTGATTAGCGGGTGTGTGTCTGTATTATCGATCCAAAAGCAGCAGACTAGGTGGAGACCATTAGATTGCCTCTGCGATAAGGGGCTCAGTCTTCCCTTGTGTGCACAAGCTAAGGCTCTTTTCAATGTTTTTGTTTTTACACCTGGAACACACAGTAAATTGATTATATTCACAAATGTAATGTTTTAATATTGGGGCTAGTTTCCTATTTATTTGTAATGAATTTGTGAGACACCATTCGTATTTTTATGTGCTTTGTTTAGCGTTAGAAACCACTTTTGAATGACTTTTAAATGACAAACGCTTGAGTGACATGACTGTGAACAGGTGCTTAATGTTTGTTTCTTTTAGTGGCAACAAGTTCATGATATTCATAAATATTCTTTATTCTTGTATGTTGGTTGTTTTCCACAACCATCTGTTCTGGGCCGTTACGGCTGGTGGTATGGTTAATACAGTACATGCATGGTTGAGTCATCAATTAATATTATATGTCTCTCCACTACCAGTGTGTTTAATGAGCATGTTCACAGAATGTAAATGTCGACACTGCAGGATTTGTGCGTGCATTTATGCAAATGTACCTGTTCAAACATCATCCAAAGCGTCACTGTGTCGAGCAGTAAATCATTTTTTTTTTTTTTTGCACTTAAAGCAGCAAGTCTGTTCGCATAAACCAACATTTGCTTTGACGGGGTGTTGACGGACAAGCATGCGCATATTTTTGGGCGTTCTGGTGGAGAAACATTCCACCTCTGTGATCATTCCTGACGTTGTGTTGAAGACGATTTAAACTAAGAGGACGTTTGGAGGAAAATGGTTGAGGTGATGAATCTGGGCTGTGTGTAGGAGGTGTCCTCTTACCTGTTTCTATGTTGCATTATTGATTGCAGTTGAGAGGACGACACGTCTCGGACCTTTTCTTTACAAACCATTCCACTAAAGTTAGTCTCGTCCAAAGCTAGTCTATGACTCACCCTTGATGAATGCGCTGTAATGCTCGGTAGCCTTTTTCTGAAAAATGATAAACATGTTTTATAATTTAAACTATGAGCCCTTCTCCCCGCCTACATAGTAATTGTCCTTTATGTGCAGAGGAATGCAGTGGAAATGTGCATTTGTAGCAGGCAACAGCAGCTTGTCTTTTCTCTGTGTACATCTCCTTAAGTAACTGTCCCCTAATGAATTCTCCACTCTTCTGATCTGTGTGTGTGTGTGTGCGTGTGTGTGTGTGTGAGCAGCTAAAGAGTATGAATGAGCATGGATAAACATTTTGCTTCCAGGCTTATTTCTGTTAACCCCTTCATGTCTGCTTCATTCAGATCAGACAGTACCATACAATCGTTCCCTCTCTGGAGAAAGTACTGGAGCCAATGAGAAGAGAGAGACTCTGTCTGTGTGAGTGTGTGAGTGTGTGAGAGAGGGCCGGGAATGTACAGAGGACTTTTGTGAGGCGTCTTCGTGAATGGCTCTGCTCTACTTAATGCAGATCACTAGTGGTTTCATGGCTAAAATGGAAAAAGAAGCATCTGTTGATGTGCACATCCGGTTGTTTTAATGCTGTTGCAAATCACAGACGGCTCTTTTGCTTGTTTGGCCGGCTGCTGTAAGCCACAGTCATGCTAATTAGAAGGAATGACTTGTTTCTCCATTTATAAAGTGTGTACGTGCCCTCTCCATTGCTTTCTGTAGAAGTAATTGAAGCTAGTTTGTTAATTAATATTAATCAACACGTAATTGTTCAAGAGAAAATGCCAAACAAACCCTTCAAACTTACAATTTAATGGAAATTGATTGATTAATGGAAACAATATTTTTAAAAAAAGAAATAAAATTGCAAATAATTATAAATAATTGCACCTCAGGAAGTCAGTTTAACAGCATGACAAACTACAGCCTCTAAAATGACCATGATTAACGCACTTTCAACGAAAACAGAACATTAGCTTTGTTGAGGTGTTGTATTAAATTTCCATTTGTTTTAGCAGGTGTAAATAATGATAAACCGGCAGCATAAAGTGTAAATAAACATTTGCTGATGTGCTCTGCAGGGAGGTGTTCAATGTTAAAGTGTTGTAGGAAAGCTGCTTTTAACTGGTCAGCTCCCTGCAGTGAAATTAAGACCTGAGAGGCATGGCAAAGCTCAAAGGGTGTCTCAACAAAACTATTTATGAACTGATTAACTATTTATGATTTATGTGACAAATAAATTCACTTGAAAAAAATAGCGTTTCTCACATCTCCCTCCCTTTCTATCCTTCCAGTCTGCCAGAGTAAGGACATCCGGAACAATGTGACCAACCTCCAGTCGTTGGAGAACTGCACCATCATCGAGGGCCACCTGAAGATTCTGCTCATGTTTAAGACCAAGACTGAGGACTTCCGGGGTCTCAGCTTCCCAAAGCTACGAGTGGTGACCGACTACGTGCTGCTGTTCAGGGTCTACGGCCTCGAGTCCCTGAGCGATCTTTTCCCCAACCTGACGGTGATCCGCGGAAACAACCTCTTCTTCAACTACGCTCTTGTCGTTTACGAGATGCTGCAGCTGAAGGAGCTGGGCCTCTACAGTCTCATGAATATCACCCGGGGTGCCGTGAGGATCGAGAAGAATCCAGACCTGTGCTACCTGGCCACCCTGGACTGGTCCAAGATCCTGGACTCGGTGGAGGACAACTACATCGTGGACAATAAGAATGAGAGAGAGTGCGGAGATGTGTGTCCCGGCACGGCCCAAGGTCAGACCATCTGCCCACAGAACACCATCAACGGACACTTCAGGGGACGGTGCTGGTCACAAAACCATTGCCAGAGAAGTAAGTGTATATGTGTGCACATTAGTGCATCACTATTCAGAACTTGTTTTCTTCAGTATTAAAGTAATCCAGCGATAGCTGTGTGTACATCCATGAGCAGGCTGCAAACAGGAGCTAACTCTGCGTACTTTTGAAGGCACAGATTTGCCAAATTTAGGTTAAAAGTCACAACCCACAGCTAACTAACTGACTCCATGGCAACATTATCCTTCCTGTTTACATCCCCACCAGTTGTCTCAAATTTTTCTTAAGGGGGCCCCGAAGTGTCAGACTTTGAAATCCCCTGCTTCATACCGATTCGCTGGCAGGTGTTTAAACCAGTCTGACAGTCGCCAAATTAACAAAAGGACTGACATTTCTGTGTGGAGCTGTGGGGGAAAAAAAAAAGAAATCTCCATATTGACTGGCTGTTGTGTGCAGACATGATAGTGTAGCACCTTTTGCAGAATTCATCACGCAGCTTGTTGTAAAGTGGTCCGTTGGGACACGTAATGAGAATATGCAAGTGGAGATTTTTTTTTTCCTTCTTCTTCTTCTTCTTCTTCTTCCCAGAAATCAATTGAGACGACTGATGTTTTCACTCCAAATGGTTCATGTAATGATTTCTATGATGCGGAGGGTTGCTCCTAATATCAGCAGCCAGGGGTCGCGGACTGCCTATGATTAGCATTCATTGACTGGAGCATTGTGGGCAAGTGATCTGTAATTATAGGCTCAGGATCTGCTTGATGTGTGAAATGACTCAACTGCATTGTTGAGTCAGGGAAGCTGCAAGGTAGGCATTATGGAATAACAAATGCAATGAAAGAAAGAGGGGTTAGAGTTCAGGGACAAGGATAAACAGTATAGTACACTTGTTTGTTAGGAATCGTGTAGATTTTCTCTCCTTTTTAGTAAAAAAAAAAAAAAACAACAAAAAACAGTGCATTTGCTTGGTGCTGCAGGCAGCTGCAGGCAGTGTGTCGGCCATTCAGTCAGTCAGTCTTTCCTCTCCTACCATAAACACAGAGAATGGCTTCTATTGTAAGACACACAGAGAGAATGCTTATTATTTTTTTGAAGGCGATTATAGCTTGTGTTGTTTTTTCTCTTCTGTCTCTGCGTCTGACAGAAAAGGCTAGCGTTCAAAGCATAACGACCTCGGCCATGTTTATACTTTAACATTGAGAGTCGCAGCCCGCATATAACGTTGGCTCCTCGATTTTCTGCCAGGTCTCACTGTCGGGAAAGTAAAACAGGAAATGGCTTTCTTTGTGTCTCAGACTCCGTCTCTACACACACACACACACACACACACACACACACGCAAACACACATCGGCTTTAGAGTTTGGGCTTAGACAAGGTGAACAGCATTCAATTTGTTTTAATGGTTAGGTTAAAACAACCATTTTTAGCATTACAGGGGAGGAGCTGTGGCACTTAAGATTGGGTTTCGCAGAACTCCAGGTGTTGGACAACTTTCAGACTTCTAATGAGGATCTGATGACACAATTAAGACCTCAAAATTCAGCTTTAGAGGCCTTAAGGCAAATGAAATGAAAAGCTGTTGTCACTGATATTTGTGTAAACACAGCCCTGCATCTATTAGAGCCCGACCGATATATGGATTTTGTCAGCCGATATTGGTCTGTCACAGGTAATAAAGAAAAAGATGAGCTACACAGTGTCAGCAGCGTGCTTGGTGCTGATGACAAAGATGTACACTTGTGCACTTTGGCCTTTCCACGGTTTGAAACACCGGACACAGAATATCAGCCAGTATAGCTATCAAAATGTATTTACTCCCTGATATTGGCATTGACACAAACACAGTATCAGTCAAGTGAGACATAAACCTATGAATAAGCTGTTTATCAAACTTCTATGGCTGAAAAATACTAATAAAAATAAATAAATTAGCATAAGAGATCCAAATGCCTCTGTAGGTTGGTTAAAAGTAGATCTAACACGATTGCAGTATGTAGACAGAGGCGTTTGTACAAAATATCATTGGTCATGACAAATTATACATTAGCTGAAGCAGTATATATAATTCACAAGTGGCGGTAATTTTCACTTCATATTCACTGTCTGAACTTTAAACTTTTACTCCTAACTTGAGAACATTTAAATGTTATCCTGTGAGGTTTGCTGAATCCGGACCCTGAATTTGATTTCAGAGACCCTGGACCATTTAAAGTTAAAAATGCCAGCTGACAAACAGAAGAGGGTGTACAGTACATCAAACAACCTGTGTGCATGTGCGTTCATGTATCCTCTGCTTCGGATAGGCCAGGGGAGCAGGCACGACGCCGTGCTCTTTATCACGTGACAGGCACCCATTTAGTCAAGAGCTGTGTGTCAAAGCAAGAGCCATTTCTAGAACATGATGCAATGGCTGTGTGCGTGCGCGGCTGTGGGCTACACATAGGGATGATATGTGTACACTGACTGTAAATGTTTGCGAGTGTTTGCGTGCGTTTGATATATACGTGTACTTAAGCGCCTTTTCCCCCCCTCTGGAGGCAAGAGCCACGGCTCCGCACTGCCACAGACGTGTTTTTAGCCTACAGCAGCCAGACTTTAAGCTGACCCAGTGCTTCTCTCAAATCAGTACCATTCTAGGTTAGAATAATATGCATATATAAATAAAAATGACTGTAGCAGAAATGATAACAGTAATATTAGCAGTGAGTTGTGTGTTTTAATATTGCTTCTGTGCAGCTTATTGTTATGCAGGTGCGGCAGTGTCACATATCAGTCATGTTTCACGACCTGTGTGAGATGTGAACCTCAAGAGAGAGAAATGTTGTGTTTCCCTTGGGTGCTTTTGCAGTAAAATGCAGTGAAACACGTGCTGGGTGGCGGTGTGAGGAAACTGTAGGATCTTTAATTAGAGCTTCCGTGAATGAAAAACTCACAGTTTACAAACTTAGATGCACACATGCGCACATGTGCGAGTGTCCACCAAAGGGGGTTTGGGTGCAGGGCGGAGGAGCATTAGATGGGGCATTAAAGTTTATGTGTGAGTGGAAACTGTGGGGTTGTTTTTGTTGTGTTTTTTACAGGGTTCCAGTTGCCTTAGGTAAGAGCCAAGGGAGAGCCTGCATTCCTCTGATCTTACACATGTTCCCTACAAGCAGGAAAACCACTGCAAGTGTGTGTGTGTGTGTGTGTGTGCGCATGCATGTGTGTGAACCAAGACACGTCATGTTTAACTGTGCAGGGCTCTTAAGTAACTTGTTGGCAATCCAAACAGGCTGGAGAGTGTATGAGATCTGACATTCATTGCCCAGTACTCTGTTTTGTATGTGTGTGTGTGTGTGTATCTGACACACATATGCTCTCAGTGTGTACGTGCCTCCTGTATATTTACAACTTTGTGCAGGTAGCTGTTCAGATGTGGGGGTCAGTCCAGTAGTAAGTTTTTCGCCGAGTGCACTCAGGCTGCAATTTTCTCAGCTTTTACAAGCTGTCACCAGTCACTGTGGCTTTGTTGCCTGATTGAACGTTGGCGGCTGCTTGCTTTTTCCTCTGGACAGCAGGAGCGCAACAGCGTATTTCGAGCGTAGTGTCGTGTTGCGCTGTAGACAACAAGGCATAACGGTGGTTTATGACAGATATTTTCTCCGAAGAATCAAGTCGCTCTAAAGCCACAATACGTCGGGAGTCTTTCAGTCTTACACGTGCCATTCTGCAGCTCAGCCTGCGCACTGATCCTCCAGTGGAAAGCAGAAAATACAACGCGATACATTTCTCAGTCAGGCATCATAAATGTGAAACATGTTTGATACCGGTGTAGAAATATCAGATTGACAAGATAAAGAACAGAGCCAAAAAGAGTTCTAGAGGAGAGAGGTTGTCAGGTCTGAGATCAGTTCAAGGATCAGTGGCACCTGCTGTAAGTGAGACAGACAGACATGTAGGCATGGATATTTTTGCAACATTTGCAACCACATGTTTGACGCATCCAGGATAAATGCAATATACAAAAATGCAATAAATATTCTAATATATATAAGTAAATATTCTCTCTGTAAGGAGTTCCTTTCTGCCTTCTTTCTGCTCTCGTTGTCTTATCCGTTTGTTTCGAGTTAAATGTAGCGGATCAGCTCTGATCTGAAGTTATTGCCGTAAGTGGAGGTTTTGTCGGTGAGATCTTTTAAATGGTGTTAAAATAAAACGTTTTTTTTTTTAAGAGAGTCCGTTGAATTTAGGAAAATAATAGACGAAGGAAAATGGCAGGGTGAAAGCTGAGTTTATAGATGAGACAAAGCTGTATTTACAGATGAGAGACAGATGGATAGTAGACACATACAAAGGCAGATTGCCAGTTGGAAAGCAAGCACACAAAACCGAGGGGTAGATTTACAAATGAGTGGTAAAGAGAGAAAAGTACAGGGAGAAAGGAAGTAAGGGTAATATTCACAGATGAGAGAAAGAGGGACTGGGAGCAAACAGTGGATCTCCTGTTTAGATAAGGCTCTATCTGTTGCTGAGGCCTGGCACACTGTGTTCAGCCTCACAGACACCAGCGAACACTGTGCTTGCACAACCCGTGCACACAAAAACATACACACACACGAGCAAGAGGAGAGAAAGCTTTTCAGGTCAAAGTTCACTTCGACTGCGCCTACATGCTTTGTTGTTTGCTGCAATTGTTTTGAGGCGCACACACGCACACACACACACACACACACACCCGCACACACACAGCTTCACCTCCCCAGTGACAAAAGCCACAAAGGGAAAATGCCCTCTCGTCCATTACACGTAACACTCACGGACAGTCACAGTCACACAGGTTAAAGCTGGGCTGGTGGTGATTTAAATGGGTCAATGTGCGTCATTCGACATGGCATTGTGACCCTCCCGCTGACCGGAGTTGAACGCAGGTCGGACGCTGCCCTGCTTTGCTGAGGATGGGAATTTTATTTTGATATATGGACGTTTAACTAACTTCCACGCTTTTGAGAAAACAGAGGCCGAGAGTACAGGAGAGGTTGAGCAAGAGAAGGAGAGCGTGAGGAGAATAGAAAATGAAACTTTACGGTGTTTACAGTATTTAATGTTTGTGATTCTCTGGAGTTCCCAGCAACTGAAACTTTAATTTCATGGAAATAAAATACATGGTTGTAGGTGCAGGTCATGTCAAAAAATACTCCCTACTCTAGAAGCAAAAAAATATATTCTTAATTTCAGTTGAGGCTGAGTTAGTCAAATCGAATCGGCATCTTTGTTCCAGTAGTCCTGGTGTGTGCGTTTTTTTTTTTTGCTGGGGTTGAGTCCAGGACATATTCTTTTGGCATCACGCAAAATGGGAGCAAAGTTGGTCTTTAAAATTCTCTAAAGACTCGAGGAACTCGCTGGTCCTGGCCAAGAAATAGTGTCCCATAGAACCTGCACTAAGAACACAAATTTTTGTTTTTTTAATGCTAGGTTAAGCTCAATCTTTACTCACTGTAGCTTCAAATTTAATGCACAGGTACAAGAGTGATCTAACTCTGGGCAGCAAAGTAAATACACACATTTCCTTAACATCGAATTATTCCTTTAACACCAACACATGTATGCTGCCATTAATTTGTGTCACCGTGTTGTTTCACTCAGGTAATCATAACCGATTAATACTCAGCTCAGATTCATGGTTGCCGTGGTAACTGAAGTTGTCATCAATGACATTTCCATTAGTGTTTTATTCATTATGCTGTCTAATAAAACTGGACAGTCAGTGTGGATAAGATGTGGGCCAGATGAGGAGGCCAGGAGGGAAAGAGAAGGGGTTGGGCAAAGCAAAATAAACAGAGCAAAACAAACATGGCGGGGCGATTCAAGTGTGACTCCCAGGTACCCACACACACACACACACTTTTGCCAGAGTGGCAAGTGGCCAGGCTATAGGAGGCTAAAGAGAGAAAGAAAATGACAGTATTAAGGATGGAGGCGTGCAATGAAGCGTGCTGTTGGCCTGCGCCCACAACCAAACAAAAACACTCAGCTAGCTCAGCCTCTTAATTGGGGTGTAAAAGTGTCTCCTCTCAGGCTGCTTCCAGACTCGCTTCTCTTCTCGATCTCGAGTCCTCTCTTCTCTCTGTCTTTGGTTTTCTCGCTGCCGTTGTGTTTTTTAATGAAAAGTAAATGAAAGCGTTTTCCTAAAGCTGCTGTTCTTAATTAGCCATTTAGTGCTCAGTGACACAAGAACATAAACACAAAGGGACAGACTGCCTGATGGTGCAGGAGCGTTAACGCGGTATGATTTTCCAGGGATCTTTGTTCATTTTTGGGCACTACTGTATGTAAAAGTTATGGCTCATCAAAAACTACTACTTCTGCATTACTTCAGAGCAAAAGGAAATGACCAGAAAGTACCAAATTTCTCTAATAGCTAAGATTTTTTTGTCATTTTATAATAACTTTTAATTATAACGGTTACGTAGTTCATTTAATAAAAGAAGCCAAATATTTCAAATGTTACATTTTTGTACACACTTACTTAAATGTTACCTAAATTAAATAATGTAGCCAAAATAATGCCAGATTTTAAATCTACATATTATAGGCAGATCTGTATTTGGTGCATTGACAAGCTGCAATAAACTTGATGTGTGAAGCAGCAACCTTTGCTCTCAATACTGTATCACTGCTCTCAACTCACGAGCCTCCATCTGGTGGAGAAAGCTTGTTGTTTTTCCTGTATGCCCACCACATGCCAATCACCTGTCTCACCCTCGTGTTTGCCTTTTGGGGATCGATAGTTGTGAGTGGTATACGAGGAACACGAGAAGAAAATGCATAAATATACCCAAAATATATACCCGAAGGGGATGTTTATATTTGTCTCACCGTGTATAAACATTGTCAGAAAATGAAACTTAAATAATCTCAGTGTGGAGCCCCGCGGTCACTTCAACTTTGACCCAGATGCTTTTCCAGTGAGAGGGGGGAACGCGAGTTAGAAACGCTATCCTTTGCGGTCTTCTCCCCCACTGGAATTAACTTAGCTGCCTGGAAGTGGGAGCTTGTTTTACAGTCAACTTAATAACTTGGACACAGTAAAAGGAAAACAAAGTACTGACCCTGTACTGTGTATATAGCATAGTAAAGTGTGAGCATTTATCTAACAGGTTATTTTAGGGATATACAGTCAGAGATATGCGTGCAGGACACATTAATCCACACTACCATTGATATTAGCAGTGAATTAAATTGATTCACTTGTTTTTCTAGATGTTCTGACCCCAGTTATTAATTACAGTTAAATTTATGACTGTAAACTCCTGATTTTGCAGCACATTTCAGGAAATCACTTCTCTCCTAAAGTGAAACAAACACAACCCGTTTGTCTTCCTTCTGTTCATTCAAACAGAGAGCACAAAGACTTGAATGATAGTATTTGAATTGTTTCCTATTACCTAATCTGGACCAGTTTCCGAGTAAAGTGAATCGCAAGTGATGTGATCCTGATAGTGATACACTCTTACGCACCGAAGAGAGAGAGCTGCGCACACGCTCTCATCACTCTCTCATTTATTGCCATAGACACATGCAAGCTCCTCTTTGATGCTATCCATTTGTGATGGTTAAAGCTTTTCCGTGGTGGCTTGCCTTACACCAACAGACAGACACACACAGACACTCACTGGTGTTTGAATTACCATGAATATCTTATAAGGGACAAGGAGTGAGAGGAAGAGTATAAAAACTGAAAGAGAGGGGAAGAGAAGAGGGGAGGAAGGGTGGAAACAGACAGATGGAGAGGGAGAGTTAGTAATTGTGCTCTTGTGTTTTCCTTCTTGGCGG
This sequence comes from Protonibea diacanthus, assembly GCA_028641955.1. Classification (NCBI taxonomy): domain Eukaryota; kingdom Metazoa; phylum Chordata; class Actinopteri; family Sciaenidae; genus Protonibea; species Protonibea diacanthus. Next base: position 13,695,295 of record CM053979.1, read on the forward strand.
ATTGCATTCTTGTTAACAAATCCAAATTAACTTTGATAAGCTGGCATCAGTTATGCATGTACATGTGTATGTGTATGTCTATGTGTATGTGTATGTGTATGTGTGTGTGTGTGTGTGTGTGTGTGTGTGTTTTCCTCTACCCGCTCCATTTGTGCAGTGAGTGCAGTAGCAGGCAGGCAGTGCTAGCCGAGCGCCCCAGGGGATCTGGAAAACTCTCTCTCCTCCAGCTCATCAATGGACTGGCACTCCCACATCCTTCTCTACACACACACACATACACGCACATGTGAGTGTAACGGTACACATGGACAACAAATACACACTTGCACAGAGAGCCAAGTGGAGCAAAAAACGTACACACAAGGCTAAGTGGAGCACACTGACACTGCTGCCCACTATTCTAACAGACGATTGGCTGTTAGTAGAGATGCAAGTAGCCTGTAGTGTGGAGAAGATGGGGGGCTTTTGAGGATACCAGCATGCTGCCACAAGACGTATGGCTACTGTGCTGCACTGTGTTGTTCTTTTTTTTTAAGTGTCAAGAAGGAGAAAGTTATTCCTCACCTCTTTATGCTTTCGTCTTTTGCATTTTTAAAAATGCATATTTTATTTTTCTTAAATTAGGACAAGGAGATATTGAGAAAGGAGACTGAAACAGTACCTTCCCAATGAGGGTAAGTGTTTGACTCCCTCTGTGCACGAGTGGTTTGATTTTTCTTTTTTCTGTGAGAATTCGTGTGTGAGCTGTGGAGCATGTTGGCAGGCGAGCGGTTGTTACAACCCGAGCTGTCTGAAAGGACTTCCTCATTACTTCCTGCCTTTGTCCGAAGCACTTCCTACTGCCGAGCTGTACAACTGGGCCCTGGGGGAAGGCTGGCGGGCGATGAGAGCGGGGCGGAGGGGGTATTATTTACATGTGAGAGCGAAGTGAAAGGAAAGAAAAGTTAGATGAATGGATCACAGCTCTCTAGATCCGCAACCCCTTTAACAGAAATGCCAAACTCTGACGGTGCGGCAAATGTTTATTTCATTAATCATCTCACAAGCCACCAGCGAATACAGATCCCCAGGTTGTGAGACAGTTTGTCAGATATTACTATACATGCAGCTGAGACATGAGGAGAGCCGTAAGGATTGCATAAAGTGTTTGTGTGTGAGGGAGGAAAATAACACGACCCTCCCTCTGGACGAGGGAAGGGGATTGTTTTCAGGTGTTTGGCCAGATCAGATGACTCCCTGCTTCCAGTTCTGACATCAACCCCTCACACACACACACACACACACACGTATACTTGGTAGTGAGGACACAGTCTGATCAACAGTAGCCTCCCATGTCCTGGTATTGCGCCAACATGGTCCGGTGATGACTTGTCCACTGACAAATACAAGGAGTCCTAACATGGCCAACCAAACACAAGATGTGTATAGTGCTAAACTGTTGTGAAACTTTAATTGTGCACACTTCCTGGAGTATCCAGATGATCACACGTGTAGATAAAGCACCAAACTAACAGATTCATCACAGATGGTGTCCTTATTTTTCAGTCTTACAAAACAGGGCTCGAAGTACAGTAGCACAGTAATAACTAGAAAACTGCATTTCCTGCGGAAAATGCAATGCGGATACGTTCTGCTGAAATGCCTGATGCAAAAATGTGAAACGAGATGAAAACAGAAATAAAAAAAACGCATTAAAGTTAAACTGTAATAATTTAAAAAAAAAAAAGTAACAGATTTTAAAAAGTTGAAAGTACAAAGTCTTGTCTAGAGTTTAAAGTTTAAATGAAGTCTGTAGCTGAAAGTATGTAGTTGTTGAATGTGTTGAAGGTTTGTAGAGAGATCTGAAGGTTGTGCCATTCATTTTGATGTAAAATTAAAAATATAGAAGTTTAATAAAAGTGGAAAGAGATGAGTATTTTAAAAATTATGTATGTTACGAATCAGTAAAATAATAGCCATCATGTGCTAAATGAGCTGAACATTATGATATTTGAATGATTTCTGTAGGACAGAGTAGGTAGGAGTATAAAGTGAATGTTGTAGCACTTACATGTACATATGCACAGTTTTATATGACATAATACAGTGTATTGTGAAACCTTACACACTGCTCTTATTTCGGAATACACATGAAGTCTTTCAAATGTTTACGAGTAAAGGAAATCATAAAATGAAGTGTTTATTATAGTGTTTATTGTAACATTCCTTCCATAAACATACATGTGCCCAAAATGAAGCAATGTTTTGTAAGTCAGTCCCTACCTGTACATCATTAAGTTGCTGTATAGGACACAGCACTGCTGCTACAGCGGAGCAAGGAAGCTCTCTGTATGTTCATGCATACGTGATCTCAGAAGCACGTGTTAGAGGCTTAACATAGTCTGTAAGCACTGCTACCAGTATGTACTGTATTTGGAATATGTGTTGCTTATGCTCCGTCAAATACCGGGAATTTAATGGGTGGCTTTGAGGTGGTACAATAGATTGACTTGAATGCTTGAAATGTTTGGACATTCTCAAGAATTTTGTCGTTACATCACCTTCTTGGGAAAGCAGTGTTTCCCACAGGTTGAGAATGTATTCGTGGCGGCATGTGGGTTGTGGAGTTGAATACTTGAAAAATTCTTCTTCTTCTTTCCAGTTATTATTTCTTACTGGTTTGACCCAGTGCACATTCCGGTTTGGTCGAGCAAGAACAGTCAAAACAGTTGTTAAGTCTCAAAAACATGCGTGTACCGAAGGAGGCTCTCAAAAGTCAGCCCTGGAAATCATCTTTGTGTTTCTAAACTTGCTTTTCCTGAACTGAACTTGTTTGTCCTCATATGACCTCCTCATCCTTGAAGTTGCTTCCAAACCCAACTCTTTCCACGTAGTTCTGTCCAGGCCCACTTCACTGAATGTCATGTCCTTAGCTTTCAAGAAATGGATCTTTTCCTTGAACCGTTAAACACGGAGCCCAGCCTTACCCAGAATGTGTCAAGTGTCTAGAAAAGGAGCATAATTCTCAGTTAACGGGCACTTTGATGGTGACCAGCACTCCTGCACAGGCTGTAATGGTGCAGTGAAGAGAAGCTCTGTCTATTTAAGGTGATACTTGTGACACTAGGCTCGGGGAGTGAGGTGGGGTGGTGGGGTGGACAGATGCGGAAGAGCATTATTGGGAGAATCTGACCCCGGTTTGACCCACCCATGTCAGAGGTGAGCATGTAGATGCTCGGGGGGGAGAAGACAGGAGCTCAGAAACTCGTGGGCCATTTGCTGGGTATAACTACAGGGTAGTACACACACACACACACTTACACACACACACACACATTCCAGGAGGGCTCACAAAGACAGGAAATGCCATTGTGGAACATGGACAGGTGTGTGTGTTTGTGTGTGTGTGTGTGTGTGTGTGTGTGTGTGTTCATAGTTTTAGCCTAGCAGCAGGGATACACATGGAGTCTGAAGTCTGACTAGCTGCTCGCATGTCTGTAATAAAGTTTTGATGAGTGTCAACATTTTTTTTTTTTGTCTCTTTGATGTCTCCCCAGCTGGAGCACCTGGAGCAAGCTTTGACATTAAACGCCGTCGTAAGATATCTCATAAAGAAAACTAGTGCCCCATCTAGTAAGGAAACGGTGTCATGAAGCATTTTGTTATGGTTCTTTCTGAGTCTCTGTGTTATGCTGAATGGCTCAGTGGCTGGCTGTGTCACCCCTACACTGTTGGCATCAGTACACAGGCTGGCATACCTCCAATTTGCAAAACAGGTACTTTTCTCTGACCTGCACCTTGTACTACTTGTTGTAGCATTTGTATTGAGACTTGTAGCGTTGTTTACACAGGGAGAAGGTAGAAGAAATCCGTAGTGTTTATGCGAAAGCAAAAAAATGTGTGACATTCACATATGAGTGAACTTAAATGGAAGATAACCGGATAAATCTTGGTGCCATTGGTGTGTTTATGTTTGTGTGTCACACATTGAGACACCGGATGTGAAGATAGGAACATTGTAGCCTGCGCAACGGTCATGGGATGATGGCACGAATGTTTAAAGTTTTCTCTTAGCCCGAGATTCTATAATATGAAGGTGTGTATTAAAGCTATAGCTCCTGTTTGATTACCATTAAAACAAAAGGTTACTTCATTTGCCTGAATATTAATCTATTATTCCATCCAGCCGAATGTCTGGCCTCACTCCTGCTGCTGTTGCTGCCAGTCGTATAAAAGTGATGTTGTAAAAACATTAGGCACTTGGCTGCCTGTGCCATCTCTACTCTCCTCCTGATAGCTTGAGTGGTAACATATATTTGCAAGACAGATATAAAAATGCTCTGATAATCTTTCCCCTTTTTGCCTAAATGCATCCCTTGATGATAGTGGAGTGGTGACAGAGTTATAAGGCCGCAGTAAAAAATGGCTGCTGCCTCTGTTGTATGCTATCTTTATCGAACAGACTTTTGTAGCACGGGACAAAGCTGCAGCTCATAGAAAGCATTCCCTGCATTTCCTCTCCTCGCTGCACTTTGATGGACCCCACTGCCCTCATGAGTAATAACTTTACCAATACAGTTGGGACGTCCGGTCGTCTGGTGTTGAGCAGAAAAACACAAACACAGCTAAAACAGCGTGATGAAAGAAGAGAAGACGAGAAGGTCTCTTTCTTTTTCTCTCTCCATTTCTTCTCCCTGCTTCTGTTGCTCCACCTTATGTGAAAGATCCTCCCTCTGTGCTCCCTCCCTTCTCCTTTTTTCCTTTCTGTCCCTCTGTTCCTTTTGCTTTGTGCTCTCCCTCTCTCTCCCTCTCTCTCTCTCCCTCTCTCTCTCTCTCTCTCTCCCGCTCTTCCTTCCCCTTGCACACTGTGGTATGCAGACATGCAGGAATTTCTGGGCCTCAAAATGATAGACCAAACTTGTCAGCCCTGGCTCCTGTTACTAAAGATGGCCGCCCTGGCAGTGTGTGTGCCTGTGATTGGTGCGAGCCTGAGTTACTCCCCGTGTGATTGGTCATAACATGTTTGTCCACAGCTCCTGTTTTTTTTGGCAGAAGTGTGAATGTCAGGTTTTTTTTTTATTTTTTTTTGGGTTTGTATAAGACGCAGTTTTCATCTGTAATTTGTGACTGCTTAGTGACTGTAACTCTTCCTCTCCTCTGTTTTCTGTCCTGCCCGGTTTTGGCTTCAAAGACGTGTGTTATGGCGTGCTGCTGTGTTTGTGTCTTCTTATGTGTATGTGTGTGTGAATGAGCAGTGTGACGCTCGGAGCGACTCCCCACTCAGCAACGCTTTTCATTTTGTAATAGTCCGCACATTCCTGATTAGTCAGTTGATCGTTTGGTCTATGAAATGTCAGGACAAAGGGAATTTACTCTTAACAAATGTGTTTGTTTCATCCGCCAACAGTTGAAACCCTCAAGATATTCTGTTCAGTATCACATCAGACAAAGAAATGCAACGAATTCTTACAACTGTGAAGTAATGTTTTCCAACCGACATCAATTTAATACATACGCTCACACACTTTAGCTTGTTATGTTTGATATATAGACTAAAGTAGGATTAAATAAAATTAGAATACATGTAAAATGGCACACTGACAGATCCCGTGTAGAAAAAAAGCTAAATCACATTTAATGCGGGCAAAGCCTTGAGATAAACTTCTCATGGGGTGCAGTCGAGTCGTGAAATAGGCAGATAAATTATAATAGTTTTGTTTTTTTTTTCCTCTGGGTCTCCGCAGGCTCTGTCAGTTTGAAGGAACTACACTCTAAACTCGTATTATTTGTGCTTCCTAATATATATCGAAGATGACACTGAGTAGCACCCATAGCTTGTCCTTAATATAGACTATGAGCTAGTGAGCAAGTCTCTTACAACGCATGTGTTTGTATCACCAGGCAGAATGATGTCCAGCCCAGCTAATATTTAACATGCCTTGGCTGTTGCCTCCTCTCTCCAGTGTCTCCTGCTCTGGGCCTTGTGATGGCATTGTTGCAACTAAATAAGGTTCTGCTCTGGTGCTCCGCTCGCAGCCTGTCAGCCAGACACACTGCACTCTGCTGTCTGTTCTACACACTCTCACATACACATGACATAGATGACGCTCGCAGCTATGTTTTGCCGATGTTTTGGATGAACTGCGGTGCACCTGTGTTCTTGTGCGCGCTCTGTGTATGCCCATATATCATCTGACTACTCCTTGTGCGATTTGTATCTTGACATAGATAGAGTGGAATGAGTTTTTTTTTTTTTTTTTTCGGAGGAATTTTGCTGTCATGTGCTGTCAGTTTTCCTTTTTTAGCTCGCTTGTGTGTACTGTACCAACATCTGGCTTACACAACTCAGAATTTAGGTTAATGAGATCAACCCGACCCACAATATTTCTGGTGTGTGATCAAGTGAGCATGTGACCCAGCATAATTCACATCAATCACGAGGGGAGGAGCAGTGGACATTAGCCGACACACGACAACACCACCAGTCCATCCGCAGGCCTCCAGCCAACTAACCCAGTACACAAACCACCATTTTGGAACTGCCTTTCGCTCTCGGTGTGGCTGCTTCTGAAATAAGAAACCAAGAGGAAAAAAGAAAAACACTCCCAAGTGAATCCTTCTTTCGTCGCAAGATATACTTTTCTACACTTGATTTTTCTAATGCATCTGATAACAAATGGCTTTGCTTGTCACCCACATAAAATGTAAGCCCCCAGGAGGAATGCTGGTCTATGTCCCCCTTATCGTCCACCATCTCTCTTCCTGCCCGCCTGCCTCAACAAATCCAGGCAGAGTGTGTGTGTGGAGAGGGGCACCCCTCTGGCCAATTCCACTAAACTAATTGGTTGCAAGGGCTTGTGGGTAGAAGGGAGTTTTGGAGCAGAGGTGAATGTGTGTGTGTGTGTGTGTGTGTTTGTGTGCGCGTGCGTGTGTGTGTGTGTGTGTGCGTGGAGGTAGGCCAGCTTCAGGTCCTATTTAGTGTGTCTCTGTGTTTATCCCTCAGTTCCTCCCAGAGCAGGAATGGGAACACCAAGGGAGGAACTGGGCGGGGCTCCTATTAGTGGAAGTGCGACCCTTGCTGGAGGGTTTAACATTAGCAGAGAGGGGGGAGATGCCCAAGTAAGAGAGGTCAGCATTAACTAAAAGACGGAAGAGCAATGACGGGACCACAACAACAACCAAAAAAATGAAGCTGCGGATATTTGCTGTTAAATCAAGTGAAAACTCTTCCAGCTCTTTATAATGTTATAGACGTTCAGCATTGCTGTGATCAAACTAAACAGGAAAGGATGGCGAAAAAAACAAAACAAAACATAAAAATCCAATAATATAATGTCTAGAAAATACACAGAATTGCTAACATATTTCATTTTTGTGGCTCTCATATTAGGAGATGTTTCCAGAAACATATTTAACACCCTTATTCAGGCAGCGTTAATGACCATCAAGTTGAATATTTAATATATATCTATAATGAATTAGTGGATTGATGTGTGCATAATTGATTGGTAATTAAGTGTTGGATCAAAGCATGAACACCCGCCTGCCTTAATACTTCACTTAAAGCAGTTCACAGTCAATGCTTGGCTGTGTGTGTGTGTGTGTGTGTGTGTGTGTGTGTGTGTCCATGATTGCCTCTCTATGTGTGACCCCTCGGAGGATTGGATAGCAGTGATGGAGGACTGGATGCAGAGAACAGCTTGGATGACAAACTCGGCTCCCAGTTCTTTTTGATGGGACGTATGTCTGTAGGAGGGACTGTCTGGCGCTCCATAACTCCATACTGTGGACAGCATGTGTACGTGTAGATTGAGACAGATGCTCCGGTCTCTCCGTCTCATGCGTGCCACTGACAGAGATAGATGTGCCAATAGTACTTTTCAGGACTGCAGAAAAATAGCTGTGGTGATGCATGGCACTGGGCACTGTTCACTACGTGATTGGATGATCGTATTACCCCGCTGTCCCCCTCCCAACATAATATTTGTCACTCTTGCTTAAATTTTATGTTTGTTACCATTTTACATTTACATTTACATTTAGTCATTTAGCAGACGCTTTTATCCAAAGCGACTTACAGAGAAGGGAACAATCCTATTTAGTTCTTTTAAACTAAATTAAATGATTACCAATCACTTCACAAACGTTACAGTATAGGTGATTAGGGTTGCAAAATTCTGGGAATTCTCAAAGTTGGAAACCTTCCTTGGGAAGTAATAGAAATTTCTGGGAATTATGTAAAAATGTATTCATACAGTAGATAGCTGGCTGTTAAGTTATAACAGCTATAGCTATAGCTATACCATTTATGAGGTTATCTTATCATGATGCTAACTTACTCTCAATTTCTAGTTAATTCCGATACATTTCCATGATTTCCATGTTAAGGCTCTGAATTGGAATATTTCCAAAATTCCCCAGCTTAATTCCCCATGGAAAATTACTGAAAATTTACTAGAAATTTTCCACCCTTTTGCAACCCTACAGGCGATTAATTTAAGTAGTCCCAGCTCACGATAATCTTTTATTCATGTCCAAGGCCAAATGCAGTGAAAATAGATGATCAAATGTGATGTGATTAAAATGAAGTAGCAGTTTGATTCCCTCTGTTGTGAATATAGCAATAATATTCACTGTACACCCCTCTCTGTCAACAGGTCCCTCAACGAACACTTCCTTATTCTAGCATGGCCGCTGATAGCATCAACCATCAATACCTGTTTACTGGCTCTTGTTACCCGTTGTCCCCCTGACCGCCCAGACTCTCCCTTCTGTGCTTATTTAATTTAGCCCTCATTCTACTTTTTAAAATCTTATTACAAAGACACACACACACACACACACACACACACACTCACGCGGTTGTTTACCTCTGCCTGTCCAATGTTCTGTGGCAGAGAATCACATCTGTTATACAGTGGTGTTGTGGTGTTGAAGTACGTATCATATTTAGAAGCTAACCACAGAAACTTGGGTTTGCTGCACACTTAAAAAGTCATTGAGCAGTTTGTTCTGGCTTGTTTGTTATCGAGCGATTTCAGCAAGTAAAAACAACACAAGGATCGACGCATTTCGCATCCCTGCTTCATCAGGTTTTCTCATTAATCTCATCACTAAGCATATGTGAGATATAAAGGAACCCACCTGTTTCTGTGCGACTATGCAAGTATGTAAATGCTACTGTTCCACAAACTGCTTCCTACTCATCACACACGAGTGTTTTTATCCCTCACACACACACACACACACACACACACACACACACACACGCAGATCTGCACCACAACTTAAGCTGTGATACATTCTGGCTGTGCCGCAGTTGCTGGAGCTGATCGGGTCTGTTCTAGACAATGATTGTGATTCCACCAGAAACGCAACAGTGAGTTTCAGAAGCATCCCAGAAGTGACTCTCTGCTGCATGGAGAATACACAGAGAAGCCAGCCATGTCAAGCAACACAGACCCGATCAAACTGGGCGGAAGTCACAAACAAAAATTGCATAGAAAATCAGATTTCAAAATAAAACGGACCAGTACAGTGTTGTGGCCGCGACGTCACACAGCCATGTCTGGTGAACTTTCGAGGCCAGCTAAGCTGCAGGCGGCATCTTCTTTTCGGAGCTGGTTTGATTATGTTTGCCTTGGCAGCTTCAGGAGATAAAATTCTTCTTTTACACGGATGCGTGTAAATCAGCTCTGGGTATCTTTGCATTTGTGCGCCTCGGGTCAATAAGTTTAATATGTATTATATTACACATACATGTACCTACTGAACCAGGCAAACAGATCAAGTTGTTGTTTACGATGTTGCCTGTGCTATACATAATGTACTTATTAACAGTGGCGTGTTGGCTCAGGGATCATGCGGTTACATGATTTGGTGGTGGTGATTTAGTGTCATAACTCTGATCATATTCAACCCCCACCTTGACATATTAGCCAAGATCTTTTAAACACATTCAGTTCCCAAAAACCACAATGGTAAAATGCCTCACAGAGCTTGAGTGACACCATAAATAGGATAAAATCTAGTAGCATTTAGCAATCACAAGAGAGGAGACAATAATTTGCTATTTTAAGGGATTATCTGAATGATAAAAGTAGCCAAATGCTGAACGCTCACAGCGTTGGTGCCACATAAAACCATGGTTGTAGGCTGGGTGGTGTACCTCAGTCAGGTATTCTTTATCGACCTCTTCACACTAAGAGTAAACACAGGTTTCTCCCAGGATGTTTTGTTGACGAGATGTTGAATGTAGGTTTGTGAGCATCACGGGGTTAAACAGACGGTTACCTCAGCGCGCGGCGAAAATCAAAAGTGGTGTTGAATTTTAGAAAATTTGGTTTGTTCAAGTTGTCTTTTGATATTTATTTCTTTATTTTATTATTTCCTTTATTAGCAGCAACCACTTTCCAGGAGGCACAGATAGTGTCTGTCAGTTCCTCTCTGTTTACCTCCAGCTGCTGTGTTTCAGCGGAAAGCTTTTCTCTTTGTGTGCCACCCACCCACTCACTCAGCCAGCCTGCCTGCCTCATAGAGGGGGCCTCTGCTGACAACACCTGCGCTCCCAAGGATAAGCAGGGCCTCTTCAGTCCCCTGACACCCTTTTCCCTCTCTTAATGTATGTGCTGTGTTCCTTATTCTTTTGTCCTATGCCATGTGTACATGTATTATGTATGTGCATATATGTATACTCACACATGCACACACATGGCAACATGCTACTAACAGGTACTCTTTTGTGGTTGGCTCTCTACCAGCAGTCACCCTGCCGTTTTTTCATCCAGGCCCCTAAAGGGGACGCCGTGTACTTGAGGCTGGCTGAGGACCCAGCTCCTCTCTACTTTCTGCCTCTAATGCCCACATTATGCTCGAGCTGCGGCAGTAATAGATTGTGAATGTTTTGAGAAAAAAAACCACAGTGTCCGCTGCTTGAAGCGTAATGGGTGTAAGTAGATATCAAACACGAGGACGTGCACTCCCAAACTTGTTGCACTATCGATCTTTTTTTTTTTTTGTGTATTTGCCTTTTACGGTGTTATCAAATTTGGACTGGACACACAAGGAGAAAGAGGATCAAGTCAATTATGGCTACAAATCACCCAAAGTGACGACTCGTTGTTATAAGTCATGCAGAACTGTGTCATTATATCCCAGCAGAAGAGATTTTGTGGTTTGAATTTGATATATCTGAATTCTTGGAAATAGTCTGAAGACAGCGCACACTGTTGTTTGATTTGTAAGAGGCAAAGATGTTTTGAAGAGCATGTTATCCTTTAGAAACTGTAATCAGCAGAAATTTTATATACTTTTATATCAGGAGTGCTATTTTGATTTTATTAAGTTAATATTATAGCTCTGGATGGTGTCGATCCAGTTGCATCTGTATATCAGTTCCATCACTGCAGTACTTTGGCAGTCTCGCAAACAGCCTCGGTTGCTTTCGCTTCTCAATCCAAGGTACAATATAATAAAATGTTCTGCATGTGCAGAAGCTCTTTTCTCCTCCTCTGGGCCTTACAGTGAAAATGCAGCTCCTCCTTCTTACTCACAGTCTCACACTTTGCAGGCGGCTTTGCAGACCGAAACTTGCAATGAAAGACAGAGAAGTGAGAAACTGAGGTTGGCACTCACGTGGAATTAAAGCTACCAAGATATAGCCGTATTTCTCTGGAGTGCGAGTCACCCCTTTTCAGTTCAAGCAGTGCATAAAATTAGTGTTTGGTATCAAAATGTCTGGTTTTATTTGTGTACGTGGTCTCTTATGTTTGTATTGTATTGTATTTTCTCATGTGGTCATTTCTGTGCTAATAAGGAAATCAAACCTGGATGTCCTGAGAAGATTGTGTTTCACAGTTTTCCACTTGCACATCCCTGTGAAAAAATAATTAAAGATGATCATTGATATGATTAATATACACTATGTATTTAAAAGTAGCTGTTAAATATATATATAAGTATGTTGTGGGATATATTTTTATGGTGATAGAAAATGTCAATCGTAACTCTCACATCTCGTATCCTTAATGGCCTTCCTTAGGTAACTGATGTGTCCACCGTTTAATCTTGTTTTTGAGGAGACGCCCCACGAATTCCTGTACCAGGAGAGAAAAACAAGCCTGGGGGAGGGGTGTTTGTCAAAGCGAACTGATCAGACTGAGTGAGCCGAGGGTAGGAGGACAGAAACGGAGAGCTCTTTTACCCTGGACGGTTGAATCCACGCTGTTTGGTTGCGTTATTCGGCTAATTGTTTCCCTCGCAGCGGCCACGTGGCTGCACCCTCCGCTGTTTCTCTGTCCTTTATGTATCATGCTTCGCATCAAAGCTTTTCTCCGGCTCTCCCTCTTCAGCTACTTCCCTCCCCTCGAGCTTCACCATTCTGTCTGGCCCCCTTCCTCTCTCGCTCACCTTACCCGTGCATCTGTCGCGATGCATTCGGTTGCATATCACGCTCTGTTTTTACATGCTGCATTGACCATAGCCTCCATCCCTCCCTCACATCTTCACTGTAGGCATTATGGAAGTATCCGTTTACTGCCCATACAAGCTCGCTACAGATGTTGTTAGGCGTCCGTGTATGCTTGCTGTTGTTTGTTGTGACTTGCAATAGTCCAAGCATCCCGTATATACGACTTGTCACCGGCATGTGAATGCACACTCAGGGACACGCGCACATAATCTCCCTTCATTCTCTGCTCGGCAGTTAATAGTGTGTGCTTATGGCAAATCTCTTTAGTCTGGCAGTTATTGGAACTAAGATTTTAATTAGGGGAGGTTTTAGTACGGTGCACACTGCATTAGCATTACAACAGGGGCATGTTTAAGGAGTGGACTGGCAGGCAGACAGCGAGCCATCATCCTAACCAGCAGACATATCAGTCCTGTCAAATAAGGAGCAGAGACGGTAATGTAATCCATGTGGCATGCATACTATTTCTGGACAAGTTTTTTTTTTTAATACATTTTTTTTTGTAGCTTTTCCCCATTTATGTGTCAAGGAACATTACAGTAGCCAATGTTTTTGAGTACCCGACACACACCTTGTTGCCAGAATAAATGGGATAGGATGATTGATTGAATTATGTCAGCAGCTGTCAAATGGGTCTGAATTAGAATTTGATTGAAAGCGGAGTTCATGTCACGTCTGCAGCTCCTGAGCTATCCACACCATGTTGTGTTTGCTGTTGATCAAAATAGTTTATTTTGAAACTTTGGACACTTGAGCACTTCATGACATATCCCGGTATACGGTCTGTTATTCATAAATAACCACACAATAGGAACAGGGATGTAATAAAACATTATGATACCTTTGTGAAGAACATCTCATGTTTTTTGAACCGTAGAGTTGTAGACCTGTTCTCCTTAAGACCAGCAGAACCCTGTGTTGGTTCCAGCCCTCAGTTTTTCCCACCAACATCACACAACATTTCCAGTTAAGGACAAAAGGAGCAGGGGACGTGATCTGATAGACTCATGACCAAAAAGTAGGGCAAACAGAAGCAAAGAGATCTTCCAATTTCCCCTAAATTCCTTTGACGCATTTGAGCCTGAATCTGAGTTTACACTGTTCTGCTTATGACTAACACTCTCCATAATCAGTCCTTGCACACTGGCCCAGGAGACCCCTGGCCGCTCTTCTCGTCTGTTTTCCTTGGCCGCACACTTTGCTGATGGAAAGATGGCTCTCAGTGAGGTCAAACCGAGGCCTCAACAACTCAACAAGCAAGGTTGTGAGGGATGACTGTGAACCGATAACCACAGCTCCATAACTCTGTTTCTGTGGGCAAAGATATTATAACCACCGTGTTTTAGATTTTATAACCTCGGTACGTTTTGTGACCACTGGCTCTTGAGACCCACGGTAATGTATTCGACAGTGCAACTTGTCGAACAAGTTCCTTTCAACTCCTTGAGGACACTGTGTGCCTGACATTTACCCTCATGATAGGCAAGCAGGCAATAATAATAATTCCTGGAGTTTGATTCAGGGCTGCCAACTGTAATGTTGTTCTCCAGGCTTGGGGTCAGAGGTCGGGGGGTAGGAAGGGAGGGTCGCTCGTCTCAGAACAAAAGAAAGATACGAGAACTTCACGTGTCTGAAACACGTGATCGGCGTGTACTGTAATTTTGGTGTGTTTTCCATACAAGAGGAGAGAATGTGTGTATGTGACCCTTTGTGACAAGCCTGTTTCACTTAGTAATGATGGAGAGTTTCCCTCCTTCCTACCAGAATAAATAGCCTTCCTGAGGCCTTGTTGTGAACGTGAATGGAGGGAGGAGACAGGCGGGATGGGAGTGCTCAGATTTTGTCTGATACAAAGAGCAGCGAGGGCACGTTAAGTGACATCTGGCCACATTTTGAAAAGCCTTGTGTTCTTAACTCAGTGACTCAGAACAAAAATAAGACCGGCGGCTTCTAATTAGAAACCTCTGACTTAATCAGATTTCTTTTGGCACCTGTTTTAGAAAATTATTTTCGTTCTCTTAATATTCAAACATTTAGAAGCATCTCATCTGTCCTGAACCTTCTCTAGCAACGTCATATTGTCATGGTGTGTTTTTTTTTTTTTTCCCCCTCACACCGTCAGTTGCGCTTGAACGCATGTGTTTGTGCATATGAGTGTTTGTGTGTGCTTGCCTGTGTACCGTAGCTCTGCTTAGTGCTATGCTGTGAATATGAAATAGGGCAGCTAGCATCTGCACTGCAGCCATCCCTCCCTGGCCCCCACACTGTGCCTACTGCTCAGCCAGCCTGCAGAAACACAGGAGCATGTAGCTTGCGTGTTGAAGAAGGTTACGTTAACTCCTGTCCGTGCCTTTTATTTGTGTGTCCGTCACCTTGTTTCTCCTGCTTCTGGTTATCTGAGAGGCTCTGTTCGTGTTTACCTGTACACGATTGATTTCTTCTATCTCTGCATGCACGTTGGCGTCACATTTGCCAGTATGCTTCTAGCTTTATCTCCATCTGTGCCTGTGCATCTGTATTGTCAGCCTATCATTGCTCATTAATCTTTAACTTATTATTTATTACTTATTTAACCTAACTGAATAACGCTTGGTCCATAAGATGTCAGCAAACAGTGAAAAATGCCCATCACAGGTCAATAGTCTCAAGGTACACGTTAAAATGACTTTTTGGTCGCTACATACAAGACAAAGAAAAGCAGCACAGTTCACATTTCAGATGCTGGAACCTGCCAAGATTTTCTTAAAATATGATTTAAATGATAAATCAAACATCAAAATTGTTGGCAGTTTATTTTCTGTTAGTAGACACATCAATTAATCATTTAATATCTAACTCCAAGGATGCTGCGTCCTAGTCTTTTTTCGCAGGCTAAGCCAAGCACAAACTTCAACGCCATCTGAGTGTTAAAAATGCGCAGCATCCCTGGCAACGCCAAGTCCCCGTCCCCGGTCGTAGCGGCTAGCTGAACTCAAAGCCCCCGAAAGACGAGAGAGAAAGAGAGAGAGTGAGAGAGAGAGCCAGGGAAGAGGAAGAGAACCAGAGGTGGAGGTAGGAGGAGAGGAAAGAGAGAGTGATGGTGTAAGGAAAGAGGAGAGGAAAAAGAGAAGGAATCTATTACAATCAGCCCTTTGATAAACATTTTCTCAGTGCCAACTGAGGACACAGAGAGAGAGAGAGGGAGAGGGAGAGAGCAATCTGAGTTCTCTCTTTGCCTTTCTCTCCCTCTCTCGTTCTGTGGCTAATATGAGGAGATAATGGGCCATTGAAGCAGAAAGGGAAGGCTTAAAAACACCTTAGTCATGACTGGACCGCCACTCGGTGCCACTGATTAAATTACCCAGATGAAGGGGTATTTATCTAGGAACAACTACAATCCATAAAACTGCACTTAGGAGTGCCCGGTTAAAGATGTCAAATCACTGTGTGCAGCTCTTTGTGGCCGCGTGTGTTTTTTGTTTTTTCTGTGTGAATGCTGCAGATATAGAAAACAGAGTTTAGTATTATTTAATTTATTCTGGCATTTAATTTCCTCTCTAACATGGAACTACAGGATAGTTTTGAGTAGCCAGACCTCTCCGCTAAAATTATTTTCTCTTTGGCCGACTGCTTTGGGAGAGGAGTTTGGACGAATGCACTGTTGAGTTTCTCAGATACGGTTCTCTTGGGTCAGTCTCTGTGTAAGGTAGACGGCGCTGTGCAGCATGTTTACAGCATGTTCTAGTTTGACTGACAGTTAGAGACACAAAAGGTGTTTTGGCCAAAATGCAAAGGTCTGAACTAATAAGCAGCAGCAGAAATTGCAATCCCCCATCAAACACAGTTTAAGTCAGCTTGGAACCGCACTGAAATGTTTTGACACTGATTGTGTACAGAAATATAATCCACATTGTTGGATGCGTGTGTCCTCTTTCAAGCGATGCCACGGGTTCATCAACGAATTACCCAGTGAACAAAGTCTTTAGAGAAGACCAGAAATAGTGACAGCAGCCTGAACAGAGTATTGGCTTTTTTTTTTTTTTTTGTTGAGCAGCCAACTGATGTTTTGTCATGAAGAGACTCCCGTCTACGCTGTTGTGGTGTGTGTGTGTGTGTGTGTATGAGTGATTCTCACGGGTGGCGATGTGAAGGAAAATCATGAGACTGGTGATGCAGGTGTCTTG
This sequence comes from Protonibea diacanthus, assembly GCA_028641955.1. Classification (NCBI taxonomy): domain Eukaryota; kingdom Metazoa; phylum Chordata; class Actinopteri; family Sciaenidae; genus Protonibea; species Protonibea diacanthus. The sequence continues at coordinate 13,711,906 of CM053979.1, forward strand.
CACTCTAGATGGATGTTTACCCGCTGCCTCTGTCCATCAGCTTCTCACTGTCACCAAACTGTCCAGTCAGCAGACCCTGCTGGACCTCTGTGTGTGCACGTGTGTGCATGTTGACTGTGTATTTTTGTGTACGAGAGTGAGAGAAGGACATTGTGTTAATGTCAGTTATGTCTATGACTGCTTTTGTCTGCTTTTGGCTCTGTGTGTGTGTGTGGGAGAAAGAGAGAGAGAGAATTTGTGTTGGCTGCAGTAGAGTATGTATAAATATGTGTGTGTATATCTGTGTGTGTGTGTGCGTGGTCCCAGCTTGTCTTTGTTTGTGCGTGTTTATTTCATGTTTGCGTCTAGATGTCAGAAAAAGTGCAGCCAACAGCAAATTCTGCGGCTGGTGGCAGTATAACAAAATTAAAGATGGGGCACAGAGTAGGGAAGAAACATAGGATGGGTGAGGAGGGATGAACAGAGGGATGTAACAGAAGAGCGAATAGGAAGGAGGGATGAGGATGGGTGAGTGGGGGGAGTAACGAGGGATCTTTTGGAGGAGCGAAAAATAAGGGAGTGGCAAGGAGGACCGCTGGCGGGATGTATTGATTGTAGCTCCATCCTGAGTGTCTGTAATGAGATCTACTGACTGTGGCTTTCTGGAGGAGCAGATTTGTCACCTGGGACTAGACACTACAGCAGGGTGGGACAGGGAGGAGAAGCGAAACAGGCAGAGGAAGAGACAACATCCATTCATTTTTCCATTTTCTTCCAATTATCCTGGGTCGGGTCACGGTGGCAGCACGTTTAGTAGGGCTATCCAGACATCCCTCTCTGCGGCAAGGCATTCCAGCTCTTCCTTCCAGCGACTAGATAAGCTGTATAGTCCCTCCAGCGAGTTCGGAGTCTGCCCCGGGGTGTCCTGCCAGTAGGATGTGCCCAGAACAGCTCCAAAGGAAGGTGCCCAGGAGGCATCCTGATGAGATGCTCGAACCACCTCAGCTGGCCCCCTTTAACATAAAAGAAAAGCAGCTCTATTCCGAGGTCCCTCCGGATGTCCGAGCTCCTCACCCTATCTCTAAGGTTGAGCACAGCTACCCTAGAGAGGAAACTCATTTCAGCTGTTTGTAACCCTGACCTCATCCTTACAGTCCCAAAACTCATGACCACAGGTGAGGATTGGAACATAGATAGCCTGGAAAATCGAGATCCGTCTATAACAAGACCCCAAGATACTTAAACTCCTTCTTCAGGGGCAGCAACTCACTCCCAACTAGAAGGGAGCATAGGCTTCCCCCGAGTCTTCAAACTCATATTGGTCGGGCTCAGGAACTCCTCAAAGTGCTCTTTCCATCACTTGACAATATCTCCAGTCCGAGTCAGCAGGTCTCCACCCCTGAGCACAGCCTCAGCTAACCTCTTCTATCCTGAGGTTTTGCATGTCTTCCAGAAGTTTCTTGAGAACAGTTGTGCATGGTGTGCATCAGCACACACAACAGACAGAGCCTTCTCCACTGCAACTTGCAGTTGCATGAAGGTGACCCTACACCTGTGTGGTGCCTCTCACCATGGGCAACTGCAGAAAAGGAGAGCGTCCAGCCCAGAGATGAGCCTAACTATATCTAATTGGTATCACTCCACCTCCCGCACCAGATCTGGTTCCACCCCCACCAGTTGACTTTCCACATCTTAGAGACCTGTCTGCAGTGCAGGAATCCGCATGCCTAGGTCCAGCCCGGCTTGCAAAGGGTTGGGTGTTTTGCAAACACCTAGGCAGGGATTGGATGGGATGGTTATAGAAGGCGGTCAGTGGAGTTCTTCCGGCCACCAAACGCTCCCCAGCAAGCTCCCCGTCTAGGTCCAGGCGAGATGCTGCAGACCTTTCTCACCCAACTAGTAAGGGTCTATGAGTCACTCTTGGTCTGTTCCCTCCTCTGGGACCAATTTGCCATGGGAGACCTGACCAGGGGCAATTGACAACACAGCCCCAAAGATCTCATGGGGCACAAACCACACAGCCACAACAAAGTGTAGTGATTCTTTGGTGGGGGAGGAGACAACAGAGGAGAATAAGTCAGGGAGAAGAGAGTGTAAAGCTTCAAGCGACACAGAGATGGAGTGTGGCTTCACGATGAAAGACAAGACACAAATGATGACTAGAGGGGAATCTAAGAAAATGCCTGTTGGGAGCATGCAGCTAATTACTGCAGACAGTCTATGTCTGGACTCATCTCCATGGTAACAAGATGGGCCAGCAGGGCTGGCTAGCACACAGGAAGACACAGACAAGGAAATCAATGAACAGACAGACAAAGGAGGGCGCAAGAACCATGCTCATTAGGCCAGATTCACCCTTTCATTTTGTTTATCTGCATGTCTGTTTGCTGCCTGTTGACTCTGCTTTGACACAGTATTCCCTGCGAACCTTAACATACAAAAGAAGTTTTTTTATGCTCATGTATGGACAGATTTGACTGAAACAGACTAGCAGCAAACTAGAGATCAGAAATGTTGGATCATAAGACAGTAGATACAGTAAGTTTGGCTTCCCTAAGTGAAAAAAAAATGCCTCTGCTCCCTTAGCAACTGCTGATGAATTGTCCTTGAGCAAGCAAAGCAAGAAACTTTCATATCTAATCTGATCAAGCTTTTTAGTGGACAGCAACAGCAGCAGTAGTAGAAAACGAGCGTAATGTGAAGCTAGACACTGGTATTACACAGCCATGCGTGTTTATTTAACCACAGACAGATTAAGACACTGTAGGTTTATGGACAGGTTTTGCTCATAACAAGCAGTCATTTGGCTTTTTGTGGCGCCAATATATTTTCTCGTCTTGTCAATTTAACGACTGTTGGCAGCAGTGAGGATTTAATTGAATTTATTTTGATTAGACATTACAGCCTGGCTACTCACATGAACAGACCTTCTTTCTTTTAATGTGGGGAGATTGACCGAACGCTACTGTTTATGTAAGTGAACAACTAGGCATGTTGAGGCAGGTATGCAGATATGTGGAAGGGGTGTGATTGTGTGCATGCGTGTGACGGAGAGAGAAAAAGAAAAAAAAAAAACTCTACACCCAAAACCTGTAAACAAAACACTAATCAGCTAAATAAATACCCAGTCAATCAAATTGAATTATATTCTTGTTGCATCTTCGGTCTTTTTTTCTCTTTTTTAAACATGTCAATAAAGATGACAGTCTTTGCTATCTTGGAGGGAACTAAAGGTAGCGTAACACTAACAAGGAGCAGCCCTAAATAGAGACCGCTGCATGAACTCTGTGTGTGTTTGTGTGTGAGACAGACAAGCCCTGTTCTCTTTCAGCCAATTCCAGCCATCAGTAACCCAATTTAGTCTGGGTCATTTACCCAATACACAGACAGATACTTTTCCCTCCCTGGTAGTCACTCAACTTTTTATATAAGAATTTATATGAAATGTTCTTGTGCTCTTGATGCTTTGAATACATCCTGAACTTATTGTCGTCAAATCCTGATTGCAATACAGTCGACTGTTTGATATTGCGCGGCGTGTTACCTACCACCAGCCAATATACACTGTGGTCGATTTAAAGCCATCATGACCCAGTGACACGAAACAGAACAATGCTATGGTAAACCACACAATCTCATTACTGAGTGATGAGTGTGCTGGGATGAGTCTTTCCTTGCACAGAGCTGGTCTGCATGAGACCTTGTGGACGTGCTTAAATGTCTTGTCCAAACATTTACCGTTTTGGATTCAGGCTTCAGTGAGTGAGTCATGCACACACTGTAAAGAGACACCACAGAGTGTCATGGTTGTCATTGTCTTGGTGACAGCACTGCAGCGTTATATAAATAGAGTTGATAGAAGGGGAGGAGATGTGGTGATACTGTTATCTCTGACTGGTATCTCTGTATTTACTTCATTTATTGGTCATGATGAACAGAGCCACTTCTGAGAAAACCGCGATTGGCAGCAGTTCCCAAGAACTCATTGCGGTCACACGACGCCATCTTGTTCCCAGGAAGCCATTCATAGATTTACGGGCTAGACCGTCACATTTACTATGCCACTGGGATGCCCTCGGAGCCTGACTGGATATTTGAGGCCTGTATCTGTCGTAATAACACAGATCCACATTCATACGTAAACAACAATTCCTCACATCTGATCATTTTTGGTGTTTTCTTCGCATCAGCTGCCCCGCACAGCTCTATAACGGCATTGAAATATCTTGATATTTGGAAGTACGCATGAGTAAACTCTAGACACCTCTCAGGTTCCTGTTCTTGGGAAGTTATTTGCATAATGCCTTTATCTGTGTGTCAGTAACCTTGGGTGGGAGTGGCTTTTTCAGAGGGAAAGGAAAGTTATTGCCGTTTACTTCTCTTTAATGCAGGTTGGAAAAAGTTTGCGTATATTCAGAATTTCATATAAAATCTCAAAGAAATAGACTCACTTGTACTGCAGTTAAAAGTGTAGTATAATAAATTGCAAGATTAGAGTCATTCTCTTCGACTGCTGACAGCATGGACTGTAATAAACATCCATTAAAAAAAGGCATGATATCAAATATTCATGTCAGACAGCAGGAGATGAAATGATAAAACTATAAGACACTGTGAATTTTACAGTTATCTACGATGCATTTTTACTGTAGCAACTAAAAATGACTCGTCTCACTCCATGCTGTTAATTTTACCATTATTAATGCACCAAACATTATATTTTTACCCCCTTTATCCTTTTTTCCTATTATCCCACCTCTTCATACTCGAGCAATGCAGTTTAGCTCCCAGCAATACAATCCAGCTTTCTGCTTTTCAAGCATTGCAGTTTTTAGCTCCTGGCTGTCCATCCAGCGTCGCAGCTCAGCGTCAGCGTTTCACACAGTGGCCAGTAATCCCACTGCAGTTTCTTTAGATATTGCATTCTGGTTTTTATTTGGCTCTGGGTGAATTTTAAATACCTGCGTATGGCTAATTGTTCTTTTTAAGTATGATGAGGACATCACACACATCCTGCAGTTGTGAGTTTGGCCGGTAGACTTGTTGTGGAATGGGTGGGGCTTGTAATAAAGGGAAATGGCTATATTGCTCCATACATAATACACATTTAACCACCTATGAGGACGCGTTTCCTCCTCCCCTCACCTTTTACCTCACTCTGTGGGCTCCCCCCATCTTCCTCCCTCTCTGTCTCTTCAATTTACTTTATTCTCCCTCCTCTGTTACTCTCCTTTCGGCCAGCGCAGCGAACACAAACAGACCTTTGCCTCAGCCTCATGTGTATTTGTATTTGTGTGCATGCGCTTGCTTTGCGTGTATCTTGACGCTTTCTGATGACACTGTCACTCTGTACCTCCCAGCGATCATTGAGTTGAGCCTCCTCCCTTTACTTCTCCTTTACTCTCTCAGGGCGAATGTCTTACATCAGATCACTCGAAGCATTTATAGCAAAGCTTTTGAAGCTTAGGACTCCCACCGTGGCCAAATATAGTAAACGTGAATCCAGCAGCTGTGTGTGTGTGTGTGTGTGTGTGTGTGTTTGTAAGAGGGTAGAGTAGTGTGTGCGTGTATGTGTTCTCCTGAGTAAATGGCTCTGGGGTAAAAATGTGTTTGTTATTGTTCCCAGCACTTCGCCTGTAGACAACACTGCCAATTAAAGGGGAGGTTTTATGTGTTAAGAGCAGGAAATGTTGCCGTGTGTGGCTGCACGCTATTGGCTGCCCAGCTTCTCCCATGTTCCTTCCCTAGGGACTGAGCAGCCAGAGCTCTTTACTGCCATGGCCAAATGAAAGGTAAACACAACACACCTTTGATCAGGCTTTGTATTTAAAACCCTTACTGGAACTGTGTGTGTGTGTGTGTGTGTGTGTGTATGGGCGTGTGTGTGTGTGTGTGTGTAGAGAAGCGCCAAGCAAATTACTGAATGACACAGTGAGGTTTATGTGTGTGTGTGTGTGTGTGTGTGTGTGTGTGTGTGTGTGTTCAGCTTAATGAGAGGTAAGCTCTCCAGGATGCTACTGCCTGCTCCTCCTCCTCCTGTTTGTGAAGCATGAGTGAAATCATCCCTCCATCCATGCCTCCGTCCCTCCATCCCCCCATCCAGCCAGCATGAAAACAAAACAAGGCGTTGTATGAATGAAAGTGGGAGGGGCCGAGTGGCCTAGAAAGGCAGGCAGGCAGGCTGGCAGATAGAGAGATAGATAGTGGTGCAGGGTAGGGTGAGGCTGTGGCAGATAGGAGGGATAGAGAAGAGGACAGAGGAGGAGGAGGAGGAGGAGGAGGAGGGGATGAATGAATGAGTGAGCTGACTGGAGCATGTTTGGCATAGCAGCTAGCTTGTGTAGCCCAACGCTAGCGTGAGCAGAATGGGGAATAATGCTGCTGCAGCAGTGGTGTTATGCTACTGTAGTACTCCCTGCTGAGCCTGCTGTACTGGGATCAGATAGAAACAGGAGAGGAAGAGGGTAAATATTCTTCAGGCCAATAAAGAAAACAACTGTAAAAATCAAATAAAATGCCAGAGTAGTGCACTGATTGACTGTTTCTGTTTTTAAAGCTTATTTATTAGCTCGACCTATCTCTCGTATTTGGCCCAGCTTCAGTCTTAAGCTCGTCCTAATTCACCCAAAGCAGCCGCTGCAGATCTGTCTTCCCTGGCATGCCGGCTACTTGGCTGCGTCTGCCCCCTGTCTGCCCCAGCAAGGCCAGGGTTAACCCTGGGCGTCTCTCCTCCCCGACATGGAAGAGGCCATTGAATGGCTGCCTCCCCCAGTCAGCAAACACATTGGCTGAAGCTGAGGGTGGATCTGGGGCTGGAGCGGAACTCCGGCATGGATCCTCGGCTGGAGCTGGATCTGCGAGGTGTCTCAGCCCTCCCTGCTCTGTTATGTGATGCCGCGGTCACAGCATGTACACACACACACAGAGCAGACAGACAAGAGGGGGGGAGGGCTGGAGAAGAGCTATGCATTTTTCTCTCTGGGTCAGAGACGACTGTGCACTGTGGTGGGTTTACTGGCTCATAAGTAAAGGAAATGCAATGGAGCGACCCCTGCTTGAACTAGAAGGTCGGAGATTATGTTTTTTTCCACGTTATTCATTTCGGTTTTGACCCCCATTCCCTTTCCGTCATTGTTATTTTCTTTAACCTTATTATCCCACCCCTCCTCTCCCCCTGCCACAACCCTGTCTGTCCACTCTGCTTTTACTCAGGCAGCACAATGGGCAGCCCTCCTGTGCAGGGAAGGGGGAGCGGGGGGGGGGGGTCCTAGCTGTATCCTTGGCAGTGAGAGCTCATGTGATGTCCTCACAGAGGTGGCATCCCATGAAGGCTGGCATACAGTGCCTCCATTGCACCTTTAAGCTAACAGCGTGACGCCCCCGCTTTAAACATTCTTTCTTCCGATTTTGTAGCTGCTAGGGAACAGTGCACCGTCTTTGTGATTTTTATCTTTGTTTACAGTGAAGGCAAGTGCAATATCATTATCAAACTACTCGCCCTTTACTTGGCAGAACCCAAAAGCAGGGTGAGATACTCTTAGAAAATGTTTTGTAGCTTGTTATTTGACCTAGATCTGCTTCTTGCCCTGCCACACTCTGGTTCAGTTAGCACATGATATCAAAGCTGACAGTATAGTGAGAAACATGGTGAGAGACGGTGATTAACACACAGGGTCATGGACAGGAAACCCAGTTGGAGGTCAGATGTGGCCTAGATATTTCTCTGCTTTCCCCAGTGGAGTTCAAAGTAAATGGAAAGATTAGATGTTCAAGGCAATGATTGTTTTAGTTTGTTCATTTATGTCTGCTGCACTGCCAGCTCAAGAAACTTCAGTGTTGTCTCAAGGTCGCTAATCAATCTAAAAAGTTTGATTGTTTCTAGCGGTGACGGACATACATTTGAGGTTGTTTAGCCTCAACAAATGTTCACCAACTCACGGCTCATTGTGATTTCCTGTCCGGCTTGCACTCAGTCAGTGTGTGCAGACGGTAAAAAGGTCAATGCCTGGTATAAGGTGAGATCTAATGCGTCTCTACTGGCCCTCAGACAAGGCAATAACAGCTAGTTTATTAGATCACTACAGGGCACAGGTCAAACCTGACTGCTAATCCAATCACAATTGACACTCAGGCTCTTTCACCAAATGCTGTTTCCCGATAGGTCAAATGAAACCTGACATGAGCCAATGACATATAATGTTCAGTCTATTAACGATTAGGGTTGTTTCCATGGCGCTGCAGATCGCTGCTGTTGGCCATTAGGCATAAATTGTGACTCTCGCTCCCTCGCGGTTGCTAGTTGGGCATTCAGCGGTTGTCCGATTGCATGTTTGCATGCAAATTATAGCTGGAGCTTGTCTAATTGTGTTGTTGAATGCTAATTAGTTTTCGTGTAATTGTGTGCTTCTGTGCAAATTAAGTTGAAATGTTCAACTAACCTCTATTTTAGTGCAACATGAACACAGAACACGGAGAGAGGAGGTCACGCGATTGCAGCCTGTATTGAACTTGTTGATACAACATTGCTTTCCCAATACAGTACGTTCGGCCGGACAGCCTCATGCTTTGTCAACGTAAAGGGGCTCGAACATGTGTGTACATTAACACGAGGGGGGGTCAAAGTTAGTGATGTAAATAAGCGAGTGAGCAATCCGTCACCCGGCAATGAAATCACTGATGTTTCTGCGGTTTGTTATTTCTGATGTTTGCGAGGGTCAAAAAGTTTTCCTGTTTTCAGCAGGTTTGTATTCCCTCTGTGCACCGTTCCCTTTTTCTCTTTGAGCGTTCACCGCAACCACACATTAAAAAGGCAACAAGGAACCGCAAGTCCTAGCCGAGAACACCTGTTTATAGTTCATGCAGCCATGTTCATGTGTGTGTACTTACACACCAAACATGCATGTGGTTCCCTCGCTGCGCTCAGATCAGAGCAAACCACCACTTGGTGGCCATTTCGACCACAGGGTTTTTGCTCTCTCCGCCCATTCTTGTTTTAATGTTTTGCAAGCTGTTAAAAGCGAGACGGAGGGACTGAGACAGAGAGACAGATCCCCCAACTACGTGCAGTTTCGCTGCTGTTTATATTTAGTTTTTGTTGTGTGTTTGTGAACTTTGGAGAAGCCCCACTGCTCTCCCACTCATCTCCAAATGCCATTTAAACCAGGAGCGGTTATAAACATGGTCTTAATGGTGATACTAGCGGGGGCCATAATAAAACATGACTGAATCCACGTGTATAAAACCTGACATTAACCACCTCTTTCTCCTCTCTCCTTTGCCTTTCCTCAGTGTGCTTGGACAACTGTAAGCATGGTGCGTGTAGCCTCCAGGGCCAGTGCTGTCATGACCAGTGCCTGGGCGGTTGTTCTGAGCCAGGGAATGCAAGTAGCTGTGTGGCGTGCAGGAATCTCCAGCATGGGAATACCTGTATGGAGAAGTGTCCTCCTGGATACTATGTCTTCAGGGGCTGGCGCTGTGTCAGCTTCTCCTTCTGCCAGGTTGGTAATAACTAGAATTCTTAAAGTTAACTCATATTTTATTTAGCACAAATACACAGTAAACCAATACATTGGTAAACCAATACATTGGTGTAAACACACACGTTTCATATGTCTTTCCTTGTTTTTAAATCCAGGAGCTCCACAATCAGTGTAAGCAGACGAAGAAGTTGAACCAGGACAGGGAGTCGGGCTGCCACGAATACGTCATCCACAACGGGGCCTGTATTCCAGAGTGTCCTTCTGGATACACCACTATCAACTCCACTACGTACGTCTCTCTCTCTCTCTCTCTCTCTCTCACACACACACACCTTTAATGCCACCATAAACGCTGCCATGTTATTGTTGGTGGTCATCATTACACGATTGGAGGTGTGCCTGTCACCCACAACAAATCACCCCTCTGTGACTGACTGCAGCAGGCCAAGTGGATTGTGGTCACTAAACACACTCAATAACATTTGCACTCAAGAGATGATGGTGTCTGGAAGTTGATCAAACAAAAGGGTAGAAGTCGTCGTCCACTATGGAAAGTGTCCTCTCCTCTGCAGCTGGGCAGCTGAGGACAAATTATCATGAGGCGTTGTAGAGGAGCAAAGAAAAACATCACCTGCTTCTCTCTTTGCCTCATTGTCACACGTAAGCAGTGCCGCTTAGCCATCAAAACAAATGTCAGTTGATAACGTACGACAAAGATCGTATTCATATAGTTTGGTTTGAGGTTGATTTATATTTCCTGTGATCATAAATGTAAGTAAATCATAAATATGCAAAAGTGACAACAGATGGGAGGCATATGGGAGCCTATATGCAATATGCGGTTGTAAAACTCGACTACAAACTGCAGCTAATTTGTAGTCATTATTTCTCTAACAGTAATCTCTTTTAAACTTCCATTGCATGAATCACAAAGTAAGCAGCGTACAATATGAATAAACAAAGGTTGTCGCATAATATCGGTATGATAAGTTACCGAGCAGCACCGAATACAAAGTTGTCACACGGGCATGAGACTAGATCATTTCATATACAAATAAGTCCTCTAATCTCATTTGCCGTAAATGAGTACCTGGTGTTTTTACGGCCTCCAACACACTCTGTTCACTCCGTGATTACACAGCTGCATCAAGTCAAAGTCTGACCAGACTGACATAAAATGTAAAACAAATTGGCATGTTAAGATTTTTGCATGCAGGTTAAATAATACACTTAATTTACTGAGGAAAAAAATGATCAGCATCTAGCAATGTTTTTAACATCACGCTAAAGTGTTACGTAATGTTATTTTGGTGTACAAAGGTACACCGGAGTGTAATAATTTGCCAGGTCTCGATGCACCGTTTATAGCCAATTATTTTCCTATTGAAAGGATGTCTGTGTACAGTCTGTTTGAGATCTGTTTACTTCGTCTAGTTGAGCGCTTCACATGAAATTATTTCATGTGAAATAATAACAAATTAGTAATAGGATTGTCGATTGATTGTGATGATTTTATGGATTTAAATCTACATGTATGTACACTGACTGAAGAACGCTTTGGGCATCTCTTTAGTAGCCGTGTAGCTCAGCGTTTAAGCTACATATGTCGATCAAAGGTCCAAATCCCTGCAAAAGACATTTGTCCTTAAGCACACTGAACCTGTTATCTTATTGTAAAATGCCGCTGATAAAAGTGTCGGCCCGCTGCATTAGATGTAAAAACAACCTCAAAAAAACTGTCTGAACGTCACCTGGTCCTGTTTAGCACACAGCTTTGTCTGCATGTGCAACAAGCAAGGGCATGACCTTATTTAGCATTCTTACTTGTAGTAAACTGGGGCAGAATAACATCACTGCCTTCCTCTTTTAGCGTTTAGTAGCTGTTGCTCAATGAGGAAGACACCTAGTTGTTTTGTGTTGTGAAACAGCTCCCGTTTGCGTGCTTTCAAAACACACGCATACGCCTGGGCAATGAGGATCAAACATTTTTCAGTAGAAATATGACTGATGTAATACTCTCGTTGCGCGATTGTGGCTCTGTAAAACTCATGCCAAGGCGCATACCAAGAAGTAGTCGTCTTGCATATTTAATCTATGACAGAAGTCTTTACCGAGACAGATAAAGACATTTATGGGGTTTGGAGCAGGAAGAAAGACTGACAGTGAGTGAAAAAGAAGCTCAGGGATGTGTACTCCTCTGAGTTTGTTCTAATAAGAGCAGGTTGTGTGTGCAGGAGATGTCTGCATTGCTTGAAGCCACAGGTGGCTGGATGATTGATGGTGTTGGTGTGTTTCTGGTGTACTTGTGTACATACATGTGCGTGTCTTCGCTTGTATATGTGTATGTGCGTGTGCGCGTACAAGCACTTTGAGTGCTCATGTGTGCAGAACGTGTTTGTGACTACATTAGCCCGTTCCAAGTAAAGTGTTGTTGGTCAGGTTATTTTTTCCAGGTGCAGGCTGTGGGGAAATGTCCAGATAGGTGCATGCAATGCACGCGCACACACACACACACACATATATATATATATATATAGGTGCACCTACTGGAAATGGTAAGGACATTTCAAACCAACGTGACTTTCTCCAAGTGTGTGTGTATAAGAAAGAGATTGACTTTCCCTTGTATGCTGCCAGCCTGCAGGGATTATCAGGCGCTTAGACAGAAAAGAACATTGCTTTAAGTCTCAGTCATACACCCTGAGGCATAAGGCAGAATGGCATCCTACGTATGTGTGTGTGTTTAAGTGTGTGCCATAACGTATGTGGGCACACGTTATGCGATAAACACAACTCTTCTCTTTTTATTTGGATTCTGTTGCAGTTGCGACATCAGGGCCTCTGTGTGTGTGTCTTGTTTTGCTGCTAAGGTTCAGTTCTAGCAAGAACAAGCGTCATCACAGTGGCTTAGCCTGGCAGGAGCGACACCCAGACGGACACACACACACACACACACACACACACACACACACAGACAGACAGCCCACATTGTACATATGCGCACACACACCAACTAAGAGAGGATTGACAAGGAGTAGAGAGGTGTTCCAGCGTAGGGGAAAAGGAGACCCAGAAGTTTGCATCATGGTTTTTCTGTGACGTCAATCAACCCTTTGGCGTCCTTTAATAGGATTATGCAAATTTGAGTAATGTTAGTCTGGATATTAAGTATATTTAGTTAGAGTGCATACAACAGTGACAAAAAATAAAGACCCAGATGTCACAATAAGATCAAAACTCAGATGCAGGAACACCTTCAGATGTTTTTAAACCATTTCAGGACAAAACATGTTTTTACTTTTAAACACGTATGCCGCATCCTTCATTTGAAATCATCCTCTCTCTGTCTAGGTGTAGCTCACTTGACATTTGATCGTCACTAACATCCACTGAAAGAGAGTTTGCTCATCTTTCCTGGATGCTGTAACAGCACAGTAGTACAGCACTGTGTGTGTGTTTGTGTGAGTGTACTTGGTCTGGTTCCGACAGGCCTGGGCCCAAAACCAAACCCAAGCGCCAGCTGCGGCCTCCGTTCTAGATGGTTCTTGCAGACCCTGGAGCCCGAGTCACAGAGTTCAGCCGGACAGATAAACACTGTCCCTTTAAGAGCTGCCGTTGGACCCAGCCTGTCTGCCTGTGTGTCTGTGTTTTTCAGTACAACGGCCCAAAACATTCTCTCTTTCTACGCTGCAACTAGAGCATTACTTTTGAGGTGCTGAATATACGATTTTCCATGTGGGAGAAAGAGAGAGAGAGACACACACACACAAAATATCCATGAGTTTTTCTTCTCACTGTTGTTTTGGAGAGATCATTACAGTGTGTTTCCACTCACTCAGAAGTCATAAAGAGGAAACAATGATTTGGCCTCTGATTGATGTAAATTATTAAGAGCTTGATAAGATGGAAACCGGGAGAAGCCAGGTGTGTGATGGGTCATTTGGCTCTCTCAGGGTGGGTAGAAAAAGCCAGACAAGGACCAAAACAAGGACCCCTGGGACTCAGCGTCTCATGCCACTATGGTGAACGGCGTCTATAGCACGGCCGGGTTGTTGGGGGGGGGGGGAAAGAGGCATAATTTGGGTAAGACCGTGTGTGTGTGTGTGTGTGTGTGTGTTTCCTGGAGAGGGGGATTATAATAAGAGCTGCATAAACATAGAATTAAATCAGGGTGAGCTTACAAATGGCAGTTCATGCAGAGCTTGCATGGTCCCCGCAGTGAACAACAGCATCCTTTGTTAGCTGTTCCCTGGGCATACGGGCTGCTTTAAAAAGGTGCCTGTTAAGGCTGCTTTTTGATATCATTGCCTCCTCGATTTTGAGTTTTCAAGCCTTAATTGGACGGCTTCAAAATCCAATCCAGTGAGCCAGTGTCCTCTCCTGCCCTCCTCTGATTTATGGGCGTATCTTTCAAGAAAGCAGAACATTTTGATCTAACTTCCTGTCATTCATTCAGTGCTGTTAGGAGAGATATGTTGATGAACCAAGTATTAGTTTATGTCCGAGGCAGACCTTTGCGGTTAGGGATGTCAAGGCTGGAAGTGGAATTAAAGAGAGGGATTATGTTCTTTTGAGAGAGCTTCAAAAAAAAAAAGAAAAAAAGAAGCGCTCATTTGTGAATGAAGCGTCGGGTCCCTTTTCTCTATGTGGCGTGTACCCGGTTGCCCGCTAGACAAGGCCTGTCTTTTGTGAATGAATTTCCTGAAAGGCAGCACTATCAAGGCCTCATTGCTCAGTGTATGTGTGTGCGTGTATGTGATTACGTGCCCAAGCACATGTTTGCAAGGGAGAGGACGCCACTCACGGAGCTGAGAGCGAAGGAAACAGAGGAATGCCTGTTGGCAACTGCAGCTGGTGTTTCAGTCATGTTGTTTTTGTTGTCTGTGATGTGTGTGCGTGCATTCGTGCCTGCGTGTGCGTGTGTATGTGCGAAAGAAGTAATTGAAGCAGGCTCTCTGGTCTGTCCCCCAGTGCTAATAAAAATGAAGGAGACTCAGATGTGGATGAGAGATTACCTAATCTAATTCCACTCCAGAAAGCCTATGGATTCATTACGGGACATATCAAATTAATTGAGAGAATTACACAGATTCACCTCTGAATACATCAGATCATTCACTAAATTGCAAGAGTCTGTTTGAGAAACCTGACACTCACAATTTGTCAGCATAGCATTAGTTGTTTTTAGCACCAATTTACATCTTGCTACCACTTTGGTTATTAGAAAATCTTTCATTCAGTGAAGTCAAATAAAAGACGTGCTCTTAATATGAACATCTATTACATTTGCTTTACATAGAAGCTAGTGATCGGAGCAAAACAAGAGTGAAGCACATCGTGATCTCATTTGAAGCCAGATAAATAAAAAGTCTGTATATTAAAATCAGAAAAGAGTCTAGAGATTAGATGAAATTTCTACCAGTTTAATTTCCAGTTAACAGATTCAGCCTTGTTGATTCAAAGTGCCATGTCATCCCCGGTCCCAACCCACCCCACACCAGTATGTCACTGAGCATTCCTGTCTCATACCATTCAATCCTGCGTCATTCCTTTTCTGATATCTGCACGCAGAAGCATTCGTGGTATTTTTTTTATTCGCTTCTCTCAAGAAGAAAACGTTTGTTGTTTACCTGCACGCAAGGCGTCGTTCTACAATGCATTACAGTGACACGTCTAAGCATCCTACTGACACTTGGCTCGTCGTGTTAGAAATAATTGTGACATCAGTTGATAGCGCTTATGAACAACTGCAGCCTCAGTTTGTTTTGTAGCTTTGGAATTTATCAGGCACCATAATTCTACTTTGATTAAATGCATATAATGTGTTTTGTCGTCTGTATTGATCTGCATCAATGAGGTTCTCTGCCCTCTGTATCGGCCAGTAATTACTGCATTAATCACGTTTCTCTCCGTGTAGGTTGACCTGTTCACCGTGTGCAGGCCTCTGTCCTAAACTGTGTGTGGGAAATAAGACGATTGACTCAGTAACTTCAGCCCAGGCTCTGAGAGGCTGCACTGTTCTCCACGGCAACATGATCATCAAGATTCGAGGAGGGAGTGAGTACTACTACACCTCACTTCCTGCTGGGCCTCATGTAGAGGCTCTGGTTCTCACACTCTGTCTGTGTCCTTCTCCCCTCCGTCGCTCAGGTTTCTCAGTCTGTGTTCCTCTCTTTATCAGGACTTGTAGCCACACAGTTTGTCTTTCCACCTGTACATTGATTTTCGTGTTTTTGTCTTCCGCCTTTACCTAGTGACTATCTGACCAAATGTCTGTTTCTTTGCAGACAACATTGCTGCTGAGTTGGAGGCTAGCTTGGGCCAGATTGAGGAGATCACAGGCTACCTGACTGTTCGCAGAGCTTACGCCCTGGTCTCCCTCTCCTTCCTCCGCAAACTACGCGTCATCAGGGGGGAACATCTTGAGGGAGAGTAAGTCTTCTCTCCCTTCCCGGTATATGCATTGAAATAACCAGTGTACCCTACATTGTGTTTAATTTTTCCCTCTTCTTCTCTCTGTCCCTCTTAGTAACTACGCCTTCTATGCGCTGGACAACCAGAACCTGCGTGAGCTGTGGGATTGGTCCAAGCACAACTTGACCATCCAGCGTGGTCGTACATTCTTTCACTATAACTCCAAACTGTGCATGTCTGAAATCAGAAAGATGGAGGAGGTAACGGGAACCAAGGAGCGCAACCAAAAGAATGACATTGCTGTACGCACTAACGGGGACCAAGCCTCCTGTAAGAGAACCAGAATTACATTTATTTAAAAATGTCCATGTTAATTTTAATTTTGTTTTTCCAACTGTTGTAAACATGTAAATATAATGTAAATATCAGGTTGGACTTAATATACACTCAACATTAAAGGACTCAAGTTAGATCAAGGAGACAAAAAAAAACTCCTCAGGGAATCTTGATTTTATGTGATGCTCTTTCCTTTATGCTTTAACACATCATTTCATGAAAAAATGCAGATGACATATGTTGCTTATTTCTTTGGGGTTTTTTTTACCATTATGGTGTGTTTGATTCAGTACGGTGTGCTGATGTTCTGCTGTTCATTTTTATCAAAGGGAAATGCTGAGCACGGTCTGTTTTATCCCTCAGGTGAGACCAAGCTGCTGAAATTCACCGTGATCAAGACCACATCAAATATGATTATGTTGAAGTGGGAACCTTTCTGGCCTTTAGACTTCAGAGACCTGTTGGGTTTTATGGTTCTCTACAAAGAGGCGTAAGTATCTGACAGAAAACATGGGATTTATTTTTTCTTTTACCATTGCACAAAACATACCAGAGTTCACCGATGACATCTAGTCACAATGACCAGCCATTATGAGTGGCTTTGCTTTATCTTATTGTTGCCTTCAATGCTGTCAGTCATGATATTTTAATCAAGAGACAGTAACATTTAATTAATCTGTATTAAACTGGTTTTCCCCTGCATGAATGATAGGATATCATATGATTCTCAGTAGCTTTAAATCAGCTGAAACAAAGATTTTCTCAGGAGTTCCACATGGGTCAATTCTTGGACCTTTGCTTTTTAATAATGCTTTTTAATATTCTTCTATCATATATGGATGACAAACAGCTGTCCTCTGTTATTTTGGCCTCAGCATTGAGAGTCAGTAACTTAACCAGGATTGTTTTTCATAGCCTTTGAAAAACGTCAAAGGAATCACTTCATTGTTTGGCACCCCGCTATGTTTTATTTTTAGTAATGTCATGCCGCTGGTTGCTGTCTGCACTTTAATGTAAAAGTCAGTTCATCTGTGCTAAAATGTGCTACCTAAATGAGCTCCGTTCATTTGCACCTGTTGATCCATCTCTTTCTTTCCATCTTCTCCAGGCCATATAAGAATGTGACAGAGTTTGATGGACAGGACGCTTGTGGCTCTAACAGCTGGGCGATTGCTGATGTTGATCCTCCATCCCGTTCCACGGACAGCAAGAAAGCAGAGAATCCAGGGCACCTGATCCGACCATTGAAGCCCTGGACCCAGTACGCCATTATGATCAAAACTCAACTGTCTGCATCTGATGAGCACCAGGTTCATGGAGCCAAGAGCGAGATCATCTACGTCCGCACCAATGCCTCCAGTGAGTTACACCAGTTTTTTTTTAAAAAACACACGTTAGGAAAATGTGTTTTCTGTTTATTCGATGTTTATCTGACTGTAGAGAATATCTGACTTTACAATTGGTGATGAAGAAATCAGACAGAGAATCACAATTTTGAGACTTTGGACCCTCTTGGCTTAAAGGTAGCCTGTGGAGTTTTTATATAAAGAAACACGGTTAAGATTTTTGTCCTGTAAGTGGCCTAGGGTCAATGTAGTCCAGACTATTGTCTCACTGTCTTCCTTCTCCCCCTCTCAGAACCCTCTGTGCCTCTGGACCCCATCTCTTCCTCCAACTCCTCCTCTCAGATCATCCTGAAGTGGAAGCCTCCCACCAGTCCCAACGGCAACATCACCTACTACCGGGTCATCTGTCGTAAGCAGCCCGAGGACAGCGACCTCAAAAAGTTTGACTACTGCCTACAAGGTGAACATCTGCAGGTTGCCCTGTTCGAGTTTGCCCACACGACTGTTGGCAGACCAGCTGCGCTCACGCTTATTTCTCCCGCACAGGAATGAAGCTGCCGTCTCGTACCCCAACCCACCTGGACAGCGAGGACGAGCAGAAGTGGAACCACACAGATGAGCCCACCTCAGGAGGAAGGTGCTGCGCCTGTCCCAAGACAGACAACCAGCTAAAGAAGGAGCAAGAGGAGATATTGTACCGCAAGACCTTTGAGAACTACCTCCACAATGAAGTGTTTGAGAGCAGGTACACATTCAGGGTTGTAATTAAATTTTACAGCTCATGACCTGAGACACAATATTGTTTTAGATCAACAGTTATAGATTTTAATTCATCTTTTGCTGTCATTCATTTTGTAATTGTAATTGTTCACTGAGATCACTAGTCATTAAAACACTCACATGATGGTCCCCAAAAGTTCTTCAAGCAATTGAAGTTTGTCTTTTAGTCAGGCTAAATGTTTTGCCGTCAAGACATGAGACATGGAGACTTCACTCCACCACTGTTAAAATTTCATCTTTATGTGTTTCCTGCAGGCTGTAATAAGTTTCAATAACAGTAATTATGCCACATTTTACAGTACACGACAGTTTACATAAACTGCAGCAGTTTGGTCCCAACTGTTAATGAATGTTATGTTATGATTGTACAATGCAAAATGCAAAATACAATACATTTACACTCAACAAGAGGAGCTTCTTGCTTTGTTAGCTGCCGTTTGTGGCGATGCAGCAGCAACGCTGGAGCCCCTTTTATCGCTCCTCTTTTGTCCCAGCCACCATGATGTATGTCTCAAAACAGCTCTCTGCCAACTCTGTGTCGTCCATCCCTATGTGTGTGTGTGTGTGTGTGTGTGTGTGTGTGTGTGTCATTTATGTAGACCCTTTTTTTTTGTACAGGGCACTACTGTGGGGGGCTTAGGGTGGGAGGAGCTGACTGTCTGAGCCCTGGTGCCCCTACCCTCTCTCCCGTGACACACACAAACACACACACACACACACACACAGTCTCTCCCTCCGCTTCCCTTAGGGGAGTGATTACTGTGCCCATTATCATTCATGCCAGTCAGGGGTGCAGTCATGCAGACTGCCATTTGGACACACAAAAACACTCAAACTCACACACACACCTCCGCCGCACTTTGAACCCATGCCGCTGAATCGGCAAAGGTCAGCGCCACACACCAAAGTACACAAAGAACTCCTCGTGCTCTGTTTTTCCGTCACGCTAAGGGACACAGGAAGCTTCTTATTTTTCTCCCACCTGACCAAGTGTTGTTTTGACATTAAGTCGGTCAACTCACTCTGCACTTCCGTGTACAGTGATGCAGGGACTTGACTGCAGCAGCTCAGGGGGAAAAGGCACCGCAAGACACTTAATGGTGGTAATTTTGGAAGGAAGATAGTTTTCTGATTCATAGACTGATTCTATCTGCCTCACAGAGGTGCACTGCAGGTCTTATGTGTCTTGGTTTATGTCATGGCCTTTATGTTAGGTTTACGCTCAACCACTGAGAGTAAAGTGGACTCTCTCATTGGCACCATCCAGTGGTGAGGGTTGGTATCTCTTCCAATAGGGCGATAGATGGCTTTAGTCCTCATTGTCCTTCACCATACTATTGTTGCATCTGCTATCTGCCAGGGTCTAATTCACCCGAAATGTACCTGAATTTGTGTTGATGCACTCTTCTTCAACCTTTGCTCTCTTTTTCCAGACCATCTCGTCGGCGGCGCTCAGTGGGAGTTGCCAATGCAACTGAAACCTCTCTCTTCCTCACGAGACTCCCCAGTCTGCCATTTGGCTCCACCACAGCCACTCCTGAAGACGAGGACATGGAGGGATCCAAGGTCTCAGACACTTTATATTTAGTCTACTGTACGGATAACTTTTGTCATTCCCTCGTCAATGTTTGGACTGGTCGTTTGCTGTTCCCCGCCTAGATTTCCAGTTGTAAGACGCACATGAAAAATAAGAAAGAAAGCTTTGGATGAGCATAACCCTGGATGTTTCCAAACTGCACTTTATGAGACATTGTTCATATTGCGCTTAACTGTGGTGCTATGAAAACTGGCCCTTGCAACAAACTAAAAAAAGATGAATTGTTACGTATGATGTGATTTCAGTGTAACCGTAAATCACTGACACTTGTTGGGCTTTTCTGCTCAGGTGGAGCTGAAGGTGTACTCAAAGGAGTCAACAATCATCTCCAACCTGCACCACTTTACCAGTTATAAGATTGAGATCATGGCCTGCAACCATCCTACAGACCTCAAACGCTGCAGCATGGCTACTTATGTCAGTGCTCGAACTATGCCAGAGGGTAAGCACAAACGTCACATTTATACACACTCAGTTACCACTGTCTTAGGTACATACTAACAATATACATATATAAAAATAATACAGACTAATACAGAAGTAAATCATACTTGAAGGTTATAACGTTGAGTTTTTGTTGGAACTGTTAAAGGCAGTAGTATTAACTGAGAACAATGTGGACCTGCAGTGCCCCATGCTGCACGTGTTAAATGTTTTCCCGTGTGTCTGATACCCACAGAGAAAGCAGACGACATCCCAGGCCCTGTGACCCATGAGATAGTGACAGCTGAGCCTCCCTATGTGTTTATTAAATGGAATGCACCTATCTCCCCTAATGGCCTCATCATCCTGTATGAGGTGTTCTACAGGAAGGTTGGAGACACAGAGGTCAGTATCAACCATCTCTGAACTTTTAGAGAGTGAGGATACAGGAAAAAGTCAGAGAGAGGAGGTATCACAGATGCTTTTTTTTTAGGGCCACACAGGGGAGAGAGAGAGTGAGAGAGACAGCATAAATGAACTTGATATACTGTGTAGGAAGGAGAAACACAGGGCTTAAAGGGCAGACAGGTGCACAAGAAGTCGTGGAGGTAAGAAGAAATGCAGAGAAAACAAGGAGTGATCTGGGTAGACTCTGGGGAGCGGAGGCAGGCAGGAAAGAAAAGGTTTGCTGTATACACTCAAATTGTGTCTGTTCCTTATGAAAGAGGAACAAAGGAAATATTTGTTTACAAACTCCCAGTGCTATCACCGTGTGTGTGTGTGTGTGTCGGTCGACGTCTTCTGCCGCGTGTGTTTGCATATTATTAGATGTGTGTGTTTGTGTGCATAAGTTCTTGTCTGTCTGTCTGTGCGTATGTACTGCTGCTGCTGCTGCTGCTGCTGCTGTTGTTTACTTGCTGTAAATGTGTGAATTCATCTCTCATTGCTATTCATTGCTGCACTGCCTGACCCAAGGAGCCAGTAGCAGCTCTGTTACCATAGTGACACAGGCAGGAAGGAAGACTAGAATGCAGTGGCAGGGATGGACTGGCATCTCAGACGACATCTCCACTGCACTGCACTGCTCTGCACTGAAAACACACCGCTCACTAACACACCCTGCAGCTGAAACAGACTGATCGGGATTTATTTAAAATGACGCTCTGAGCAAGAGTCAAATTAATTATTCATTCGGTTTATTGCGCAGCATATGCATATGACAAAAACGCGTTATTCAGACCTCTCTGACTGACTGAAAGTTGTGATTATTTTAACACAGTTTTGCAGGTTTTCGTCTTTGATATCTTCCTTAAATTTTAAATCAGTAAAGTAACTTTCTCTTTATATATAGACTAATCTTTGCCCACTAATATGACACACTTGCCGTCGTTCCTCGTGCTGAATTTGTTTCATTTTCTTCTGTTTTTCCCAGGTTCACACAGCTTGTGTGTCACGCCCAGCCTACCTCAAGGCAGGTGGCACAAAGCTTTCGCTCGTACAACCTGGAAACTACAGCGTGAGGGTCCGCGCCACCTCTTTGGCAGGAAATGGCTCCTTTACGGAAACCACTTATTTCTTCATGCCCAACCGTAAGACTGGAGGCTATATGTGTGATTTTACTGAAACTCACGTGTGCAACAGTCATGCTGGTCTGCCTTTCATACTTCAAACGAACTGACCGGTGCCTCCTGTGTTTTATTACAGCGGATCAAGGTTTAATTTGGATCGTGATTGGTCCGGTCATCTGCTTCATCATGCTGCTGTTTGTGGGAGGCGGAGTCTTTGTCATCTTCAAGAAGCGGTAAGAGGGAATGGTGCTCAAACCTGTAGCAGGATTAGAAGTAGAGAGTGTTCAGTTTGAACACTCTGAGAACAGTTGCTATCAGGAGTATGTGACAGAACAAACAAACAGCACAGATTATGCAAGAATGTCTGGACAGACTGGAGAAATTTCACGTTATTACAGTTTTCAGTGTCTCAGATGCTTTCTGTGGTTGTGTTACAGGCAAACAGAAGGCCCGACAGGACCTCTTATCGCCTCCTCAAACCCCGAGTACCTCAGCGCCAACGATGGTAAGAAGAGCGCTGTAACAAAACTGCTAAGTCTGATGACGATTTGTGAATGGTTCACTCAGTCAAGATGGTGTATGTTTTGTGTAGTGTATGTTCCCGACGAGTGGGAGGTGCCTCGGGAGAAGATCACAGTGCTCAGAGAGTTGGGTCAGGGCTCCTTCGGCATGGTGTACGAGGGAATCGCTAAAGACATCATCAAAGGAGACCCTGACACGCGCGTCGCCGTCAAGACGGTCAATGAGTCGGCCAGCCTCCGCGAGAGGATCGAGTTCCTAAACGAAGCCTCCGTCATGAAGGCTTTCAGCTGTCACCACGTGGTACGACACTGCAAGACGCTTTTCTGTCTGCTGTTTCCTCTCACAGCTTCATTACTGACGAACAGGAACGCTCGGGCAGCTATTCGTCCATTTGTGAATTACAGTATATTACAGCTTTCCTGCATGAACATGCATGACTCACGGAGACATGACTCGCTTGTTGTGTTGATGCAGCCATACTGACAAACAGTTTGACTCCAAAAATAAATCACACTTGATAAGCAGTAAGCCTACCATTACTACTAAGCTTCAGTAAAATAGCCACATGTTGTGCTACCAACTGTAAAAGTCATGCTGACATATAAAGGGGGCGTTTTTATTATTTATTATGACTCCAAACTCTTAGCGTAAACTTTAATAGTCTAAAAAATATATATTTGTTTGTATGACCACGAGTGTTTCGTTTGTGCAGGTCCGTCTGTTAGGTGTTGTGTCCAAAGGTCAGCCCACCCTGGTAGTGATGGAGCTGATGACCCACGGTGACCTGAAGAGCTACCTGCGTAGTCTCAGGCCCGACTCTGAGGTACGTGTCCTGGGCACATTTTAAAAATGGAAGTGGAAGTAAGGAAGCCAAAGGCGGCTCGGTTCTTCCACACATCTCTGAGCAACTTTATAACTGTTTGTTATTTTTGTGTGTGTGTGTGTTTCTGTAGAACAACCCGTCAGGCCGTCCACCACCTACGCTGAAGGAGATGATCCAGATGGCTGCAGAAATTGCAGACGGCATGGCCTACCTCAATGCCAAGAAGTTTGTCCACAGAGACCTGGCAGCCAGGAACTGTATGGTGGCAGAAGACTACACCGTCAAGATTGGAGGTACTGAAGTTTTTTTTTCTTGTTCTTCGTATTTCAATTCTGGTCCATCACATATAGTTCTGTGTCACGGTTGAATTGTTGTCACAGAGTGTGTTTGTCTCCCTCGTAGACTTCGGTATGACTCGAGACATCTATGAGACCGATTACTACCGTAAAGGAGGGAAGGGCCTGCTTCCCGTCAGGTGGATGGCTCCAGAGTCTCTGAAGGACGGAGTCTTCACTGCCCACTCTGACTGCTGGTATGTCACGCCTCAGCAGTTGTAGTGCAGTCTTTACAATCCCCTAATTACATTAGCAGTGCATTTGATCATGTGTGTTTTTTGTGTGTGTTTGCAGGTCATTTGGTGTTGTGCTGTGGGAGATCAGCACATTAGCAGAGCAGCCTTACCAGGGTTTATCCAACGAACAGGTTCTAAAGTTTGTCATGGATGGAGGATACCTGGACCGGCCAGACAACTGCCCAGAGAGGATGTGAGTAAATGTTCAACATTACTTTGGGGCCTGTTTGGTTCTATAAGTACATAATTTTAATTCTGATTATCCGTAACTGTAAGACTCAGCTGTTCAGCATTCACATTGAAACAAGGAAATTTGAACTCCTTTTTAAGGTTTTCCAGCTGATAGACACTTTGAACATTTCAACCATTTCAACATGGTCCACCATCTTCATGCCTGTTAAATCTTTGTCTCTTCACACCCATTTCCAGGCACAGCCTCATGCAGATGTGCTGGCAGTACAACCCCAAGATGCGACCGATGTTCCACGAGATCATCGAGATGTTGCGGGAGGACCTGCATCCGTCTTTCCAGGAGGTCTCCTTCTTCTATAGCGAGGAGAACAAAGTCCCAGAGACAGAGGATTTTGACCTGGACCTGGACAACATGGAGAGCATCCCCCTGGACCCGTCTTCATACTCACAGAGAGAGGAGAGCTTAGGCAGGGACAGCGGGCCCTCGGTGGCCCTAAGGGGGAACTATGAGGAGCATGTCCCCTACACACACATGAACGGTGGCAAGAAAAATGGACGAATCTTATCGTTGCCCAGATCCAGCCCTTCCTAACATTTCCTGTTTCCCAAAAGAACTTGTTTAACCTGTCCCTCTTTCCCCTCCCATCCTTCTTTCTCTTCCAGTTCATTTTTTTCTGTATCCTTCATGTTCCTCTCATCATTTTCTAATGATTTTCTTATTCTCGGAGAAGCACTTCAAACACCCCCCCTCTCCCCCCAACCCTTCCCCGCAGATCTCAGGACTTTTTATTTTCTTCCTCATGGCTGCCAAACACAGGCAAGCAAGGGATGCAAACACGGTGTAACACTTTTTTAAACTTCCTCCACAACACATCGGACTTTCTATCACCATATTACCTATCTATTCTTTTTCACTATTGCCACGTTTCCAGGACTCCTTGTGGTGGAAACGGAGAGAGAGAAAAAAAAAAAAAACTGTGAACACAACAAACCTTAGACAACCAAGAAGGCTGCTTACGCTCAACCTCCTCAAGACTTGTCCACCCTCTTCTCCCCACCAATCTGCATTTCCACATTTCTGTGCTTTTTTTTTTTTTTTTCTTCCTGCAAGTGAAATCTTGTTACTCAGATAGTGGCCTTTTTGTATGTGGCCTATAAACAAAGAGAAGTGTCTATCAGCGCTTACTAATTTCCTTTTGAACAATGACTTAATCAGTTTGGAACGGCGGGATGACTTGCAAAGACTTGATCCTAGAACAAACATCTATTCCTAGAGGAATGTTTTTTTTTTTCTTTTTGTTGTTTTGTTGTTGTTGTTGTTGTTTTTTTTTTTTTTTGGTTCTGCAGAATTCCAAACTACACACAGATTCATCGGGTGTTTGGTGAATAGTTTTAATTTATTTGCTTTTATTGTTATTTTCTCTTCTCTTTTCTTCTTTTCTTTCTCAGTTTTATTTCTGTGTCCTCACTATATGGCTGAAGGATATTTAAACAGTTAAGAATTGGACAAAAGAGTTCCTCAGACTGACCAATAGCTGCTGCTTTGATATATTTTAGTGGGTATATAAATATATAAATATATATATATATATATATAATATATATAGTATATATGGAATGTTGGTATTTGCCAATGTTTTATATATAATATATGATATATTGATGTTTTTGTAAATAGTTCACATTTGTAATATTTTTCATCAGAAGTTTTGCTAGTATTTTGTTTTGCCAGGTTTTTTCTTTCTGGGTTTTTTCTTTAATTTTCTTATTTTTATAGCCCCAGAAATCACACTAATCTACCATCAGTGCTCTCTGCGTCTTAGGCCTCCAGTCCCACCCCCCCTCACCTCTTTGAGTAGTCAGAGAAAGCCCCGAAATATTGTCAACTCGCTGCATCAAATTTTCGAAATATCTCTCTCCCACTGAGAGCTGTCAATATTTGGTGGCAACTTTACTACGACCATACGGAAAATGAAAAACACAAAGTATGGAATAACCAAAAACTAAAGCTTTATAAAAGGGCAATGAGGTCTTTCTAGGTGGAAGTGCGCCTGATGTGTGTTTGTCTCTGTGTCTGCTGTCTCTCTCTGGTCAGATCAGGTTTATTACGTCTTTCGTGTCAGTGTGCCGGCCGTCCGAGTCATCGTGAACCGTCATCGAGGTTATAGGGAGTATCGAGCTTGTTTTCGCCTCGTGATTGTACTTCCTCGTGTTAGCAGAACAGTAATGGTTTTTTCAGTTGTGTCAGTGCTGCTCGGATGAGGGCGGGTGGGAAATTAACACCAGCTCTCAGCCAAATGCAGGTGAAGTACATGATGAGGCGGGGTTTTTTTTTTTTTTTTTTTTAAAAAGCCCTCATAATTTAAATCAGAGAGAGGTGGAATTCCCTTCCCATCGGACCTGAGGTCTGGCACAGTTCAGGACTCTCACTGTTAGATGGAGGGTTTTTTATTAAATTCACACATGACGGTCCCCTCTCATTGTCGTACCGTTAGGTTAGGTTTGCTCTACACTGCACGCTCTCCCCTCCTCAGTCTTCCCGAGGCTTCCCATTGGCTGCTGAGCTCAAAATCAGGCTGTTGGAAATTTCCACGTTTTGTGGCAGAGGGTTGGAGAGAAAGACGGAAAGTTCCAACTGTATTCAGAGTCCACAGCAGGTAGTGGGGAGAGAGAGAGAGAGGGAGGGGGGTGGGGGGGCTCAGTCTCTCTATCTTTCAGTGTGTCTGAGAGAGCAGCAGTGTGTGAGTGATTGTTAATCCTATTATTCTCTCTGCTATCACATGCAGTTAGGCAGCCAGGACACAGTGTGCAGCAGCAGCTATTTCACTCAGGTCTGACATTCCAGGATATAGTTGGAACTGCTCGTTCCCTCGCCTTCCCCTCCACCTCCACCTCCACCTCCACCTGCCAGCCTGCCTGCTGGCAAAGCTGATACCATCACCACACCCCATCAGATTCCGAACACACACACACACACACACACACACACACACACACACACACACACACACACACACAATAATCAAATAATCTTTATAATCGAATATCTAAAGTTTGTCCCTCCTGTCGGGAATCCAAAACATTCCTGTCAACTGTACCCCAGCGCTAAGGAAAAGTTAGTTGTTGACCCCTGAGGTCATTAATTCACCGAGGCCATCGCAGCAGATCCTCCGTATACACTCTCGTCTCGCTGTCACTACAGGAGTCGATGACATGAGAGATGATACGCAGCAGACAAGCTTTTGTTTTGTTTTGTTTTGTTTTGTTCCTTCCCGGACACACACACACACACACACACACACACACCCCAGTGTGGTTGTCAATCTAGCCGAACAGCATTCAGCACTTATAGTATAGCCAAAGTGTTGGCAGCTTTCTGTCAACAACGGGAACCCACAGAATCAGAGTCAGAGAAAGCAGAGAAGCTGCCTCCATATTTTACCAGTGCCTTCTCAAACCCAGAGCCACGTCTAGGCTAGTTAGTAACACACACACACAAACACACACACACAAACACACACACAGGCCTCTGTGCGCTCTCTGTATTTTTTCTCATGAGGCAGGAGGCGCATAGAAATCGAAGCTGCATCTACATTTGTGTTTGTAGGCTTGCTCTTTGCTGGAAGAGAAGACGTCTTTTGGGGCGATTTATTTTTTACTTTTAATTGTTTTCTTTCAGCTTGTTGCCAGCGTTACGGCTTGAACGCTAACGTTCAACCTAATGTTTTAGCGGTGACACTGTGGATTGGCCGGAGTCCGTGCTGTTTGGCACCTAGAGGCGCGTTATGATGTAGATTTTAGCTAATTATTCTGAGGTTACAATCTTGGGCTTTTGTACTTTGTAAATAATCTGTGACAGTTTGGAAAATAAAAGCAGAAAATGAAAAAATAATCTTAAAAAAAAAAAAAAAAAAATCTGATGCCCGTCAGTTTTGCGTACATGACAGAAAAATGGTGGCCTGTAGCTGTGTCGCAACTCCGCATTACATATTGATACTACACCCTTATCTTAGTAGCAAACTGTTTTGGCAGTTAGTACATCCTTGTACTCGGAGCGTACTTGATTTTCCAGTATAAACACACTACGTACTCGAAACACAGTTAGGATTGGTGTGTAATATGGAAGTGGGACATGAGCTCTCGTCTCCACCTTGACCTAGGTTGCTTATCTTGTGGTGGTGTTCACACGCATATGCAATTTTTAATTAAGATGGTGCCCATATCTTTGAAATACCAGATATTTATTTTATTATGATCATTGTCATTGTATAAGAAGAACACAGTTAGCTTTTTAGTCAAGCATTTTTTTAAGGTGTTTGAGAGTGGAGCGACGTGAGAGTCTAGTTTGTTATTGTACAGGTGGAGTAGCTGGTGGTGAGCAGCAGGAGTGCTAGTTAGTTAGTTAGTTTGTTCGTTCGTTAGTTAGTTAGTTAGTAATTGTCGTCGTCTTTGTGTTTGGCCAGAGTCTACCTCAGTGCATATGGAGGAATCAGTCTAAAGAGCCTAAATCATCCCTGTCAGTCACTCAGTATCCCACCATTTAAACAAAAAAAGTCTCTTTATCATACATTACCAACACTGCTGATGAATTCCTTTCCCCCTGTGTGGTATTAAACCCGTCTGCCTCCTCCTGGTTCTCTCAGTTTTCTCTGCTTCTTATGTCCTGGGGGAAGCTGTTGTCGGCCCCGTCATATTTTGGCCCCTTGACTTCAAGTCATTGGTTTAGAGTACAGAAACATGCTCACTAGATATTGTCCTTTATCATGTTTACCCCTAGCACTAAATGTGTAACATCAGGCAGTGAACTGGCTTTACGGACAGTATTTCCTTTTCATTGTTGCAACAGTTTATTAAAAAAAAAAAAAACTCCTCATAAATAGGCTTCCCCCGGGCGCTGGAAGAATCAGCGCAGCTTTGTTGTCTGTATCTAATCCTCTGGACTGTATGTAGTAGCGGCTCTACTGGTCTCTGGGGATGTGACATTAGCATGAGTCAAGTGCATATTTGTGATCGTTCTACAGCCAAGGCTGTAAAAGCTCAGCTCATGCTTTTTTAAAAAAAAAAATCACATCTAGACTAAACCTGTTGTCTGGCAGAAAAGCCCTACCCTCCTCCTTCTTCTTCTTCTTCTCCTGTCAATCTGTCTCTTTGTGGTCAAAACAGTTGGTGTTCAAATCCCACGTCTCCTCCAGCCGTTGCAGATTGATTTGTCTGTTTCTCTGTTCTGATTTTTGTTTTGTATGTATATTTTTTTTCTACTGTGAATATCAAGAGATAATCTTTATTTTCTGTCAATGCCATGGATTGGGTCTGTTTTGGCTGATCAGGACACTGACGTCTGGGCTGGTTAAAAAGTTTTAAAGAGGAGGACCCACCCCCTCCCGCCCTCCCTTCTCTGCAAAGGAAAAAAAAAAAAAGCTGGACTGGGACAATCCTGTGTGCCATAATAACTATTAACAGACATGAAATCTAGATTGTAACTTTTTCGTCTCAGGGAGGCGGCCTGATGCTTTGTGGTTGGAGGATAAAGAGGATGAGGAGGAAGAAGTGCTACCTACCGACCTTTTATCTACTCTGACTGAAGCGCAAGTTCTCAGCATCCTTGCAAAAAGCAAAATGGAGATGATAAGCCCAAGGACAAGTTTTCAACAACAAAAACCCAAACACCCTTTTTTCACCAAAAAAAAAAAAAAAATCTGAAAATCTCTCTCTCTCTCTCTCTCTCTCTCTCTCTCTCTCTCTCTCTCTCTCTCTCTCTCTCTCTCTCTCTCATGACGTGACGTGGTCTGGACTGCCCCCTAGTGGTTGGATGGGAGCATTGCAGGTCAGGGGTGGCAAAGCAAACACGGCCCACCCGACCCCATAGTGCCTTGCTCAGACTAACGGCCCACCTTGACCGCCTTCCATCCAGTCCACTCGCCCACTCAGAGCAGACCCGCCACTGACTTTGGCTTATCTCCACCAATCACTAAAGAGGATTTTCCACCTCCAAACATGAAATGAAAGTACAGGAATTATGTTTGTATGTGTTCTGTGCTCTTTAGTCGCAACTGCAGAGAGAAACATTCAGACTGCTCGGTGAGAAAATACTGTAATTTGGATTAAATGACAGATTGTTTTTTTTTTTTTTTTTTACCAAAAAAAAAAAAAAAAAAAGAAAGAAAGAAATGTTGAACTTGTGTCTCTACTCTGCTAAGCTCTGGCTTGCTTGAATTATCTATACCAGCGGATAGCTTGATGATTTGATGCGTACTGATTTTTGCTTCTCATGAGTCTGTTTTGGACAGCGACGCCCCAAAGCACATGCAAAAACCCATGATTAAGACAAGTGATTGCGTTACAGTTGGGAATTTCCGTTTGAAATGCGTTCACAGTTGTTCCACGACTTTCAAGAAATGAACTGATTAATAAGCTCTTAACTGTAAATAGCAGCGAATCCCCCCTGAAAAATGAAAGCACTTAACTTTAGGGAAGTTTAGGTTTGTTTTGTTGAACTCTGATGACCTAAAAAGCGGTTGGGCAGAGAATGCTAGTAACACAGCGCAGGGTGAGAACAAAGCATTGTATGTATTATTGTTTTGTTTTAAAGAAAGAAAAAAGTATTACATTTTAGAGATGTTGATTTCTATTTTTTTTAGCCAAAGTATGGAGGGCAAATACAATTACTTTTTCTGACTGTAAACTTTTACTACTCTTGTACATTATGAATTTAACATTGTTATCAATGTGTATATAACTTTTTTCTAAATTTAAAAAAGATAGATGTTTTGTTTTTGTTTTTTTTTTCTGTTGTTGTTTTTCATGACACAACCCACTACACCGAAAAGAGCGGAGTCGAATCTGTCAGTGTATTTAAACAGGAGCAGCACAACTCCAGTCTGAGGGCGAAAAAAAAAAGAAAAAAGAGACAGTACGTGGCCTGAAATGTTTCACGATGAACCCCCACCGCTCTTAATCCGATGCATGTTCTGAATGTCATGCATTTCAAACAACTCCCGCCCAGTCACAGCAGCATGTCACCCATGAAATCTTTCTTGTGTCACCAATATGTCACCTGTCGCAGATGTTGTTGTATGAAATAGTTTCTGACGAGAGACGTGTGTTTAGTTTGCAAATGTGTTTTTTTTTTTGTTTTGTTTTGTTTTGTTTTGTTTTTTTATGTGAAAAACTGGAAAAGACCACTGCACATCCTTTTGAAGAAGAGGAAACACGAGTGATAAAATCCTGAATAAGCTAAAAACAACAACAACAACAACAATAATAAAACTTTACTGATGGTTTAACAACCATACATCTTTAAGTTTAGACTGTAAAGCTGGAGGTGTTAGTTTGACATTTGGGGGAAATACGGAATAAGAGGCTAGCCTCTGTCCAACAGTAATAAAACCAGCCTACCAGTGCCTCTAAATCACACCGATTAACACATTATATCTTGTTTATTTAATTCTTTAAAAATGTCATTTGCCAAAGGGTTATGTGCTAGAGGATTTCTTGATTTGGGGCGGTTAACTTGCTGGAGTCTCCGGTGAATGCTTGCTAAGAAATGTTCTGGCTCATCACTCTTCTCAAATCTAAGTTTTTTAGATTGTTTTTGTACAAATTAAACATGATATAACATGTTAATAACTGAACTTTGGCAGTGTTTGTAGGCTGATTTTTTTGTTGTTGTTGGGCAAAGCTAAGTTAGCTGTTGCTAAGCTAAGCTTAAGGTATGAGCAGTGTCGTTCTCCTCACCTGACTCTCTGCCAGAAAGTGAACGAGCGATATTATCCAAAACATCAAATTATTCCTTTTAAGCGTCAAGGTGAAACGCCTTCAGCTGTGAAAGAATCAAGTACTGTCTGTCAGTAGTGTGATGATGAACTTTTCATATTTGTGTTCATGATTAGGGAGAGATACACCATTGTTTAAAGATAGACAGTGGGGGCGAAGCAGGTGTGGTGACCCTGTTTGTTAGATGACAAATCTGAGGAAAAGCAGCCTCTTCTTAAGTTTTAAGTCATCTGTCGGTCCAGTGGTCTGCTCCAGTTTACACACCAATACCTTATATTTATCTCTGTCCTGTTCCCTGTGCTGTACGTTGTTTAAATCAATGGAGTTGTGTCTGTGTTGTTCTTGGTTGAAGTCTTTACCACAGCTTTCTTTGTCTCTGATCGCTGCTCTTCCTCCTCCTCCTCCTCCTCCTCCTCCCCCTCCTCTCTGTGTCCTCTTTCTCTCCTCAGTGCACATAGGTGGTCCCCAGAATGCTGTGTGTAGTCTTGCAGGATACCTCTTTTATTAATGTCATTTATTACCGATGAATATGCTGATGTATTAATTTTGGGATATGTTGTGTATACATTATGTTGAGACATCGGTGCGTATGCAGACAGCAGGTGTATATGTGTGTATGTACAGTCCAAACCCCGCAACCCACAGAGATCGCTTCATCCCTCACACTGGATCCAAATGTGCCATTATCTTTATGTATCACATATATCTACATACTGAACACACACACACACACACATACACACACACACAGAAATACATGCATATTGTACAGGATCAAAAATGTGCCATGACTAAATGAACGCTTGACAATTTATTTTTTCTATGTTTTCAAAGGAGAGCCAAGTAGTGACATGTACAGAAATGTTGCAATGATATGAAAATAAAAATCTTGCTGTGTGTAAATTATTCAACAATTAACTGTTTATATTAAAATTATGAATAAAATTATTGGAGAATATGTGTCTTCTCGCACTTCTTTTTCTATATACCATACAACAGCAAGTCACTTTTTTAGCTTACAAACAATATTATCACTTCAGTGGTGAGCACTGAGATATAGTTAAAAAACTAAAAAAAGTTTTTGCTACTTTTAGTCCACCATATTGGTTTGATAGCTGTAGTGATTGGTTATATTATGCTGTTATAAAAATAAGATGCCCTCGATGGTCGTACTGCTTTACATAAAACTACCCAACATTGTATTAAGTAGTTAATACCTCCATCTCCACCAGCTACAAAATGAAATTTTTACTTAAATATGAATATATCTAGAATAATATATGACATGAAAACTATGAAATAACACGTGGAATTCTGTGGTAAACAACAAAAAGAAATTAATTAAACTGCAAAATATGTTTCAGATTCTTCAAAGTAGCCACCTTCTGCTTTGATGATACACTCTTGGCATTCCCTCAACCAGCTTCATGAGGTCGTCACCTCGGTTTTCCAACTGTCATGAAGGAGTTGCCAGAGGTGCTGAGCGCTTGTTGGCTGCTTTGCCTTCAATCCGTGGTCCCACTCATCCTATAACATCTGACTTGGGTTTATGTTGGGTGATTGCGGAGGCCAGGTCACCTGATGCAGCATTCACTTACATAGTCTGGAGGTGTGTTTGGGGTCATAGTGATGAAGCCACTTAGCGCAAACCAGATGGGATGGCGTGTTGCTGCAGAATGTTATGGTAGCCATTCTGATTAAGTGTGCCTTGAATTTTGAACAAATTGCCAGCAAAACATCCCTACATCATACCTCCTCCTGCTCCTCCTCCATGCTTCATGGTGGGAACCACACATGCAGATAATCTATTCACCTTCTCTGCGTTTCATAAAGACAGCAGTTGGAAGCAAAAAAAAAATCTCAAATTTGGACTCATCAAACAATTTTCTTCATCTTCTTGGTCTCCCTCAGTAGTGGTTTCTTTGCAGCAATGTGACCATGAAGGCCTGATTTACACTGTCTCCTCTGAACAGTCGTCGAGATGTGTCTGCTATGAGGCATTTATATAAGCTCAAATCTGAGATGCTGTTAACAGGTGATTTGCAGGTGATATTGACTATGTGTGCCAACACTACCTCTGAACAACACAGTTTAATCTAATCTCTCTAAGAAGGCAAGACATTTCTCTAATTAACTTTTTACAAGCATTTTTTTTAGGAGCAAGAAAACCATTCCAGGTGATGACCTCATGAAACTGACTGAGAGAGTGCCAAGGTTGTGCAAAAGTTTCATCAAAAAAAAAAAAGAAAGAAAGAAAAAAGAAACATTGCTTCGTGGGAAAGAATCATGCCTAACAACTAATTCACATGAGCCTCAGCATTCATTCACACAGAATGATCTCAAAGTTGACGTGGCTCTGATGAAGTCACACTCAAACCACTTTAATAACAGCGAGTTCCTCCTTACCCAGTTTCTCGAAGATGTGCAGGGGAGCATGAAGCTGCAAATCATGAAGATGCAGACCACAAACCTACAGATCAAATTCAGTTATGATATAACGCTGCAGCTGGGTGTATTTGCAAACTGATGCCTAATTGTCAATGCATTGCCTTTAGTGTCTTTAGTAGATGTTGAAATCTCCACTTCAGAACTGTAGTTGCACAAAATGCTGAGCTGGTGTGTGAGAGTTGTCACAACATGTTTTAAAGGAGCAGCAATGTGTGAAACTACATGTGGGCTATTCAGCTGCACCAAATCAGAAAAAGAGGAAGCTGCATTGAGGTTGTTGCTGTCATTCTGCAGTCAGTCTGAGGCCGAACCCGACATTCACGTAACACACTCAGACCTGAAGGACTTTAAACTATCTTCTCTCCGCTCTTTGGCTTGTTTTGGTGAGCAGATGTGATTTACGTGCTGCCATCTGTACCCTCTCATCCAATGTAAGTAGAGTTTCTGTTGCTTTTCTGAATTTTGAGATTCAAAAGGTGATCTACTCACTAGGACCTCATTCATTACTTCCATTTGCCTATGCGTTGTTTGACATTTGAGGTATTTTTTATGCAGAGTAGTACATTTCTGCTTGCTCTCTCTCTGTGCCAGTACTCTGCCTCCTCTGTCTGTGGGAAAGTAAGGAGACTTTTCCACTTAATGTGCAGTGAGCTGAACTTGACAGTCATCCGTACTTACACTTGTGCAAATTAAGAAGCACAATGGTTGCAACAATTGTCAGGCTCCGTGTCTAGTTGCTGTAGCAGTTAGACAGTCTCTCTCCTGTGTAGTGATCACTCCTCTGCACAGTTTCTGTTAGCATTTTAAAAGACTTCGCTTTACTTCTTCACAGAGGATGTGGTAGTTTGTGCCTCTGTGACTCAGAATAAGAAAAAAAAAAACCCTGCATGTAACATTGCCATTTCACATACTTGCATATTCTTCCTTCTCTTTTTCTGCCCCATTTCCTTCAAACAATTGTATCTGTAGACCGGTCTGGATTGGTTAAACTTGCTTTTTTGAGGCATCTATCTCAATTCTGAGTGATTAAGATATTAGACCATTAAAACACACGAAACCTCCGTTTACTACCCTTGCCATCCAGTAAGTAGTCATGGAGGAGGCACTCAAAACCTTTACTTAAGTAAGTACCCTCAGTACCCTCCATGTTTGAATCCATTTTTCAGTAATCTCTGAGTTTTACTTCAGACTGTAACTTAAATGAAACAATCCAACCGTAAACAGAAGTTTAGAGAAGAAATGCCTTGTTGGTGGAACAGCTAACAGCTCATAGACATCTGAAACCGTGACAAGAAGCACCAAACAGACACTTTTTTTGTTTGTTTTCTAACCTTATCGTATGTTTTTTAAAATCATAATTTGAAAAGAAACAGCTATCAGATAAATGTAGTAAACTATAACATACATAATATCTGTCTGCAATGTACCGGAGTAGACAAATATAAAACTAAAATAGTCAAAGACTAAAAAATATATATTTAAGTAAATGTACTTAGTTACTTTTCACCACTGCCAATCGCGTTGTAAAGTTGTCTACAGTTCAGTTTTTTTTCCCCTTAACTTCAGGAACTAGAAGAAGCAATGTAAATCAGTTGGGCTGCCTTTTCGCCTTCAACCTTCTCCCCCTGCTGTCACTGTTTTTCTCTCTTCACTGTAGTTTTTGAGGAGGTAATCTCCAACCAGCAGTTCCCTCTTCCTTGCCTCTCTCTCTCTCTCTCTCTCTCTCTCTCTCTCTCTCTCTCTCTCTCTCTCTGTCTGTCTTTCTTGATTCCCCTCCCTCCGTCCCTCCTCTTCCCCCCTGCCCTCTTTCTTTCTTTCTCTCCCTCCTCTTCCTCTCGCTGGGTGCCAGAGGAGCTCCAGTGTGAGCGAGCTCCAGTTCCAGCTGGCCTCCCCACTGCGCTGCTGGTATGGCCGATTCTTCCCTTAACCACTCCTGGCCCTCCTTCTCCAAACTCTGGATGAAGAGATGGTCTTTCAAGAGAGGTACAGTGGAAATCTGGATTTACATTCCTGTTCTACTTCAGGTGGTTTGTTGGACAGTACAGAGAGAAGATAGAGCGGAAAAAGAGCAGAGGGGGCTGTCATCTAGTAGAGGTTGTGAACCGCATGTGACCTAAGGATGATATGTTGGCTGTTGTCAAGCATTTTAACCTGATCTTGGGTTTGTGGTGTGTGACGGTTGCTGTGCCTAAGATGGTGCAACGCTTAGTGACTCATTTCTAACTCTTGCTCACTGTATTAGATGTGAAAATGTCACCATGCATGCATGATTAAAAAGGAACCTCCTGGAAAACCCTGTAAAGTTATCATTTTGTTTAATGACACTCACTGCAGTGTCACTCACAGCCACTGAAACCTGTTGTATACTATCTGTGTAAAGAGTTATTTGGTGTAGTGTTGGTGTGATTTAAGTTTAGTTTAGTTAAGCTCACTGAGAGAAAAGATACGAACGAACCAACTCATAGCTCAACCTATAACTCTCAGAACATGAATTATTTAACACTCTCTGTTCCCACGCTGTTATCTTCAGAGAAATGTATCTTTTTAGACATAAAGAAAGTAAAGAAAAAAAAAGTAGGACGCTTCCATTTTGTTTCAGCCCTGGTGTCTATGTAGCTCGGCACTTTGAAACAGTAGTCAAACGAATTTCTGATCAAAGTGGATCTGTGAGATGACAGTTGTTTTGATGTGTGCTTCGACCTCAGATCTAAAAGCCTCTGTGTTCTGTTTTCACCTGCACACATCTATCCTACACACGCACACACACACACGCACACACACACATACACACACACACACTTGTAAACCAGTCCAGAAATCATCCAAATGGTCACTGTGACCTTAATGCAAAACAGTGCTACTTCATCTAGTCATCTGTAGTTTCTGTATTTGTGTCTGTCTGTGTTTTAATAGCTGGTGTTGGTGAGGTCTGAATACACCTCTTCTGGATACATGTGCATTGTAATAACTCGCGGTCGTATGTTGTAAATAATCAACTGACCGTATCATATGATGCCAGGGTTCCTCTTGTGATTGTCATGTCGCTTTGCAAACATATGTACGTTAACTTTGTGGTGAACACGTGCTGCCCTCATTTCCTTCTTGTCACATTTGTTCAGATGCCTTCCTTTCCACTAAGCACATCAAAACACACACAGGGTTACATAGTAACTAAATTTGCCATGTTGTTTAGTTGTAATTCTCCAATTTTAACAACACGCTAATTTTGAGAATAATGTCCTACAACTATTAGATCATTTATTACAAATTTTGTCTCAAGAAAAATCCCCACAAACATCATTTTACTTTTTTCCCCCCACTTAAAGACAGCCAATTACAAAATTATAGTATTATGTTTAATTTCTTATAGTTCATTTCTAAGTGAAGTCATTTTTATTTATATAGAACCAAAATCAAAACTGTGTGTCAGAGGAGTTTCCAGTCTGTGCAACATATGACACCCGCTATCCTTAGACCCTCGATTTGGATGGAAAAAAGTCCACAAGAACCATTAACAGGGGAAAAAATGCGAGAAACCTCAGGAAGAGCAACAAAAGAGGGATCCCTCTTCTCGAAGAGGGAAAGCCACTGCGTGCCACATGTACAGAGCAGACAGGAGTTACATAAGTGGATTAAACCATAGAGAAAAGATAAATAGAATAAATCAAAAGTCATGTAAATTAGTTATTAAGCATTGTATTGAGTAAACAGTAAGTGTAATAATTTCGGTGACTTAAGTTGGGTAAGCTAAGTTTTAGGTGTTACTAGTCAAAGAGTGCTTTTAGTAGCAGACCACCCTGTGATATGTGGAGCCAAACTACAGGGAAATCAGCTGACTATGACAGTACCAAAACTAGCATGGAGCCACACACACCTGAGCATGCGCTCACACACACTCGCACACACACTGATGTTTCATTCTTGCGTGATGTATGAGCAGATATGAGAGGCCAACCATAAAAGGTTACAGCGGCACTACAAGACAGCATCAAGCAGCCGCTGCAGTGTCTGTACCGAGTGTCTATGTTTACACTTAACACGAGTGGGATCTGGACGCAAACAAATTCTCCCTCCAGCGGGGACACTGCCATCCCCGCAGCCTCAGGCAGTGATTTAGTAATATAGAAAATAGACCTACAGTGTGTCTGTCTTTGTGTTTATGTGAGAGCATCTCTGGCTGTCACGCTGAAGAGGGGAGTGGATGCTGTTGGTTTATAGCAGGACATGGTGCAGTGCTCAGAGTGTGGCCTGTCTGCATTTCATCTCACTGCACAACACTACCTGAGGTCTCCTACATACAGTATATGCAATAAGATCACAGCAAGAAGAATGAGCCACACAGGACAATCACTCTAATTAAACAGTCACTTAATTGGCATGAAAATTCTCTCCAAAAAAGGGTTATGAAGACGGGTTGACAGTAAAGCAGGTATTAGATATAAGAACTGAACTCCACCATGGATATTAAATATCTTGACAACATAGATAGTAAGACCACATAAATCAAAATGATGTCAGCGATGACCAACTGAGCTTTTAAATCGCAGCTGCTCTCACTAATGTTTTTTTTATAACAATGACTGCGTGATATGAAACGGGCTACTCCTCGTAGCATTTTATCATCCTTTAGCACCACAAATTCGCTACCTCACACCTCTCATCAGTCTTGTTTCTGACAGCAGCAAAATGTCTGATAGTGATAAGCCCACTGCTAGTTCTCTCAGTAGTTGGTGGAGACCAAACCGGAGCTAAAAGAAGAGTTAACACTGACCTTATATTTGTCAGGTGTACAGAAACATGACTGAATTATAATGTTGCTCCTTGTTGTTGGATGTGTAAACGGGGATATTTCTGTTCACCAGAAACATATATCAATATTGTTTGTGTTTAAAGGGTTTTATTCTATGCCATCTTGTCGCAAAATAAT
Source organism: Protonibea diacanthus (assembly GCA_028641955.1). Lineage (NCBI taxonomy): Eukaryota > Metazoa > Chordata > Actinopteri > Sciaenidae > Protonibea > Protonibea diacanthus. Next base: position 13,751,084 of record CM053979.1, read on the forward strand.
TGAGTTGAGTTTTAAAGGAGAAACTTAAGTCTATTTTCTTCTTTTTGTGCTCCACAACTTTATATACTCCTAGCATGTTTCTGTTTTATAAACCAGAGAGTCACTATTTACAATCCTCCAGTTTCTTTTTCCTACATTAGTGAAGTACAGATATAATATATAACATGATGCATGAATAGAGGCAGCTGTTTTGCAGGATACCTGTTTTCAAAGGTTGTGTTGAATCAGAAAAAACACCTTCACAGGGGAACAGAAATAGGGCAAATCTCTTCAAGGAGAATTGAGTCGGGCCCCGGTGGAGCCAGGCAGGCTTAGGCTAAGGCTCGGGTTCACAGGAGGCGTCCCTTGAGAAATGAGGCTTATGTAACCTGTTGTAGCTCTGGTTCTCCCCTCCACAGATGGACATGGGGTGGCTGAAACCCTAACAGCAAACAAGACATACTCAGACGCCTTAAAAGACTTTTCAGACACCATGCGACACAGACATGTTTGTGTTTTTTTTGCATGTAAAATGTAAGAAATATCAGAATTACCTTCTTTTAACCTCAAATATGTGTTACCAAACTCTATATCTGCCCCTGTACTGCATGTTTCTTTCACATAGCATGCACTTACTATAGTATATTATATTATTTACCAAAGGCAAGCAGCTTCTCGAGCCACTGAAAGCTCAGTGAGGGAATAATCTCCAGCTCTCCACCACTGACATGGAGACTAATGCTCACCAAGCAGTTTGCAGTGGTGACAGTGGTTTGTGGCGTCGTGTGAATCAAGGAATCTGTTTATGCAGTGGAAATGTAAAGGAGCTTTCAGTGAGAGGCTGGAGCAAGGGGCTGGAGCTGAGCTTCTTTTTTCCATCTTACACAAAATCGCTCAAATTGATTACGCAGGTGTTGTGCAGCTGTTGAAATCAACCTCTTCCCTCTTGATTCACTTTGGTAAAAAAGTGTTTATTACTCAAGTACACAATTACAAATATCACTTCCATTTTTTTTCAGCATCAGAGTGCAAACCATGTAATCAGCCCTGTGGGTCTCCCACTGCCCAGCTCAGTGTCCAGCCTCATGAGCCCATTGGGACGGGATCCTGTCCCTCCTCACTGTCCCCTGCTTCTATCGCTGAGGATGTCTTCTTTGGCACCAACGATGAAGACCAGGTAAAGCTTTTCTTGATTTGAAACATTATTTTCATTTCTTTCCTGTCCTTTTTTAGATATGCTACCAACATGTCTGCCAGTTGGTTGGTCCACCACTTTGGTCCAGACTAAAATATCTCAACAACAATTGGATGGATTGAGAGTTTGCAGATGTTAATGGTTCCCAGATAATGCATGACTTTGAATATCCCCTGACCAAAATCATATAGCACTAACATTTTAGTTTTTTTCTTGAAAAATCTATCTGAAACTTAAATAAAACTGAATTTAGACATTCATCTTCCTAGAGAATTAATTGGAGTAACTTTGATCATTTGACCTTTCATCTACTCACCATAAGGTCAAATTTCAGTTTTTGTTTTGTCTTGGCCATCAACCTTGCCTGTTGTGTTTAGTCCATGATTAACATTATACCTGCTAAAGAGTAGCATGTTAGCATTGTCTTTGTGATCACGCTAAAAACAGGGTAGAATAAAGTACAACCTCAGCTGCTAGCCTGGCCATAGAGCAGACTCTCTGTTTATCTCTCTATAGAAAATTTCTGTTTCTGGCCTCCCTTTTTTAAAAATTCATTTGACTTTTTTCTCCTTTCTGGCTGCCTGTCTCCTTGCTGAGTTGCAGGATACGTGTTCAGTAGTCAGTGACTACGACTGCCCGTGTGCAGAGGTGAATACCAGTGTGGAGGACCTGCTGGGCCTCAGCTCTTCTCTCAAAGACTCCGAGTACTTTAAAGACCTGGAGGGAGGGATACCGGCTTTACAGTTTACTGCACCTTCAGCAACCACAATCCCAGAGAGCAAAACCCTAACTGTTGGCCTACAAGTGTCTCTAAACACAGACAGTCCTGCCATCAATGAACCTTTGACCACACACTCACCTCAGGTGAATGCTCCACCTCCTGCCTACTATTTACATCCTGCAGAGGAACCTCATCACAACTTTGTGGTCACTCAGCTGAGTCCTAAATTATTGCCAGGTTGTATCATTGACAGTGGTGACTCCTCTGGCCCTGCAGTCGGGCTTAGTTTGACAATTAATCTGAATGGACTATTGGGAACAATGGAACCGGAAAAAGGAATAACAGAATCAGAGGAAGTACAGGAGGAAACCTCTATGGATTTAGACGGAGAACCAGACCTGGACAGCTTCCCAATTCTGGTCAGATCCATGTCAACATCTCGGAGGCACAGCTGGGGTGTCCCTATGTCCCCTATTAATCTGGGCAGGAGGTAAGATTAATGGAAAAACCTGAAGGTAGTAATTGCTTAAATATATAACTAATGATATAAGGATGTAAATTCAACCAATCTTCACTTGTCTGATGAGCCATAGCTAAAGTGTTTTACATGTTTCCACCTGATAAATGAAATCTTTGCGTCAGCATCACCCTTGAAAGCTTGAATGCTATTTAACTGAGCCGAGCGTTTCTGTGGTTTAGTTGGTTGTTCTAAATAATTTACTAGGTGCTGCTTTTGGTTGAGAACAAGTACACAGTACACCAAAATACTCAGCACGAAAAAACAGCATGAAAATAAACTCAGGTCTTAGCTTGTCTCGCTCAGACTTTTTGTTTGGTTTATACATACATTTAACTGCCTGTTTGTTGCTATCCTGTGCTGCCAGACTGAGTCTGGATACCACGAACATAGACAGCGATGGAGAGAAGGAGGATAATGAGGAGGGAGAGAAAAGTATCTCCCAGTCCACCCAGGAGCAGACCAACGACTGCACAGCATGTCCTGAAGATGAGATAGATGGTCCCAAGCTGAGGTTCCCCTGCCCAAGAGCCAGGGTCACTAGCATGGTAATAAAACACCGGTGACAGATTAGACATTTCATTGTCAACAAATCTTATTTACTTTACTTTTCTTACAATTTATGCACTCCACTCTATACCCATTGGTTTATAATGGGTACTTATACTCAAACTAAAGGAAATACTCTATTTGTTGGGGACTATTTTCAGCTGAGGATTAATACACATTTGGTGCTCTAGAGACTATTTACAGCTGCAGGATGGTGTATGTAGGAGCAATTCAAAATAAACTACAGCATGTATGTTTGTGGTAATGAAGGAACATAACTCCCCGTGCAACAGTGAGACTCACTTTTGTGTTCAGGGACAACAATGGCACTCTAGAGCACAGAAGAATAAGATATATCACACTTTGGCTACGCAGATATTTTATTTCACAGATTTTTTAAGTGATGAAATGGACAACTATAAAAGCCACTGTTAGTAGCAAAGGTAATCATCATAAGTATGTGTAGTATAAGTATAAGTTCACCTGTATCTTGGGGAATGGTAATGCACACGTGATCTACTGTACCTGTGTTTATTCTTTAATGCTTTCAGGCCGGTGGTGTGCATCACAGGCAGCTATACTCCCGCTCAGAGATCCTTGCCACAGACGAATGTTCGCGTGCAGCACACATTTCTCGTGTTGTAGAGACATCCAAACAGGCCGCACGTGCAGCAGGAGGTAGAGTCCAGTGTTTGTACATGTGGAGTACATGTTAGTTTGTGTGTTTTACACTCAGCAGGCAGCTGTTTTCGTCTTATTTGACCATCTTGTCTTCCTCTTCTGCAGCAGAGGAGTTCGATCCTGAGGAAAACCTACATTCTACTGAAGGGCAGAGCCATATGTGAGTCTACACTGTCATAATTTACATCTGCAGCTTAAGTTAGGTTACACACGCCTTTGTGACGTGCAGTACGTGGTGGAATATCTATTTCGGTTCCAGGCGCAGCTTCAGTCTGACTGGCAGCACAGCTTTAATGATGCTTGAAAGGGGAAAAAAAGGATACTTCTCTGGTTTGATTCACAGGAGGCAACTGGTTGATCAATCATGTCCTGTAAATTATACCTGCAGCTGAATGGCTCAGTACAATAGTTCACATACTGTTCTGTAGTTGTAAATCGTTGTAGTCTGGTACTGCTGTCTAACTCCCACATAACAGGAGGGCTATCCCCATTCCCGCCTGACATTTCTGCTCCATGTCATATGTCTGCAACCTCCTCCTCCCACCGTCCTCTCTCCCAGCTCCTTAGATGGCCCCTCAGTGTGTGTGTAAAGTATATGTGCGCTGACGATTGTGTGGACACAGCAGACAAGGGAGGATTCGTCTCTAAATTGCAGTTTGACACCCAGCTCCCAGTAGTCTCGTCCTCTCCTCTCCTCTCCTCTCCTCTCCTCTCCTCTCCTCTCCTCTCCTCCCCTCCTCGCAGCCCCCACTCAGCCTCAGTGTTTTGTTTGTCTTAGGCTGATGGTACAGAAAGTTCTGCAGGAGCTAAAGCTGTACCATGGGTAAGTAAACAAGGAGAGGGAGACCTGCTTGCTCGTACCACTGCCACAGTCTGCAGAGCAGCAGCAGAGCCCCATTGTGACCTGGGGGTGGGAGGTGGGAGGGGGCACTGCATTGTTTGGGTGTATGTGTGTCTACATGTGTGTTTGCATGTGCCTGTTTGTGCACCGATTCAGGATACCATTATCCATTAGACATTATCCCTAGAAATGGTCGGCCACAAAATCATTAGTTGTTGACACTGAACTCACCCCATCTCTTAAAACTGCACCGCTGTCTAAACCACATTATATAATCTCAGATGGTCTGTATTTTCTTCAACATTATTTAGTAGTATTAGTAGTAGTATTATTACACGGAAATAATCTCATATTTCTTCCACAGAGCGAAACAGAGGAACAACAGACCAGAGGCCAAAGAGTCAGGAAATGTCACCTGGTACGAGTTCCTCAATAATGAGTAAGTTTTGTTCTGACCACTGTTCCCTTCTTGCTTAAACTGCAGAAATATTCAGAATTGTGGAAGTCTTAAATTAAAATGAACATTTTCACAGAATTGCATGCTCGGTAACTGTCTGCCGTGTGTCTTTGTATGGGAGTGTCTTATTGGCAGTCTATACCAGGATATGGTCAAAACCAAAATATGTACAACATTAAGTGTCAGTAAAGTGAAACCTGCTCTTGGTTCACCAAGATAGTGAGAAAATCCAATGAAATTTCTTATTAACGCTATCAACTAGATATTCAACAATATAACCCCTGAATGAACTCCATTTGTGTTGATATCCAGAAAGAGTAACAGTTATGATATACTGTGTGTCGTATAACATGCATGAGGCAAACACGGTCCTGATCTTGACTTAAGCTTTTGTACTTGATTCTTCTTTGACCAGGAATGATGATGACGAGGATCGTACGGAGAAGGTGGAGAAAGGCACCAAGGTGAAGAGGACTCTCAGCTCTCTGAGGAACAGGGTGACTGGCTCTTTCAATAAAGATAAGGTAAACTCATACCACACTTGAAAAATATGACATACATGACCTAATTGGTGTTGGTATGACCTAATTGGTATTAAAACATTTTCCAAGAACTAATAATTCCTCGAATGAAAAAAAGTGATTCCAGTTGCTCACTGCTGTATTTCCTAATATTATAAAGACCGCAGGGGGTGTAAACAGCTCCCTGGTGAGCATTTTGCTGCATACATAAGTCATTAATCTACCAACACAATACATATCCTGCCTCTTACATGGTTATGCAATGTCATCACCACCCGGCAACACGGTGAAATAGAGCACACAAATTTGCAAATAAAAACCTCCCTTTGTGTTGTGCTTTTCTTCTTCCTCTGCAGGGTAAGAACAGAGAAAAAGAGCAGCAGAAAGAGAAGGGGAAGGAAGCCAAAGAGAAAGTGTGCAGAAGCGACAGCACGCACGATTTGATGCCAGGCTCCTTCTCCAGTTGTGCCACCTGCTCACTGTGCAGCAAGACCCTGCAGAAAAAGCATGGCCTGCAGTGCATGAGTGAGTAACACCACAGTCACAGGTGTACACGCACCCACGCTCGTTGCCTGTCGCACGCGTGCACAGGTGCAGCACTCACACACAAACCCACATCTCTTGATGCACGCATGCTCACGTACCCACCCACCCGCTCTCATAGAGCACTCGAGCACACAGGCCAACAAACAGAGCCACCCACACAAACACACCTAAAAATCATAAAACACTCCGAATGAATGAACTACTCAGGAAACACTCAAATACTCTTTTTGGGTGCAGTAAGTGACTATTTCTGGCTTTGTGTTATTTAAATACACCTGCTGACATCTTCGTTACGTGGCATTATATAGATACTTCTCACTTCATCTTCACTGCGAGAGGAAGTCACAGCAGAGAAAGTGATGATTACACTATACTATCAGATCGGGGGGCGGGGGTGGGGTGGGGGGTTCTTTTGCATCTTTCTGCTGAAAAAAAGATGGTGTTCTCCTTTAGTTCCTCTTTAGACAGAATTTAAACTTTTGTGACATTTCACATGAAGACATGCTGAGGTTCTCTTGTCTGCGTCACTGCTGTGGGTTCCAGTTTTGCACAACTCACATCTCACTTGTTTAAATGTGTTATCTGATGTATTAGCGCCTTCCTCTGACAGTTGTTTATGTGAATCTACAGCACACCTTAACTCTGTTTCACTGGCTTGAAATATTCTTCACATTTCCTGTGTCTTCTGTGTGTTCGATGAGCTCTCACAATGAGAAAGTAGGCCCTGCTTTATCTCGAGGCGACCACAGCCCTGTGCTTCCATTCACCGAGTAGACCTGCACTGTACGTTTCAACACCCTGCAGCTCCTCTTGAGCTGCCGCTCCTATGCGGCTTGCAGGTCAGCTGATAAGCCTGCAATACCTAATGAATAACATGTAAAACTGAGTCCAAGGGAAAAACTCTGATCTTAGAAGTCAAACTGGTGATAGTAGTTTGAAATAGCGGGGCTAATACCTTTTTAGATAAGATATGTTTTGAACTTATCATGAAATTATAACAGTAAAGTGCAGTTTGATTTTAGACATTAGCAAATTTAGTGTTGTATAAATCAAATGGCAGCATTTTTAAGGTAATGTGAAATTCATTATTAATTTATTAACATCACATTTTCAAAAATGCACTATTTCCCATAAAGTTGAAATAATTTTGTTTTCACACACATTCCCCTTTTTATTCCTATTTATACACATCAGGTTAATTGTGGTTTAATTTCCACTGTGATATGTTTGGAAGAGACTGATCAATAAAGTTTTGAGAAGATACACGGTATCTATCAAGAATAAATCACACTGTCACAACTGTTTCATGAGAAAAGGTAAAAATATTTTATTCCAACTTTATGGGCAACAGTGTACAAGATAATATAAGATGAGATGAGACGTACGTTTATTGCTCCCCAAAATTCAAAATTCAATTTGACACAGCAGCACAGGAGAACGGTGTACAAAAATAAAGAAAATAAAATAAGAATAAAATAAAATGAATTACAATAAGATAAAATAGGAATAATATATACCTAAATAGAACTGAATGAAGCTATGTATGTGCATGTGCGTTACCTTTTATTATATATTATATTATTATTATATTATGTAAGTGTGATTCTTCTTCCATTGCCCCCACAAAAGTGCACTCATTATTTTAAAAGTGATACTTGTACACCGCCCACCAAGGTATTTTCCTGATTATACAGCCAGACAGACGTCTAATAAGCTTCATGGACTTCCAGTATGCCACTCACATATTGACATTCTTGTAAATCAAGTGGTGTCTTCTCCCCTAAGCCATGTGGTCTGTTGGTGGAGAATTTCACATCTCCAAATAAAGTTTCAAACAAAGAACAAGGAAACAGAACTTGGCTAACTATGTTAGTGCCATTTCATTTTCATTTCGTTTTATCTGAAGCTGACTATATCCAGTGGTTCAAAGACAAAGACAGGGCAGTTATTCACTGTGTGCTACCACTTTATTATTTCATGGCTGTGACCTAATATGTTTCCTCGCTCCTTCTGTTCTGTGGGAGACAAAGGCCATAATACACCCAGGACATTTATAAATGCTGCAGTCTGGCAGGATATAATGTATGATTGTTTTTAATAGTGTGCTTATTAAACAAAGTTGCTCTGGCATATTTCACAAGGCGCATGGCACCGCACATCCACTGCGATTCAGACGGCCCTGCTTCATTTAGACATTAACCAGAAACCAATAACACATCTATCTCTGTGAGGCTATTCCCCATTCATCAAGCATGGATGTTGAGAGTGATGAAGTTACAAATCCAATATTTTGACACTTGTTGTGTTACACACACACACACACACACACACACACACACACATACACACAGAGGCATACACAGGCGTGAGAAAACAAGTGAGTGTCCCTTTAATTTGAACCAAGCCCTGTGGGGATTCAGCCGAGAATCAGCCTGTGGTATGCGCCGTTTGTATGCCAGAGATTGTTCCCAGTCAGAGTAGGACACAAAACTGGACAAAACCAAGAATGTGGGATACTTGTTGCTATTGATCTCAATGACTGAACTGATTTATCTAACTTCCCGGCAGACTACGTTTCCTTTTGGCTGCAGCTGATTCAGATAAACCCGGAGAGGTAAGAGGCAGCTACTGTAGCGATGGTCTCAAGCGGGATCAGGTGGATAACTCCCGTTGTTTCGCTCAATGGACTTTTCAGGCATCCTGACCGCTAGCTCGGCGGCTAAATGCTAATCATAGCCAAACAACCGCTTCTTGCATTTCCCCACCTCCCCCTTAAAGGCTTGGTGTTATGCTGGGTTTAAGTCAGTGTGTTAACAAAGCGCACCTCCTCGTCTACAGTTTTTTTTTCATATATTTATCACAAACTGGCCCAAAATAAACCCAAAATGACTCTCAACGTATAGCTCGCTAGCTGTTAGCCACAGCGCTAGCACGTTAGCCCGAGTACAACCGCTTCAGTTTGAAAATAGTTGGGTAGGCAATTAGCTTTAATTAGCTTAAAGGGATAGTTTAAATAAACGAGCAGACAAACATTGTTAACATTGTTTGTATTCGTGTGTGAGTGCTGCACCACTGCTCATCAGTTTCACTTAATGTGCCCTTTTTTTGTCTTTGGCTGCAGACTTTCAAGCTCAACAGGTGATTGTTAGCTCCCGTTAGCATCCGTGATAACTTGTGTTATTTACCCGAAGTCAGCTTCAGATGTTGCCTCTGTTAAGAAGCGAGGTTTAGTACAAGTAACATAAATTACATTTACACTTAAACAGTGGAACCGTCGTGTGAAACTGTGTTTCATCTTGTGCTCCTGCTCCGTTATGTTTGGCTCAGACTAAAGCAGCTAACTGGCTGCGGTATTATGAAACGCCATAATCCGCTATGTGTTCAGAGATGTTATACTTTAGGGTCAGATTTTTTTTTCTTCTTCTTTCTCTTCCTCCACTTTTCTGTTCTGACTTGGTCACATGGTGCTAATTGTGCTTGGCAGGTCTGCCGGTGCATAACAGCCCACTCCACTGACTCTGGGTCTCACCCATCTCACCCTGTTAGCACAACACTTCTCCATGCATCACTGGTTTGCCTTTCAGCATGCCTGACTCTCTGGGTGTCTGCCTTTTTACAAGATTTAAGCCCCCACGCTTCCCCTCAGTAGATTTTCACCTCTAAATTATTGTTATTGTCTACTTTTCATAGCCTGATTAGTCAGGTGATGGGGGAAAAAGTCCCTCAAAAGGGCAGATGAGAGTAAAATAACTGATCTTAGACTACGTGTGACTTTCATTTTAAAGTGTACAGCATATATTTATATCTAGACTGCTTCAACCTTTCCCCAAGCTTCATCATCTACGTATGTTATTGGTCTTTAACTGTGATCATGACCGTCCTTTTTGGGTGAGAAATGTGGCCGGCTGAGATGTTTCGCTTCACTGAGTAAACAGCTCCCCGAACTCCCCAGTTCCTCCTGTTTCACTGGATGATGTCATGGGTTGGCTGGCTGCTTCGCAGTTTGCTCTGAAGCTGTTGATGTTTTTGTCACTATCGTCTCAGGGAATTAAGTGTAACCTCTTGCTCGCACACTCATGCATGGGGACCAGGTGATGTCAGTTTTTGACTGCTGTGTAAGAAAGCAATCCCTTTGAATCAGCTGGTGTAACCACTTTTGCTTCATCTTGGTAGATACAGCTATTTGTGGTAGCAGGGGTTTTCTAAGAAGTGCACATGGTGGTGGTGGGGGGTATACATGGTTTTATTATCTTGGTATTATATCTACCAAAAATAGTGTAAGGAAACCACAGAAAATGTATTTGCCTAACCTACATATTGAACAGCCCTACCTCCCGAGTTAGTTTCACCTCAGATGGTGGCACAACACCATCTAAAGTTACACCATGTGAAATAGTATATTTGGTTTAGTTAACAAGTAGACAGCAAATGCTGTTTAACACTCAGCACACGCTTAAAGTGGAAAATCTTGGCCTGTGTGCGAATTTAATTTGGACCGAGGCAGTATTTACAGAACAACTCCCCGTTGTTGTGTATTTATTTATATGTGCTGCAAGCCATATATAGGTAATAAATAATACTTTAGGAAGACACATGTCCATGTTCATACACGGACAGGTCGCTTTTTTGTCTCCCAAGAAAGAAACCACAAACAGACGTGATGCAAACGATCATATGATTTAGTTTTTCTTTCATTAATGGGTTGATGTTTGACTGCTTGTGTAACTGTGCAGACATTAGTGTCCTTGCACAACAAGGAGAGTTTCATTCCAACACAAGATTGACAAAAATACACAGCTATAACATTTGCACATTCAATTTTTAACAAACTAAATTAAAACCAGCTCCTAAAAATCTCAGTATCAGTATACTATCAGTCTTGGAAACTATAATTCCACCCATGCTGTCTTGAATTTGATAGTGTGTGCATGCTATATGATAAAACAGGGTTTAAGTTTTGTGCTGAGTTAATGTTTCCCTGGAAGAACCCACCCTTCTTTATCAGGAGCTCTGCCGACCTCTTCCCATGAGATAACACCAGGCAACACATTCTCCTTTTAGAGTACAAGTAGTAGAAGAGCGGATTTAAAAGTTGTTTTGATGTTTTTAATTTGACATATTTGTTGGTTAGTTTCTTTTTTTTTTTCGCCACCCAGGCTGAGCCAAAGAAAATGCCGCTCATCTGTCAGCCTGCTGATTGCCGTAGTGGCCGAGGCCTCGTTTGCATTTCTACTTCACTGAGTGACTCATTGAGCTCCGCACTGTGCACCACAAGTGTGCTTCTTGTGTGATAGGATAGTTAGCAGTCAGCAGATTCTGGGTGTGGTGGTGGTGGTTTTGATGGGGGCTGAGTGTCCCGTGAATCGCCTGCAAACCGTGCTGCTGCTGACATGACAGAGTGACTGGAACTCATCACAGAGCAGCAGAGCTGGTCGACGCTCAACCAATGCGTCCACCTGATGTAAATATGATACTGACCTGCTGTCTAAGCTGTGTAAAATGTGATCTCTTGGTAATTTTCTGGTGTATCACACACCGTGCTATGGCCAAACATCAAGGTGGTCTGCACTGCAGCTACGAGTCGTCCCTGATACACAGAAAACACACTGTTCTTGCTTATCTTAGGATAATTTCTGACTTCAATAAGCAAAGATTTGTTTGCAGTTTGAGTAAAATCACCTACTACACATTCCTAAACAGCTTACTTTTGAATTCTTCAGTGATGACTTGGTGCAGTGACTTGGCTTTTTATTCAATCAGGTCCTCTTATCTTTCCCTTTTTCTTAGTAATGCTTTGCCCTGTCAGCGTGTTTGCCATTTGTTAAAGTTATAGTTCAGGCTTGATAGACGTGAATAGACATTGCTGTGTTATTGTTGCATGCCCGGCTGCCGGAGAGACTGGAATTTTGCATATTAGTTGGCATCTGGGGGAAATCTTACATTTGAGTCTTGCTGCTTGACTGCTGATGTTTTTTGGTTCGCTGACTTCTGCACCCGTTATCTCCTCTGAAGGTAAAAACAACTATATATTCTCCAACAATCTGATTTGAAGCAATGACTTCTGAGAAGGTGTTTGTTGTTTCGGGCAAACTGTCTACCGTCCACATTGGGATTCAGCGGGTTTACAGCAGTCCAGGATAAAATGTAGCACTTGAGTACTGCTGGATCCGACTCAAAGAGGGACACAGCAGCTCTGCTGCTGGTGAAGATTATTCAGAAGCCAGTTTCTGTTTTCTTTTCCTCCAGCTCAGCCAGCGATTGTTCATTTATTGCCAGAGAGAGCAGGAGACAGAGGGGGTCAGTTAGAGATTATGAATGAAGTGAAATAATAAAGTGAAAGTGGTTAAAGGCAAATGTAAAGGGGCAAGATGGAAGTTGTATTAGATTATAGTAACACCTTCATTTCACCCACACACACACACACACACACACACATTATCTCTCACTGCTTCATGCCTTTACTGCACAGGAAGAAGGGTCTTTGTCATTGTCCCCATTGTACCAGCACACAGAAGCGGAATAAGCAATAGAAGCCTTTACAGAAAGCCGTACAGCAGTCAGTGGAAGTTGCCAGCATAGGTCCTGTTTTAACTGTGTTGTTCACAGGAGTGCTACCTTTGTCAACAAACAATCAACATACTGCCTTGTGCCCTGTGTAACACGGTAAATGTAAAGAGGGCAGTTTTGTGGAAACATGTTCACTTTTTTTTTTTTTTTTTTTAAACTCGTTATAAACAGAAGTTTGAGCTTGTTTTCCACAAGAAGTTAGACACAGTGCATGTTTGAGTAAAGCTAAAAATAATGACACACAGCTCTAACACAAATCACGATTACATCCTGATTCTAATCTCTAGTGTTTTCTTCTTCTTATTTAACATGCCATTTTCTACTATTAAATGACCCCACTGCTTTCCACGAATTCACTTCTGCATTAGATCACGCTGATTAGCCAACAGAGCAGCAGTTCTCGTTTTAACGTGTGTACATGCATGTCTGTACTCGTTTTCTGCACTGAAGGCCGTGTGTGTCCACGTCAGCCTGGAGTTTACCTGGCTGGGTTGGGGATCAGACTTTGCATAGTGATAACTTCATTTGTTTGGCCAGCCTAGTCTCTCGGGAAAGACTTGTTTTTACTTACCTTATACGGTGTTGAATTATTTTCTTTTGTGTTTTGTCTTTCAAGTACTCTCATAGAACATGGAGGGGGAACTTACTGCCCGCAGAATGTGTTTCCAAAACAACTCTGATTTTTTTTTTTCTATATTGAACAAAAAGCGAAACCTATTACCGAGAAACGGGAGCTCCTGACCTGCTTACAGTGTGACTGTAGTATCTTGCACGTGTACACAAACACAGCGCCAAAGATTTACTGCGGCACCACTCTCATGGAGCCAGAACTGATCTTTAACTTCACGATGAGAATAACTGTCTGAAAATAAATACTTGACATTGTGATTGTCGATGGCCGCACTTGAAAGAAGCTCCGACTGCCTCCAGGCGTTTCTTTCAGCGTCATTGCAATGCTTTGTTCAAAGCCTGTTGCTTTGAACGCTGCCTTCCGGGGCTGTTGGATCGGTTTTGAAATTTCAAACTTGGTTTAGTGTGTCACAGCCCCATCCATATTTCAATCCAAAAGCTTGCTCTGGAGCCTCTGTATTGTGTACTCTGTATCTAATGCAACGCTGACTCTGTGTTCTGTCTTGCTGTTTTTTTTCAGATTGTGCTGTGAACGTTCACAAGAGCTGCAAGTCTCTGCTTGGTGAGTGCACCAGCAGCAAGAATAAGGTAAACACCACAGTGGGACATAGAAAAAACAAGGCTGCAGTGAAGTGAACTAGGTATATACACATGTACATGGTCAGAGATTTCTATCAGTGGAACAGACAATGAATTGAACAGAGGCAGTATTGGTGTCACGCTCACTTAAAGGACCAGTGTGTGGGATTTAGTGGCATCTAGTGGTTCAGTTGCTGATTGCAGCCCCATCATCTCACCCTCACCTTCCTCGCATGCAAAATCCACTGTCTAGAGCCAGTGTTCAGTCTTTAGTCTGCAGTGTCTGTACTCTGTAGATATAAAAGGTAATAACCAGGTATCAGTTGTTATTTTCAGATGATCATACACTAATGAAAACATAGTTATGCATGTTATATCCCTTTTCTGACCTATTCTATAAATAGAGCCCCCTAAATCTAAAACGCTCAACCTTTTTAAGATGGATTTACGCTTCTTTGTCCAAATATATTGGTATTCTTACTGTTAATGCCTACAATGCTGACTGACTGAATGATAGTTGCATAGTTTATAGGGTTGGTTCAACTCTAGTTTTTGTTGTTGCAGCACCAACAAACACTTCTTACACCTGTAACCCCAGCTCTTGCTCTTTTCATGTAGTCCATGCTCTGTGCTCTGTAGTTGCATTTCTGAGCGTGTATTAGCTGCATGAGAATTCTTTATGTAGCAACAAAGCCTCCACATGTAGCTACCGCAGCGCCTGAGTAGCACGGAGAGCTGCATGTTCATTCAGGACAGGGCATTTAAGACAACTTGAGCAAAGCTTTCATTTCTCTGTTCACTCTTAGGAATCTGTCTGAGATGGTGTTTACTTCTTAAGCAAGTCATTTGAGCCGTCTGGTCCTGTACAGAACTCACAGTACAGAAAGTGCAGTGACACATTTTGCAATGTGTCACTCAGCTGAGAGAATGGAAAAACACTGTCCTTTATCCTTCCTTTATTTTCTCCACACAGAGAGATTCTCTACAGAGGACGGGCCCATCGGGATCTCCTAACCTTGGTAAGCACGTGCAGATTCACCCATTGTGAATACTACAGACCACAGTATCACTTAAAGTAGCGGGGGGTGCAGTGCATGGTTAAGTCCCTGTGTGTCAAATTAAAAAGCTGGTTGTGTCTCTGGTGGTTTGCAGAGGATTAAAAAAGATGAACCCTTTTGACACTTGGAGATGGAATTATCCTTTTTTTTTTTTGTTCCCTCGCTGTATGTGTGTATGTGTGTGCGGCTGCATGTCAGTCTGAGTCAATAGTCAGCAAAAACGAGGAGATTGGCCTCCAACTGGCTGTAGGCAAAGGTGATGATGAGCCATTGTTAAGAAACATCAGGTGTTTCTGGTTCAGTTATTTTCCAAACCAAAGTTAGATTTAATAATATTGTACACAGTAGTCTGGTTTGACTTTTCTTTTTTCTGGTTTGAAAAAAGAAACTGCTAATTGCTTGCTAATTAATTGACGTGTTGGTTCCTTACAATATTTTTCTACTTTATTCTAATCTTTTAGATTAAATGTAATTTGCTAAACTGATGAGTCTCAGAATAAATGTGCAGTGTGCTTTCATTCATTCATTATTACCAAGTGGTCCTGCCCAGGATATTTCAATTAGTACTAATTGTAGCATTCAGCAGCTCCTGTTGCCTGTGACTGAACCCGCAAGAGACCTGAGCGGCTGCAGCAGAAGCAGCAGCAGCAGCAGCAGCAGCAGCAGCTTAAATT
Organism: Protonibea diacanthus; assembly: GCA_028641955.1. NCBI lineage: Eukaryota > Metazoa > Chordata > Actinopteri > Sciaenidae > Protonibea > Protonibea diacanthus. The sequence goes on from CM053979.1 coordinate 13,766,599, forward strand.
AATCTCCTGTAGCAGTTGTTATTCTCTGCTGAACAGCTGGAGTCCTGTCAGCCACACCTGATTTCTCCTCATGACCTCCTCTGGCCAATCAGTAGCTTATGCAGGAGGTCGGGAAGACACCGAGTGGTGAGGGGAATTGAGGAAAAGTGGAGAATCAGAATGTGCGAGAAATATAAAAGGGCGTGTGTCTTTTCAGAAGTTGCTAGAAGAGATCAGATGTGAAGGGCGGGTCACATATAAAACCAGACTTTGTGCTGTCCTCTGTGTCTCTTCTGTCTTTACACCAGTGAAGGAACATCACTTATTGCTTTCTCAATATTTACTGATACTGCGACAGAAACTATTGAACCGTATTTTGGAGTTTGGATTATTACACTCCTACTTCTGCCACGTCTACTAGTTTAAGACATTCACAATGGAGCGAGCTGTTGCTAAAGGCACTACCCGAACCACGGGTTCCTCCAAAAGGATTGCTAAACCATCCTCCTCTTCTCCATCTTCCTCCGCCTCATCGTGGGGTCTGTCTGGACGTGTTGGTGTTCGAGTGTTGATGCATCGCGACCTGATCACCTGCCATTTTTTCCATTCTCTGCCGCAAACTTGGCTGAAAAAATACTGGGGTCGACGCGGACGGCAGTCAGACAAGCGTCCGCCTGCCCCTTTGTCCTCATCCTCCACTTCCACCCCTCACGGGTCTTCTTCTCCTTTCTCGTCACGTTCTCCCTCCGTATCTTCTCAATACCTGCGTTTACCCATCTCTCGTCTTTCCTCCCCAGTGTTAAGAGACCGGGACAGAGAGCGGGAGCAGTTAGGCCCAGCCTCATCACAGGTCCTGGATGGCCACCAAGGTTTTCTCACCACCCCAGGCATGACCATTAGTCCATGGGGATCTAGTACTCAGCCGACTGCCGCCCATACCACCAGCTCCACCGCAGCCCCTGCCTCCAGCTTTGGCCACAGTCTCCGTCACCACAACAGCTCAGGGTGAGTATTCCTGCCTTGTGAGTTAGACGTTTTCAGTCTTCCACTGAAGGCCTTTTTTGTTTACAATAACTTTTTTTTATTTTTTGTAACTAGTTTGTGCTCCTGAATGACAGAATTCAGGGCTGAGAAGTTCAAACGCCACCACAAAAATGAGCTATCTCTTTCTCAAATCTATAATATTGTAGACGTTTACAGGATCTGCTGTATTTTATTGCTGGATATTTTTAGATTCTGCTGAAATAATACTTTATATGCCATCACAATGTGTGTATTTATAGTTGACATATCAAGGCAAGCTGTCTTTTCTAATCTTACAGCCGTGTGAAACTCGACGGCTCTCAGAAGTGGACTGCTTTTCTGCTGCATCGCTAGAAAAGTGTGTAGGGAGATGGGAAAGCGGTGGGAGAGGGAGAGAGACAAAGGGATAGGGAAGGAGTACACGAACTGAAGACAGGGAGTTGTAAATGGGCAACAATAAGAAGTCAAGAAGGAAGGAAAGACTGAGTTTTCTCTTTTTTGTTGGGCCTGTAAATGTGCATGTTGGCTATTAAGTTTGTTTAGGCTGCCAAACGCTATTGAGATCAGTGTCAGTATCAGCATGTATGCTACCTTGGACCTGTGGTTGTCGTCCCTCAGATCCCTCCCTGGGGAGATGGATGAGACAGATGCTCTCCGCTCCAAACGCTGCAACGACGATGCCATTTCCCTCGCTCCCTCCACTACCGAGTCCATCATCGTTGAAGGTGAGTTGAGTCACTGAGGTGGGGATTGAAGTTTAAAGTCAGCAGTTCCGCTCTTGGTTGAAATTGGTAATGGCGGTAGCACTGTTTTATAAGAGTGCCGAGTCATGGTTTGTCTTCGGGGAGTTGTCTTAAAACCTGGGAGGAGAGAGTCTGGAGTGTTTTGTGGAGTCAGGAGTGACCTCACCCTTTCTCATTAAGCTGTAATGTGTGGGAGAGAGACACTGGCTAACTGGGTACTAGGGTGCCACATACAAAGAGCTACTGCATCATCCTTTTTCTCACAGCGGTCCTCTTCCAGGGTTTATTGTTTTATCAGACACACACTGTCACTCATTCGTTCTGTTGCTTTACAGTACATTATAGAAGGAAGTGCAGAAAGCTTAATTTGACAATGTGTGAAGGACATTTAACCCTTAAATTATTTAGTTAAAGTCATTTTTGTTGATTAGAGCTGCAATGACTAATCACGTAATAGATTAACTGTCCCCCATTAAATTAATCTGCATCTATTTTGATAATTAGTTAATCATTTTGATTAATTTTTTAAAGAAAACAAGTCCAAATTCTCTGATTTCAGCTTCTTAAACGTGAATATCTTCAGTTTTTTTAGTCCTCTTTGATAGTAAACTGAATATCTCTGGGTTATGGGTTATGGATAAATAAGACACTGAAGGACATCATTTTGGGGCATTTTGTGGACCAAACAGATAAATTGAGAAAATTATCAACAGATTAATCGCTAAAGAAAATAAACGTTAGTTGTAGGTTTGCTGTTGATAAATAGTAATGCAAGTAGAGCCTGCAGGGTCAGCTACAAATCAGCACCTCTTGAGCTGAATGTAGGTCAACACTGACAGTTCCCACCCTCTAAACTATAAGTTCAGTGCTGTTTTTTTAAGCCCAGGTTTTGATGTGCTCATACTAAAGCAGAAAATAACTAGACCTAATTTTTTTGAAACCACCTCTGAGGTTTATCTCCTTCCTTATTTATGCACTCGATGAGATCTTTTACACTTACAGTGCATTTTACTGCCATGACAGTGTATCCTATATGCATACAATTGTCATTTTGGGCTGGCCTTATATTTTAGATTTTAAAAAGTTTGGGATACACAAAGACATTTGACAAATTGCGTTGTTGAGCCAAGATCACTTGGTTCCTATTGCCTTGTCACTCCATGCATCATTTTCAGTCCAGCCAAAAGACAAAAAGACGAGACATTAGGTCAGCAGGGAACTATTCTTAAAGTTGGATGCTTCACGATAAGTAACTGGTGACCTTTTCTAAGGGAATCATCTCTTGAAAACTATTGTTCATCATTTGAGAATGATACAAAATATAGAGAATTCTGCTAAAGTAATCTGAGGACTTGAGTTACTGTTTGTCCTTTTAGAGGATTCGAGGATTTTTGGATCATCAATCATTTTAAGAGTGTAGCGTCTCCCTCGTATCGACGAAACCAATCTTAAGCTACGCAGTCCAGACTATATTCTCTCAGGGGTGCTGTGCTGCTGGTCTTTACCTCTGATTTTCAAAATGACGTAAACTTATTTCCCATCACACATCAGGAGTCTACTTAAAATGTTTTTTGTGTGTAGGATTATAACAGCGTAATGTGTCATCATTTTTTGATGCTCCTCTGCTCCTCTCCTCAGATCCTTACTATGTAGCAGTGCGGGCTGATCTGGAGTGTGATGCGCAGGACTTGGAGGCTGAGTCGTGGAGTTTGGCAGTTGACCAGCAGCATGTTAAGAAGCACTCCAAAGAAGCTGTGAAGAGACAGGATGTGATATATGGTAAGTGTGATTTCTTAAATCGTGGTCACACCTGTACCTGTCCATTCAATAAGCCATTGGTTTGAAGCCAAAATTTTGAAGGAGTTGGACCAGGAGCCGAAAGACCCTTTTTTTTTTCTTTTTTTTTTTTTTTAACGCTCTGGGCTTCAGTCAATCGCCCACAACTGCAAAAGCAATTGAAAGGGCCGCTGATAGGACTCCACTGGGTTAAGGAACAATTTCAGGGTGTTAGGTGTATTCAAAAGGAACAAATAAGAGGAAAATTGAGGTTTTGGAGGGTTTGAATGATGGTGATTTGATATGAAGTTGGTCCACATAGCAGGACATAAACATGTCCACAACTTTATTGTTCAGAGTTGATGCAGACGGAGATGCACCATGTGCGAACGCTGAAGATAATGCTGCGTGTGTACGTCCGGGAGTTGAAGGAGAACCTCCAGATGGACTCGGGCAGACTGGACTGTCTGTTCCCCCGCTTGGAAAACCTCCTCGAGCTTCACACACATTTCCTGTCTCGTCTCAGAGAGCGGCAGCGAGAAAGCCTCGTCTCGCCCAACGACAAGAACTACACTATCAACAGAGTGGCAGACATTCTGATCGCACAGGTGGGGAGTAGACGCACAACAACACGCGTACATGCAAACGCCCAGCGTTAATTTCAGTACATCATGTAATAGAGTTACTGCAGTACACAAGATGTTTCCTTTGCTCTCCAGTTTTCAGGTGAAATAGGTGACAGGATGAAGGATAGCTATGGAGATTTCTGTAGTCACCACACTGAGGCTGTCAGCTACTACAAAGAGCAACTGCATAACAACAAAAAGTTCCAAAACATCATACGAGTAAGTTTTCTGATTTCTGGTGTCAGATTTACCGCTGCAGTACGGTATGTGGAGTCCTCTTGTAATCTGATAAACATAACTAAATCTCTTTTTTTTCTTCTCAGAAAATCAACAACCTGTCCATCGTGCGAAGGTTAGGAGTGTCCGAGTGTATTCTGTTGGTCACACAGCGCATTACCAAGTACCCGGTACTGGTGGAACGCATTCTGCACAACACTGAAGGTCCATCTGAATAAACCTCAATAACTATTTAAGAGAGTACACCTATATATTTATTCATATTTCTCATTATAGTTTTATTTTTCTGTATCTATAAAGTATCAAATGTTTTTTTTGTCTCTAGCGGGTACGGAGGAGCATGAGGATCTGACTCGGGCGCTGGGTCTGATAAAAGACACCATCGTTCAAGTTGACACGCTGGTTAATCTCCATGAGAAGGACTCTCGACTGCGAGACATACACAACAGGATGGAGCCAAAGGCACTGGGAAAAATCAAAGATGGGCGAGTGTTTCGCAGGGAGGACCTGGCACAGGGCAGGAGACGGCTGCTGCATGAGGGCACAGTCAACTGGAAAGCTGCTTCTGGCAGGCTCAAAGGTATAATATAATGTGTTAAAACAGTATGTACTTAGATGTGTCATGTCTGTTATCATCTGTCTTCTTTCCATTTTACAGGTTGAAGTTTAATGGTGTCATTTGTGATTTTTGTCCTTCCAGATATTCTTGCAGTGCTCCTGTCAGATGTGTTGCTCTTGCTACAAGAGAAGGATCAGAGATATGTATTTGCTACAGTGGTGAGTGATTAAACTTGATATTTCTGTACAGTATTACACCATGTAACGAAAACGATATGTATTAAGTAAGTTGGGGACATTCGTCTAATTTTATAACCTCAAGTATCAGTGGTCAAAAAGCAGTCTCTCCCCCCCCCCCCAGGACAACAAGCCGTCAGTGATCTCTCTTCAGAAGCTGATTGTCAGGGAAGTGGCCCATGAAGAGAAAGCTATGTTTCTTATCTGCGCCTCCTCCAGTGAGCCCGAGATGTACGAGATCCACACCACCTCCAAGGAGGAGCGGAACAGTTGGATGACACACATACGGCAAGCTGTTGAGAGGTAGCTTCATTTACACAGAGAGGAAATACGCAGCTGTTAATTACCATTATTGACATTTTGTGGAAGGTTTTATAAAAAAGAAATGTGAAAAAGATTGAGCTATAACACAAAATGTATAGACCCCTTACTGAGACTGCTTCATGTCTCCATCTCATCTGTAATGGCTTCTGTTCTGTCTCGTCTCAGCTGTCCTCATACAGAAGAGAGGCTGTTCAGCGAGGAGGAAGAGGCACGAGCTTTCAGGTTCAAAGAATTTCAAGGTAACTTCCAATCAAGTAAATTATGACACACACAAAGAAATCAGATTTAGTGAGCCACAAGGGGGTGCTCGTGTAACATATTACCAAAAAAATTGTTAGACTTTAAGTTGCTGACTTTTTTTCCTCTACATCTCCTTTCAATAGATCAAAACTCATGTAGGAGACCACGATGTTATTCTTTGCAGCAAAACCTGTTTAAAATAATTAAGAATACTTGCTTATGGTTAACAATGAGGGTTGCTTTAAAGAGGCTCAAAAAGCTCAAAACCTGCAGCCGACATTGTTTAAGGTCTTCTCTTATTCATTGTCACGCTTCTGTTTACAGAACGGCTGAGCCAGAAGGATGCAGTGATCGTCCAGGCTCTTACTGAGAAGCTGCAGATGTTTGCAGATATGGCAGAGTCTGTGGCAGGTATCGAGGACACAGCTTCACGTACCAGACTTCTGCTTCGCGGAGATGCCTCGGACCTCCAGCAGGGGGAGGCCCTGCTCAAGGGAGCTATCACTGAGGGTAGGACAATGCTGCATGATGCCTGTACCTGCCTGAGATACAGAGGCACGGCATTGTTTGAATTTTACACACAGGTTTTGTCATCTGTACGTTCATGAACTTTCTGCTGCTGTTCATCTAAGCATCTCACTCAGTCGAGCTTTTCAACCTTAACTTGCTGTCTCTCACCTCAGTGGAGAACCTCCAGAATCTGCTGCAGTCCGGAGTGAGAGAGGAGGCTCCATCCTCACGGCTGGAGGAAGGGAGTGGCTCTGGGGTTCTGCCTAGGCGAGCAGACACCTTTGGGGGCTACGACAGCAGCCCAACCATCCTCAATAAGAGTGAGTCCAGCACAATCCATGCCCAGAGGAAGTCTACCATCTAATGGATTTTCAGTCATATTCCATTGGCCTTTACGCCATGAATAAATTATGAATTATGAATGGAAATAAATAAAAGATTGTTTATTTCTTGAATTGGTTTTATTGTCTTATGGTTTTTATAACTGACTAACAGGCATTTTGAAGACAGCTATGGGCCCAGTTTTACGTGTGTGTGTGTATATATGTGTTGTTTCTGTGCAGTGTGAGTGTCAATGTTTCTATGTATGTATTTAATTATTTGTGTGTGTTTGTCACTTTGTCGATGTTGATGTGCCAGATGGCAGTGTGAAGAAGAACTTTTCTGGCGAGTCTAGAAACAGAGACAGAAGCCAGAGAGCCAGCTCTGACCCACAGCTCAAAGACCTCTGTGGCAGCCACACCCTGGAGCAGACGGTAGGGGCTCAACACACACACACACACACACACACACACACTGCATAAGTATATCTTGGGATGAGTCAGACTGTTATTTCCTGTAAATAATAATGACCAGACCAAGTCATCTGGAAAGTTTCCATGTCCTGATGTTTACTGTAACCCTGATCCAGCAAGTCACTTCATTTATTTAGAAATAGATAACATTTCGATAAAACAGCATACTAGTTTACCTTCCAGTAAGTCCTGGTCTTTGAGAACGATTAGGCAGGCAAAATAAAACGACCCGTTCTGATGATTCTTGATTTACAGTGCTGTATAAAGGCTCATACAGACTTGGCACAATTTGTGGACCTACAAAGTGATTAACTAATTTAAATTATGTTTTTGATTTGCTTTAAGAAAAGTACTCCTCATTAAATTACTATATCAGTATTTGATATGTTGTGCTCCTCAGTTCTCATATTAATTTCATATCACTTGTAGTGTGTGACAGTTGTATTTATCTGTTTGTGTTTACTGTTGTAACAATGTTTATGTGGCCCTCTTGCCCAAGTCACTCCGGAAAAATTGATATTTTTATCCCAATGAGTCTTTAAATAAAAGATATGTATATACCAAGATCATAGATACAGTTCTTTAAACATTATTTACCTGTATGGTAATATAATAATATTACTATTTAAGAAGATATTTGCGTTTTGTCTGTTAATTCTGAACTGAACCACTTTTTGTACGAAGAGCTTGAAGTCACATATTACCTCAACATATATCTAATGTTCCAAATGATTTCACATCATCTCTATTTTATTGTTTTGTATACACCATATAACAGTACTGAACAGTACTCACCGAGTGTTTGTGATGTTATTTCACGACTCGCTGTGTGTGTCTGTTGCTGCTCAGGTTGATGAGAGCTGCTGCTCTCCTGCCAGATGGAACAGCATCTGGTCCAACTCCTTCCCCGAGGCTGAGGTAAACTCTGTCGCCCTGTGCTACACAACACTGCTAGAGTTGATATTCATAGCCATGCCTGCTGAACTGAAAAGATGTACCCATGAGATGTTTGCTCATCCAATGACATTTTGTAGTGTTTTGGGTTGTGTTTACGGTAACCTTTCCTGTGTCTGCGTTCTAGTTCTTTGACAGAGTGCTGATGCTCTCCCAAAGGCTCTATAGTCTGCAGGTAATCACTGAAGTCTAATTAAAACACGTGCTATCCTCTGTATGTCTAATTAGTTGATTTATTTGGTGTTTGACTCACTTTAACTTTAATAGCAAACATGGTGAAAAGTTCAAACATGTTCCATAATGAGCTTATGTTATGTATCTCCTGTCCCTGTCACCGTCTTCAGGCCATCATAACACAGCGGGACAGTCACATTGAGTTGCAGCGGGCCTCTCTACCTGGCCGTCACAGAGGAAATGTGCTCCTTGAGCAGGAGAAACAGCGGACTCTGGCCCTGCAGAGAGAAGAGCTGGCCAGCTTCCACAAGCTACAGTCTCAGCACCGGCAGGAGCAGCAGCGCTGGGAGCGGGAGCGAGAACGGCACCGCCAACAAGTCGAGGCCACTGAGGCCAGGCTCCGACAAAGGGAGGAAGAGTGCAGACAGCTGGAGGTACAAAATGAGAAAAAATATGTCTGAAAGGCTGAATTTCATGAACATGCAGCTCTGCTTTTATATTTGAAGTCATGGTTCCACTGTTTAATGTGTGATTTTTATCATTTTTCATGAAACGAAATAAACTCCTCTAGTAAATCTAGTTTTTATGACATTTCAAGTTCATGTCATGTCTCAGACCAGTGTAAAGTGTGCACACCAGTAATTTAAAAAACACATATCAATATTCCACACAACCTTTGCAACATTGTTCATTCTTCTGACGCAGGAGCAACTGGCAGAAGAGAGGAAGGAGCTGGAGAGTCAGAGGGAGAAGTACCAGCACGACCTGGAGAGGCTGAGAGAGTCTACCAGAGCTGTCGAGAGAGAAAAGGAACGCCTGGAACACCAGAAGAAGATCAAGAGGAAAACTATTGAGGTGGGGATGATGGTCATACGTAGGTATATGACGGTAGAACAAACTGTTCATTCACAGTACAGTTGTTTGTTTGTTGCGTGCTGTAAGCAGATGGTGAAATGTACATCATGTGGTTCCTCGCAGCCACGGACAGACACTAGAAATGAAGCTAAAGCTAACAAATGTGTAAAACTGTACTCAGTTTGCGACATCTCATTCATTTCACATATATAAACATTAAATTATTGATGATTGTATAAATATTTTTAATTATTATAATTTATAGATTAAAAAATAATGCATTTTTCAAGTGCAAAACTGTAAATTACAGGTGATTAAAGTGCACGTTACTGCACCTTTCCAAATTTGCATTCAAAAACAGAAGTAAAATGAGGACATGGGCGAGGTGCGGTGAGGTAATATCATGAAAAATGCTGCTGGTGATGATTACTCACCAGATAAGACATAAGAAGGGGCTTTCCTGCCTCTTTGCTGTTTTGTTGCATGAATTTTCCAAACCTTTCCCTACCTCAGATCTTTTTTTCCCCTTTCTCATACCCTGGACGAGAGTCTCCCACCCTTATAAAGTGCTGAAGAGCCAAATATGTTAATACATCAGGATAGTTTGCGTTTACAATCTCACCATTCTTCTTCTTCTAAAAGACAGAAAATGTCTCAGTCATCTCGCAATCAGTCTCAAACCGTTTTGTAATTGTTCATCGGCGTAATTTTCTTACCGTCTGCATGCATTACCAGTTAATGAGATACGGTAGACATATGAATGTGCCAAAGGAGCTTGGTTTCAGCTCCCACAGCCTGTTTCATAGATGGGCATAGTGATAAACACACAACTGAATACATCTCTAACCACTCAATTCAAGAATCCACCTACGCAGGGAAGAGTCTTTCTCTTCACCTCCTTTTCTCCTCTCTCCTCCCTGTGTTTCCTTACTTGTATCCCTCTTTCTATTCTTGCAGGACAATACAGGCCATTGTTTGTGGGTTTCATGGGAGAGGAGCTTAGAGAAAGATCCACTGACTGTAATTTCATGCCTGGTGCTAACAGATCTGTCAAGGAGCTACAGTAAAGTTACTTAATATCAGCCTTTAGTGTTTTCAAACATCTGTATCACCGTCACAGTTTAGTTGATTGGCACTCTCTGGGTAGAGTTCAGGGTAACTGTAGCATGGGAACGTTTGTCTCAATAATCTCTTTATTAAACCTTGAAGATACAGACTAACAGAGCTTTTGTTGGGTAAAAAACTAAAAGCAATTTCATGTTTTTTTTTGGTTTATCCAGCAAATTGAAGACCTGACAAAGCAAAATATTTCATCACATCTGTGGAAAATATCATCATCAATCTTATATAGAAATGCAAAATGTGGCAATACAACAAAAAACAAAACGGATCGCTGTTTTCCAAGACGTTATGCCAATCTGCTGTCTACCAGTGATACACATGCCCTGACACAGATGTGTCTTTCTGATTTAGGCTTTTTAGTTTGTCTCCAGCGATGTTCTGAGTCCATCTCTGCTGCCTGACATTCCTACCTGGATGACACTTATCTCTGATTGGTCAGTGCTGCTGCTTCATCCTGCGTGCCAAGCTCAGTGACACAAAGCAATCCATTCAAGCCACGACTTGTCCCCTAAAAAAAAAGCTACAGTGTCTATCTTTTTTTTTTTTTTTTTTTTTAATTCATATTTATCTACTGCAGCTTCACTCTTAACATTCTTAGACGTCTGGCTACTTATCTACCATCCCCAAGATTTCATGGCAACAAGACCTTTCAGTGACATGCCTTCAGTGAACTGGAATCTTAACTCAAGGCATACACAAACACAACCAGCTGACATGAGTTATTGCATTTATCATCTCATTACTGGCTTTAGAAAGCAGGCCTTTGACAGAGAGTCGTATCTAGAAACACAGTGACTTTTGGTCTTGGGAAGCAGAGGAGCCTCTGGCTGAATTGACCTAATCTGCTGTGATGAGTAATGCAGAGACCCTTGTAATTACAGAGGCTGTGATGGTGAGTAAGATTGCTGCACGGTTTGTTTGTTTATTACACAGACTGCAAGATAAGACCTGAAGCAGGACACATGTAGACCCTATCAGCACCCCATTAAAATCATGCCCATAATATTTGTTTTAGAGCCAGCTAAGCAGCGTGTTTGTATTTTGTACACATACGGATGTATTGTAGTTGCTGTTCTATACTGCTGGCTCTGCTGTGGGACTTTCTTGGCTGTGGTTGTGGGAGATTTGGAAGTGGTTTCGTTCCCCCTCTGTGTCAAACACATCAAACGGCCTTTTCATCAGCTGTGACCTCAGGATCTGTTCCAGGCTCCAAGCCAGTCTGATATCAACAGACATTTAATCACCACCACCCAACATTAAGACTCATCAGCAAACCCATAGAGCTATGATTAGACCTCATAAAAAAAATAGACATGCCTCCCTGTTTGTGTGTGTGTGTGTTTTTGTGTGTGTGTGTGTGTGTGTGTGTGTGTGTGTGTGTGTGTGTGTGTGTGTGTGTTTCAGAACATATGTGAGTGTTTGCGCAAGAACAGCACTAGTTGCGGCATGTCCTGACTTCAGAGGAGTTTCTCTTTCATGTGTTATCTCATCTGATCACAGTTGGCCCCCGTGATAAGGAATGCACGGGGCTCAGCCTTTTTTTTTTTTTTTTTTTTTTTATTGGCTCTGCTGCAGGACAGAGCCTCAGGTCTTGATTACTCAATATGCCTGTGAATGTCAGGTCATAAGGCATGCTCATAATCAAGTTTAGAGTTGGAGTTTTTGGGGATTTCATTGACCGTAAACAGTCAACAAGAGAAATGACCAACGCAAAACAGCAACAGTCAATAGAAAATCATAAGGGTATAAACAAGGTCAAAGGTTCAGTGGCGGCCCAGTGGGAAAGTCTTGAGGTGAAAAAGCATCAATGAATAACCATCACTCTTCTTGTAATAATGTTTTTGAGATACCTCTAGGTGACACACACAGTTTAACACCTGCTCTCTCCTTGTTTTTACAGCAAAAACTGTAAAACTGGATTGCTACCTATTATGAGTAACTACATGTACGTGTCAGAGGCCATTCGAAAACATGTGAAGGTTGACAAAACTCATGGGAAACATTAAAAGGTCAGGGTTAAAACAATGACCTGTAGCTGTGTCTTCGACACTGAGTTATCACTTCCCCTCTTTGGCCTCCAGTGTCCAGGCTGATTTATGACGCTGTTGTCCGAGTGTGTTCCTGCAGCAAGGAGGAGTAACTCTTTACCCATTAACACCCTCATCATGCACACACACACACACACACACACACACACACACACACACACACACACACACACACACACACACACACACACACACACACACACACACACCTAGATGCTTGTGACTTGCTTCTTCTATAATCAGCCGGTAGCAGTTGCTTTGCGAAGCTAAGAGTGAACACAGAGCTCGAGGGCAGATATTTTTTTCTACGCCATCTGTTACTGTAGCTATCCCACCTGTTTGCCACTCACTGTGTGCAGTGCTGCTATTCTGTAGCTTCTTTCAACTAAAATACTGTCAAATTATTGATGGATGCATGAAGACTATGGGGCACTTTTCTGTGCATCCTGTTTTTCAACCATCGAGTCTTGAGATTTGGGTAAAGTGATGCTGCAACTAACAATTATTTTTAGAATCGATTAATCAGCAGGTTATGAATTGATATTTGTTTTTAATAGAAAACTGTGAAGATGACCCTAAGGTGATGTGATCAGATATGTTTAGTTTATCTGAACAACCATCAAAAACGCCAAACCTCAAACATATTCAACCTGCAATTATGTAAGACGAGGGAAATTCTGTGATCTAATGTTTGCTTTATTTACTTGAAAACTAACGTATTATTATAAGAGTAGCTCATTAATTGTCAGTCTTTCTAACTCTAAAGTCTATACTGATAAATGATTTAAAAGACTAATTGATTATTAAAATGGTTGCTGAATAATTTTCTGTCAATCGATCAGTTGTTTCAGCTCTAATGCGATGTTTAAGCCCAGGAGACCTGGCGCTGAGTCGTTGTATAAATAGCTGAGTCATCATCAAACTTCATAAAAATTCACTCTGTGATTAATTGGACACAGTTTGATTTTGGATTAGACCAGTGTAAACCTACAGGTTTTGCTAATTTTAGTAATCCACCACAGATCAAAGCTGTTCGTGGCCTATGCAAACTCATTTTTAAGTCACAAGTTGCACACATAATCTAGTGCAGGTAAGATTTAACAACCAGTATCTCCTCCTCACTGGTGTCCATTGTGTATGAGGCTGTGTGCATGTAAGTGGAGATATGTATAATATGGGAGTATCCAGGCAGTTTTCAGGATGAGAGGAACCTGGCTGTATAATTAGCTAGTCCAAGCCTGTCATTAACAGAAGCCTCTGGAAGGCAGCCAGTGCTAATTGTTTATGTGCTGTCAGTCAGGGCTGTTTGTGCTCTGTAGCTTCCGCACGCTTTACTGCCCTGGAAACCTGCTGTTTGTACCGCTCAAAGCCGATCACCTTGTTCTGGGAACAATGGAACATCTGTGTGCCAAGATGAGTGAGCGCCGTAGCAGGAAAAATGATGGAGGGGAAAGAAAAAAGGGATTTAGGGAAGGAGGTATGGAGACTTTCCCAATGCAGGGCCCCTCTCCGCCTTGGGTCGTGCCGTCATGCTCTGCTGTTACAGCTGGGGGAAGCTACAGTCTCCAGACACGCACGCACACACAGCACACACACGCAAACACACAGTCACAGTCAGATGAGTCTGCCCTTCATGCTTTGTAAAACACAGTCATCATGCGTTTCTCGTCGCCACAGGAAGTATTCTGCATCATCATCAATCATGTAGCATGTGGGCCGCATACAAAACACAAGAGTTAGAGACTGATGCCTGACTTTAAAGACCCCACAGTTAAAACTCATGTTACGCTGACTGGAGCGATATACTGTGTTATGGTGATATCGGCCCTTTTTTGAAGTATCGGATAGGTCAGTTGTGTCATTTGTTTTGTTTACGTATTTATTTACCCGATCAATACTAATTGATTAAATGTTGTCTTGTGAGTCTCTGCCATCCTTTCTCATTAATAACCATACGTTTTTAATCAGAAACCTTTTACTTTAGTTACTTGTAATGCAAAAGCTTTATCTGGTTCCTCATAATTAATCATGCCCATGTATTTTTAGTGGGCATTTTTTTTTATAGTCGCTGGGATTCAATGTCAAAGAAACATCTTTATGAAACTGGTCTAATAAAACATGTATATAATATGTGTATATCGTCACAAAGTACACACTACTTGAAGTTCTTTCTGGATTAGCAGTGAGAGAACAGTTCAGATCACGAACAAAGAAAACTTTCACCTCTTTTCTTCTCCATCTGTTTATTTCCAGGCCCGATAGCAAATAAACTGGAGTGCTTGTATTTCTTCTTTTTTTTTTTTTTTGATTATTTATAAAAGTTGTCATTTAAGTAAACTAAAACAACATTTTTAATCACTTTTATTTAACCAGGAAACGTCCCATTGAGATTACAAACCTCTTTTTAAGAGAGTCCTGGCCAAGACAGGCAACACCTAGCAATCTAGAAAAATAATAAGTGCAGTACAATGAGCAGCATTGACAAAAAGCTGCCATAATATGCACAGCGTGTTTTAAAATAATGAGATTCTGTCACTCATTCAGTTGGGAAGGAATGATGGAGACTTTTCCCAGGGAAAAGTTTCTTACAGATGTGATTTTTTTTTTTTTTCTTTTCTTTTCTGTATGATTGAGTTCAACAGTCCATCTTTGAGGGAGGATTTTCAGTCCATTAAGATTAGTCTCTTGGCTGTAATCATCCAAAACATCAATTACTCTTATGTTACTTGTGCATGTTACTATGTGCATGCAAAGCTGATCCCGAAAAGCCAAAAGATTTTTTGACTGATTGTATATTGTGTTTTGGCTTTTTCGTGTAATGTGTGATAATATCCATCTGTAACACATTGGATCACATTGTTTTAGGACGGCTTAAACTTGTCTTGTATGTCTTACCATAGCGCAGTGAAAAGATGCTTTTTATAGTTCTCGTAATGCAACGTGTGGGATTACTAACGCACACAAACACTACACCACTCCATTGTTGCAGAAATCCTCCTGGTCAGTCTCACTGAATGCAGATTGGATTATAATGTTGACTCAAACTGTAGATCATCTTTCCTTCAGTGTAGTAATTAGGTGGACAATGCAGTCAGTGTCTTTTATCCCCTGATGTCATGAGAGCCATTTTCTTGTTTCCCTGCTTGTCTAACAGCCCAGCCTGTTTTGTTAGACACGCCTTTCTGTGCACAGGGACTATTAAAGGTTTTATGTTTCTCATTCTGTGTATGTGTGTGTGTGTGCGCACATTGTCCTTGAGCCTCTTGGAACACATCAAAAGCCTGTTACCAAACTTACCAAAGTGTGTGCTCAGCAGAAAGAGTCGCATGTGTTTCTGATTCCCTCTTCAGCCCATAAATACCCTGCTCCTCAACAGATTGTGTGTCTGTAATGGCACAGAGGCACACAGATGATTTATAGCTTGTATCTGTGCGTGCGTTTGTGTGTTTTCTGTACTCTTAAGAAGATGTTTTATGTTGTGTTTTTTTTTTTTTTTTTTCTATTTCTTCAAAAAGATACTAAAAAGCCTCTTGCATAACTCACTGTGAAGGCCGCTTACACAACACAACATGCAAACATGACAACTCTGATTCCAAACTGAATCCGACCACAAATGTGGATAATTACAGTGCAGAATTGGGAAGCCATTCTTTGTGATTGTGAAGGCTGATTCTCAAGTCTCTTTGTGATGATGTTTGCAGAAACCGAAGAAGGCTTCAGTCAGCTATCGGCAAATAACATGCAGTCTTCTTCTCCAGGTGGCTCCTATGACTGGCAGTCTGAACGGTGAGCTGCTAATGCCCTCCGGCCTCGCCACCTCCGCCACTGTCTCCGAACTGCCCCTGCCTCAGAAGCCCCTGGGGCGCGGCAGCCTGTCTGTTGCACCGGCGGACTATGCCGAGCGCCCTGAAGTGACGCTGCGGCGGGAGACCAGCTCCTCCACCCTGCCGCTTAAGACAGAGGTGCCCCTGCATCTCTTCAGCACCACCAACCAGCTGCACAAACCAGTGGGGGTGCAGCAGCAGATCCCCACCAAGCTGGCCGCCTTCAGCAGCAACAAAGGGAAAGGAGGCAAGATTGGCAAAGCGTCACATCGCACTGACAGCACTGGTAAGAGGTTAGACAGGACAATCAAACTGCGTTCATGAGTGTTGTATCAAGGTTTTCTCCTCTTTCTCTTGCAGGGGTTAAGGTTATAATGTATAATGGTGCCACATTTTCTGTTTTTCAAATGGATTTTTCTTGCTCACAGTCATCGATACACATGCCATCTGTGTCTGACATGAGCTTTACCTGATAGGCATGATTTAATTGACTCATTAGGACCGCATTAGCTGTCTAAATTGTGTGAGCCCTCTGATATATCAAATAGTGGCCTGAGAGAAGCTTGGCTGCTCTAGATTACTGGACGAAATCTAATTTTACAATCAAATCACCCCCTTCCTCTGATTGTTCCTTGTTTTCTTTGCTCCCTCCCCCTCTTAGCATCAGTGGATATGAAGCAGATGCTGCCGCTGAAGCTGTCCGCTCGAGACGACAACACCCTCAAGGCCAAGCGCTCCATCAGCCCCCACCAGCAGCTTGCATCAGCCACGGCTCAGCCTCACTCCCTGCATCATCACGCAGGTGCCTTTTTATGCACACACGCACACACACACACACACACACACACACACACACACACGCAGATACATACTTCCTCCTTTGCTCCGTCAGGACAAACCCAAACACAGTCTCCTCTCGTCTGTCTTTGCCTGCTGCATTAATTAAACTTGGCTCTCACAGACACAAACAGGAGACACACACACACATTCTCCACCTGGGCAAATCGGACCCCGCCCGATAACGCTCCTCTCTAAAGCTTACCTTCATGCCCAGCCACGCCCTGTGTAAACACCTATCAGTTTCACATGCTTCGCTGTGATTAATGGCAGGCTGTGCTGCTGACACAGAAGTTTTAACACTTTAATCCCATGCCCAAATACCAATTACCTCTGCTAAAAGAAAAGGTTGGCAGGATTTCATGTGATAGATTGTAGTTAGGCTGAATAAGCCCAGCTGTATTAAACATATTCTAATGACTAAGCTGCTGGGAGTTTTTATGCTATTTTTGGAGTAATCCCTTGGTTTCTGAAAGCCTTTCTTGTGTGTCTCTGACAGATCAACTTAGTCCTCCAGACAGCAGTGGATCAGACAGCCAGTCCACCTCCTCCATCAACGCCTCCCACCCTCCTAATGTTCAGAAACCCCCCATGCCCCCTGCACAGTCTCATCCTCAGCCCTCCGTGCAGCCTCCCACCATCCCTCCCCACTCGCAGAGCACCAGCTCCCTCCAGTTCCCTCCTCATCTGCAGCCGCAGGGCCTCAGTCCGAACGCTCAGGCCCATGTCCAGGTAAATGTGCAGGGCCTCACCCACAGCCACAGCATGCCGCCGCCCTACAAAGTCAACACAGAGGATCTCACTAAGGAGGACGTCATCTTCTTCTAAGCTCCAGTCGGCAGCCATCGGATCAACCTGCTGATCACAAACAAAAGAAGAAAAGAACCATGTGATCACTGCTGGTCCCAAATGTGCCCCGCTCCAGTGAGCCACTGAGATGCGATAATGTGGTGTTGATGCTATGTTTAGTGCGGGAAGGTATCACTGAAGCTAGTTTAAACATCTGTACAAAGTTGCAGCGTTCCTCAGCAGAGAGCAGAGCATTTGTCAGCACTACAGCGGCTCCGTGCAGAAAGAAAAATGTTATTGAAGAAAGGTGACATTTCAGTTTTAACCCCATCTTTGTTTTTATGCTGCCACAGTTTCTTTTTTATTTTATTTCTAGTTTAATTTCATAACTCAAGAGGACGACAAGTATAAAGAGGAAACCTTCGCCAAAACAAAGGCTTCTTGTAACACGTATGAAAAGGTTTTTATGAAGTTATACCAATCCAAAGACATGAGCCGCAAGAGCTGATGGGGATTCGACTGAAAGAATCAATGTGAAAGAACAGTCAGCAGACATCCCGGCTGATAAGTGAAGCATGAAAAGTTAAAGATGCAGCGATGGCGCCCATGGCCTTAACTGTCTCCTTCTGCTGGACCTGGAACCACAAGAAATGACTCAGCTCTTAATACATGTGTATTTTGCACAGTGTAAATACTCCATTAATGAACTTTTATAGACTAAATGTGTATTATTTGGTTGTACAGTTGTCAAAATTGCGACGGTTCATTGCATTTTGTTCTTGCAGAAGGCTGAACATGTGGAATACATTTCTAGAGTTGCCACTAGAACACGTTTGGTCAGCAGATTAGAGGCAGTTTTTTTTCCAGGCGGTTTTGTAATAATTCATTTAAGTTAAGGAAGAGTTGAGGCTAATTCTACTGTTATTCCAACTTGTGAGACAAACTCAGATGCATTTATTGGGTCTGTTGCAGTTTAAGGTTATGTCAGGTACTTAGATTAAGAAATGTTTCAAGACGGCCTCACTGAGTTTGTCTCACTCTGAGTTGCATTTCACAGAAACTGTCGGTTTAAGAGGCACGGTCTGTACGATCCATAACATTTCATGCTTAATGTTGTTTTAAGGGTACAATTCATTTTCAACGGTTCAGCAAAGCAAAGAAAAAAAATTGGGATGATAGACTTACGAGAGAAATTAAGTAATAATCACGTGGAAATTTGTGTATCTACTTATAGTAGGTATAACTATGATGTTGCACTAGTTGATCCAGTAAAATAATCGAACAATGGTAGCAAGGCCTAAATGTGCATACTGGAGCATAGGGTCCCTCCTGTGGTACATATTATTATCATTAATATTATTAATATTATTTAATACTCATTCCTCCATAAGCTTTTTCTGAATCTTGTGCGGACTAACAGGACAAATGTAGTGTGGAGAAGTTTTATGGTTGCCCAGTTCAATCCACTTCAGCCATAATTTCAAATAATTTCAAGTCAGGAAATGAAAAGTTCCTGTGATTGACGAGTCATGTTTTTGAAAGCTCGTATCTCTGGACCTCAATTTGCTGACTTGACAGTTTGTAAATTTTTCAGGATGGGTTCATTTTAGCTAAGCCGGTATATCTTTGAGGTAAATGCGAGGGTGTCAGTTTTAATTGAGACCCTGACAGTGTATTTTATTGATAGCTGATGACATTTCATTAGCCGGGTCTTTAATCTCTGTGCCTGACAGAAAAGCAGTACTGTGAGGCGCACAGTGGTCCTGCAGCAAAAAAAAACGACGACAGCTGTTGTGTAACAGTCTTTATCTTTCTTCACTGAAGAAACACGGAGCTGTCCATATCATTCTCTTTCTCTGTATATACACGAGAACCCTTTAAGTCTTAAAGGAGTTGACACATCCATGTGTTTTGTGTCTCTGGAGGGAAGGACGTCAGAGGAGCTCTTTGTCTTTCTCCAAATAAGCTTGTCTGAAGCTATCGATCACTAGCTGGCGGGCTAGTAATCGATAGCGAGTGTTTATGTATATTATGTATATTGTTGTACATACTGTATGTGATATCTTCTGCACCGGCTGCCCTTGAATGCATTCCTGTATTAGGAACCGAGATATTTGACATGAATCGCGACGCGTTCAGCCAAAAGACTGTGCATACGTGTATATACACTTAGAATACGCACATTGGTGCGAATGTACAATACGGTACGCCTTGCTCGGACAGACTTGTTGAATGAAACCACAATCAGTCGTTGCTGTTGTTTTACATGCCGTGAAAATGAAGGTGTGTATATTTAATCCCCCGCTGTGTGACGATGTCGTAGCATTGAAGTCTGCCGTCTTTTCTCTCCTGCGAATCATGAGCGTCGTTCCACCAAGATTATGTAGCAGTCATGAGAACTAAATCATCTGCCTGTTTCAGTTGGTTAAACCAAAGACACATTCGGCTGACTGGGTTCCTGTGTTCTCTCGTATGAAGGATAAATGACACTGTGCTGGTCGTGTGGTCATCCACAAAGCGTTATTACTTGTAAAAACGTTGTCCAGGGAGTGTCCATAAGAAGCGTGTTTACAGCACATTGGAGTCCAGCTCATGTCCTGTTTCTTTTTTTGGTGGATTTGCTGTTTGTTTGTTTTGCATGCTCGCATCCAGATGACAGGAATCTCATACACAGGGAATCATCTTGAAACCAGAGCGTACACAAACAGTAAATCAAGTGAGGGAATTAAGTTTCCCTAGTATTCTGGTTTATAGAGGCACAACCCAAATATAACATCTGATTATCAAGATATGAAGAAAGGATATTATATATGTATGTCACCTCTTAAACACAATAACAAAAGGATATTAATGTGCATGTGGACTTGCTTGGTGTGTTTAAGTGGATTGAACCTCGTTAAAAAAAAAACTTCCTAGACTTTGACAGATTAACTGAAGGGCCACTTACAAGCTTTGTTTTCCACTTTCCAGTTTAATATCTGCACAATTAAGCCCAGCGACTTAACTTGAAGGTCATCACAGACGAGACGTCCTAAAAGTGCTATCAGTGAAATTCATGGCAGCTACTGATCTCGCATGTCAGGACAACTCCGTCTCCTGATGAAGACCATGCGATGCGGTTGAAAGCTTTGGGAAAAGTGGAGCTTGAGTTGGGATCGTTTGAAATCTTTCCATTTTCCAATCGGACACCGTTTGAAGCAACACAACTCAACAAGTTTTAAAAGTCCTTTTGCTGTACTGAAATGCTTAACCTTTTTTTTTTTGTCTGTTGTAAAACTTGGAAGCCAGTCAGTCACATCACTGTGTGCGTGTGTGTGAGAGTGTGTATGCACGTGTGTGTGTGTGTGTGTGTGCTTGGCATAAACATTGACTTGTTTACTGTCATGTTTTTATATACATACACACACACTCATACACACATATTGGACCTGTAATGTGTAAATATTCATGAACATATTATATTTCCTCGGCCAATTTTACACTAGTCACTTTGGATAGTAGCATACTTGAAGGGGAAAAAAAATGAATGTCTATATTGCTTATTATTATTGTCTGTGAACTTTTAATTACCGAGAGCTGTCTAATGACGTTTGTAGCACACAGCAAAACTGATTTTTGTACCGTTTATTTTATTCACTGCGAGACGTTAGAATGACCTGTGGACACAATCTGCTGCCTTAGAGAGAGTTTAGTAATAAAAAATAAGTCTTAAAATGATTCTTTCTGCGTGTATTTATTGTCTGAATCACAGTAACGCAACATTAATTGTTTGGTTTGTTGCATATTTGGATCATTAGTCTTCAGGCAAAAGTCAAGCGTGCAATGGATGTTTTCCCGTTGGAGTAAATTTGTATTTATAAGGATTTTTTCCCTCCTCAACAACTACCACATGCATGTGTAACATGTAATTCTGCCTCATTATTTAGATTTCTATTCACTGCTTGTCAAAATAATCCTGACCACCCAATTAGCTAGCACCCTCACCATTCCTCCTTGTCTAGGAGGTGCAGTAACAGCGTTATTGACCCTGTGTTTAGACGACCTAATAACAGTCTATTCCCAGACAAAGCTCTATTTTCAGGTGCTGTGGTTGTGGCTGTTCAATCCCTCTGTAGACCTCGCTAAGAGCAGGGCTGTCAGCTCCCACGTTATTGTCATTCTGCCTGGGAAGACGCTACAGTAGTGGCCGGTTTTTATTGTCTGCTGTCATTAGTGGCTTTCCTCTGTCTCCTCTCAACAATTATTTTTCCAGGCTGCTTCCCCTGTGGAGGGAAGCTGCATTTTAACTCCGTCTTTGTCTCTGTCTCGTTCCTTCCACTGCTCTGCCCATTTCACGTCTCCCCGTCCCTTCCCTTTTCATCCATCGTCTCCAATTTTCCTCAACTCAACCACCTCACAGCTCGGAGGCGTTTTATGTAACGCAGTTTGCAGGAAGTCAGGAGACTTGGCTGTTGTTGTTCTGTGTCAGAGGCCGTTCTCACCGCAAAGTTAAACAAATAGATGCTCCGCAGAGACAGACGAACCTCCCTTCAGGCTCATAAAACACAGAGACAAATTTTAGTTTGATAGACTGTGTGTCAGCAGTTGGTTTATATTTGTTTTTCTTCCTCTGTTCAGATCTAACAGCTTCTCTGCACTTTGGCACCATGTAGGTTGGAAGAGTTCAGCCCGGCTACTGAGCAAGACCACAATTCAAATTCAGCGGTTCTTAACTGCTTTTGCCTGTGAGCAGATCAGGTGAAAATTCAGTTTTGTTTGTCTTATTTGAGTAAATATAAGACGTCTGATTATTATAATTTTACCTCTGACTGAGATAACAGAGGCAACATTATCCTGTAAATCACAAGAAACAAGACTAAGAATGTATTTCTAGCAAGCAGCTTTAACGTTGACAATGTTAAGCAGGTAAAATGAGGTATAATGTTTACTATCTTTCATCTTAGTTTAGCTTGTTTGCACGCAGTTAGCACTTAACCCAAAATGAAATGAAGAGGCTGACGAGGATATAGGCTAATTACTTTTTGTCATGAACCCACGTGTTAACAAATTGAAATGTTTAGCTGAAGAAGTGAAGATGAAAAGGATCACAATGTTATTACAAGTAATCCTAAGGGGGGCATGAATGTCTGAACTGAATTCAATGGCAGTCCATCCAACAGTTTACTCAAAGCCACAAATGTCAGAGGATCACAGAAATCTGATTCATGGATCATGGTGGTGGACCAACTTACTGACAATGCGAGCATGGCTAATAACGCAGCAATTAGAGAAACGTCAGAAAAAATAAACATTTTGTGCAGGAGAAATATGTGTTTCTTATGTTTTGCAATCTTGCAACCAAGCAGCAACTTCTGTGGCTGTGAAGAGAAGCCTCTGCACAAGTGCCAAAAACTGCAGTTCCTCTAACAGCCACTTGAGGCTGGGTGCAAACGAGTTCATCTCCTTAAGTCCCCATATTAAAATGCCCAGCTTCACAACAGAAATAAACATGTTTACAGCAAGTTGCAGAAAATGGCTGTTGCCACTACGGTCTGAGCTTCATGGGTTCCTGATGGCCAGGTTGGGAAACTCTGTAACCTACATCTGCATTGTTTTTAAACCAGATTACATCTCCCTCGACCTCCACCTTGCTGTTTTTGCAAGTGATGTTATGAAGGAATGTGCTTCGTGGCTGCTTATCTGAGTGTTGCTTCATCACTCCCGGTTGACACAAAGATCCTCTTGTTGAAAAGGCACAAAGCGGACTCTATCTATCCTCTAACACCCAAGGTGATTATGTGAAGATAGCCGACAGGAACGCGTCTCTCAGCCAAGGTTGCCTCAAACTCTGCTTACATAACCTCGTTGGCAGGCTGTGGTATTTTCTGGAAACCAGACATTTGTCCAAGATAAGGTATTATAAATTTTTCAGGTTGTAGCTGTTATCAGTGATAGATAACAAACAGGACAGTAAAACAACAACCGTAACATATTTACAGTACAGCCACCCCAGACACTAGATATTTCTCATGGGTTGTAAAGTGTGATATGTAAACTGATTTCATGCCGTCTGCTTCATATTTTTGCTTCAGATGAATGAGAATCATTGTTCCTACAACCTGCTCAACTGATCGCCTATCTTGCGTCAACAAAGGAAGTCCCTGTGTGGGGGGCAATGGTGAAAAGGCCTCCTCACAGAGAGGTTATGCCAGGTAGAAATCAGATCAGGTGGAGCGCTATTGTTCTGCCAGAGGAGACGCCTCAGGTGAATTGAAAGGGGGAGATGGATTATAAAGGAAGTGTGCTCTGTGCTGACTCGCCCTTTGTGCTCGCAGCATTTGCATTCGGGAGTCAGCTGTAGCCTGGTGACTGTCTGGACATTCCAGTTTTATTCACATGTGCTTGTGTGCTGATTACACCGCATCAGGAAGAGATGAATGGCACCATTGTGATAGGTCAGCCTGTTCTGGAGAAGAGTAAACACACTAAATTATCATGTGGACGTGTCCTTTTGTGGTTCATGGAGACAAATCATACTACTCTTAGCAGAGTAGCAGAGTGATTCAGCTTTTGCCTTTAGCGTAAGGAAAATTCATGGAATATTACTGATTTTTATATAAATATTAAAAGTGACATGGGCAAACTTTACAAACTTTAAACTCTAAAATAAGCGTTAAACCTTGTATTGCTTCTGTAATGCTCTGCGCCTTTACAGGACAGAGCGAGTTAGAGGTTAGCTTAGCATGAAGACTGGAAACAAAAACAGCTGGCCTGACTCTGTCCAAAGGTAAATAAATCTACCTAAAAGTGCCCTTAAAAGCGTACTAATTACAGTGTTTATCTTGTTTATTGTTTAAAACAACAATTTGTGGTTTTGAAGGGATTGTGTACTGGATTATTTCTCAACCGGCCACTGGATTGCCTTCTTCGTAAAGAGCCAGGCTAGCTGTTTCACCATGTTTCCAGTCTTTATGCTAATTTAACAGGCAGATTCATATTTACTTTGCAGAAATGAGAGCGATATCAATCTTCACCTAACACAAGAGAAGAAAGCAAACGAGTCTAGTGTTGAAGCATTCCTTTACAAAACTGTTTAACAGAGCCTACTGTTTAATTTCAACTGTTTTATGACAAGCTCACTGCTAACGACTGCAGGAAATTCCTTTTATATAACGGCTGCAGCCAAAGTGGCAGTTGTTTGATCACCCACAAGCCTTGTCTCCATTTTATACGGTAATTCTCCCTCTGTAAAATAATTAACATTGTTAAAACTAGTGCACAGTCTGTCCACGGCTTCAAGCGTTTTCCCTCTGTATTTCAGGATGCACTATTGTTCGAGGCTGATGCGGTGTGGGAGGTCTCTGTGGCATTTTCAAAGAAGAAGAAGAAAGAACTTCCCTCATGCACACACAAATGCACACTCGCACACATTTTTTATACCTAAAGTCAAACGCTGCTGATGCCAAGACAAATAGCCTCCTGGCAGCTCACATGGAAAACCCTTTCCATGTCAGAATGTGAAGATGTGGGCAATTTAAGGAGCTACGTTTCTCCTTTGGAAAGACCCAATAGGAGCTTTGTGTGAAACTTTCTTACCATCATCAGAGTTGTTTTTGAACATTGGGAAATATGTGTACTGCTTTTAAGAATAAGAAGTGGGGAAACAATGTCACACGCAACCATATCCAAAGTAAAAGGGAAGAAAATGCTTGCAGGAAGCCCTTAACTCCACACAGCGATGTGAAATGAATCTAAAGTGAGGAAAAGGGAGCTGTAGGGTCTCACTATATCGGGTGAAGCAGATGCACTTTAGTTGATGGTGCACTTAAACCTCTCTGTATTATCTTGAGGAACTCTTTGTGAGGGTTTGTTGTCCCTTTTGAAAATGTAGCCCAAGGTGCTGCACTGTATGACCCTCTTCAACATCATCAAACGCAGACAAAAGCAGAGGAAAGTTGCTTTCTCTCTCTAAATAAGATGCTTTGGTGTTCTCTAACTGTGCTTTCCTTGAGTGCCTCTGCAACTTAAGAACCACCACAATACTCTTGAATTGTCTGAATGTAGTATTAGGAGATGAAGGAGAAAGTGGGGGGATTTTTTTTCAACAAATGTCTGACTGACAAGCCACAAAATCAGAAAGATCCAAACTCGAAATGAACATACAGGGGTGAGAAAAACTGCATGCAGCTCTTTCGCCACTTCCCTCTTTCATCTTGGGAAGATTGGAGCACAGCACAAGTGTAGCTCTGCACTACGGGGGGGATCTAAACACAGCCTCTCTGATTTAGGAGCTGGAACAGAGCAGTCGCCAGCCTCCCACCAGAGCTGGCAGGGTTGGAAGGCTGTCTGGCCGCTGTTGATGGGGGAAAGGGGGGAGAAGGAGGGAGGAGGTGGAGATGGGAATAACGCTGCCAAAAAGACCAAAAGGCCACTAACTGCTGCGACACCAAACACCAGAATAAGACAAAGCTGCGTCGATTTTTGTGCCAGCGCGCAGGGGGAAAAAAAGAATTTGAATTTAAAAAACTCTTTTATTTAACTACTCAAAGGTAGTACCATTAAACACAGACATGCCCATATGAATTACCACAGACAAAATCCCGACACAAATGCAGGACAGAGGCACAAAACTCCCCCAAGGCCCATTTAAATCTGAATATCTCCACTGTCCACTGTCTGATAAAAGGGATATTGAGCTCTCAGACAGGTTTTTACAATCCCCTGCAGGATCTGCACTGAATCTGTGGATCCAACACAGCACACAGCTTTAGACTGTCTAGTGTCCAAAATGGAAACTTAGCCCACCCAGATGGGAGGTTTACCACAACATGCACATCTCTCTCTCTCTCTCTCTCTCTCACTCTTGGACCAAAAATGTGTAAATCAAATGAAAAAAGTTCTCACAATCTCTGAAGCCGTGCCTAAAAAAAGTACAAACCGGCCGTTTGACCTAAAATACTGCAAAGATAAATGTGATTATAATTTGCAGGAATATATAACTACTGCTGTTAGATTGAATGATTGACAACATTTCTTTCGGGTGAAGGAAGTGTGATGTTCTTGTACCGCAGACAAGTCAAAGACATGGTGGTCTTGGAGGAAGTTTGAAGGATACGGTTAGGTTAGGCAACAAAAGCACTTTGGTTGAGGAGGTGGTTGCAGTTAAATATTAACAAAGTAAACACGTCATGTCCCATCCCTTAAGTCAGTGCTGAGTTTTTCAATATTTAATCAAAAGGAACATCTTTATCCAACCTTTATGGGATGTTTTGTTTGTCCACAACCCAAAGATATTCACTTTACCATCATAGAGGACTAAAAAAAAAAAAAAAAAACAGCAATTATTCACATTTATGAAGCTGAAATCAGAGAATTTGGACATTTCCCCTTAAAATATGACTCCAAACGATGAATCGAGTGTCAAAATATTTGGAGATTAATTTAATAGTTGACTAATCGACTAATTGCTACAAGATACATCCAACATAAACATTTTTTTACTTTGCAGATACGTTCAGTGTTGATAGAAAACAAATGTATCTTTATCCCATTATAGTGAATTCACTGTTCAGATCCTTTACTTCAGTAAAAGTCAAAAGAAGCATTTTACTTTTGTGTTTGGTCTAGCTGGAGCTCATCGTTGGGTAGTTTAATAATGCTGCATAAACATTTATATTTAAATTGATATTAAATAATTTTGTATGTAAAATCGTATCATACAAAGTAACCAGTGAATAAAACAGTAAAATAAATTTAAAGTTTTAATATTTTCCTCTGAAAATGGGAGTTTCAGTATAAAGTAGGATATAATGATAAATTTATAGTATATTAATGTCAGCTGAAAGAAAGACATCCATCCAGACTGGGTGTGATGTTCTGTTGGAGTGACCAGACTGAGATTAAATGTGGTATGTGTCTGCAGACTGGTTCTGATTCACCTCTCGACTGTATGCACAGTGAAATGCCGTCAGTCGTCTGCTGAGGTTCACATCACGTCTGTGGAGAAACTTAACTTATGCAACAGAGGAGAAACTATTTACCAACCCAGTGAAATCACTCTTGGGCGTTCACACATATAATATATAACCTCTTGTAAAAAAAATTGAATGCACCAACCCAAACACACGTACTCTGTGTTTTTCTATTTTTAATCATGGGTCTTATTTCAGACCATTAACATGTCAAAGATTCTTGGCAGAGTGTTAAAGTGCATTAAGTAGGATAACATGAAAATGTAACACAAGCTCTGATGAAAAGCTCTGTCATCTACTGTAACTTGCACAAGAACCTGTTCCACCACAAACAAAGGAAGACTGAACTATTGTTCAAACAGGGCAAATCTCTTCCTCCTCCTTTGTTTTAATTACCTTTCCCTCTGCCCTCTGGGAAATGTTGTCTGTCAGCCAATGGAAGCACAATGGTCAGGCTGTTGCCTTCTTTAAAAAGACTCCACCTCAGTTCAGTTATACCGCTGAACAACAATCAGATTTTCATAAATCATTCAGTGTTTTTGTCTAGCTTGCAAGTATTTGCAATGACCCACCTCCTCTCGACTGAGATCTCATTTTTGTGTTTCAGAAGCAAACTGGGGCTCTTGGGGGACTTTGAGGAATCTGAGATGCAGGTCACGGTGTGACCACATGGCACTGTCTCCCCTTGCTCAATCGGAGCTGCTGTATGTCTGCGTCTGAATGTGTGCGTGCATGCATGAGTGTGTGTGTGTGTGTGTTAATACAACTTGTGTCTGCTTCATTAGTTTTGTATAAGCCCCCGCACTCGGCTCTGAATGAGGAGGGAGGATGACACACGTCAGCCGCAGACAGAGACAGATGCTGCTGACACGTCCGAGTATCTCTCTATTGTATTATTCATCCTCAGTGTCACATCTCATCCGAAGTGGTCACCCGGACACGGTGCAGCAGAAGGGGTTGCCTTAAACACACACACACACACATGCATGCATGTGGCATATTTTCATAATGTTTGGTGTATCTTTCTGTAAGTGTATATATGTGCCAGAGGGTGGGTTTGCATCTGCCTCACTCCAGCTCGGAGGACTTATCAAGCTGTGGATGATGCTTTTGAAGTTTTTTCTTTTTTTTCTCTCCAAGCGGAAAGGGATTGGATTGGGGGTGGGGGTGTTGTAGCAGCGTGCGTGTGCATAAATGTGTCACCTCAGGCAACATATCAAACCTCTCCATGCTACCCCAACCTTCAGCAACCCCCTCCTTGAGCCTCACTCCAACCCCAACTGGGAATTAATGTCTAAATGTTTTATTAATGAGAGTCAGAGGAAGTGTCAATTATATATATATATGGAAAAAAATCTCAGTTCTCAGCAAAAAAAACGAAACAAAAGCCGAGACAAAGAGGAAGAGAAATGTACTTTATTTATTTATTTTTTGTACCACATGAATCCAAGTATGCCAGGAATGCCCTGCTCTGCCCACAATCGTTGCTCATCGGCAACGGTCAGTGGATGAATCCTTTGTGTCCCTTTCCTGTGAATGAAACTGTCCTCGTGTTGACTTTGTGACGTGATGGGAGACCACAATGCCTATTCTATGAGGGTGCATATTTCAGATGGTCCTCCCTCCTCTGTTTGTAAAAGGGAGAAAAACATGGGAGGAGTGAGGCATCTCAAAAATGCCATTTGTTGGAGAGGCATGCGACTACGCATTCATGACATCGTGGGCAGCGTTGGAAGAACTTCACAGATTCTTTCCTTAATTCAGATGACAAGTACAGCTGTAGTGGCCGTTTCACCACAAGCTTCCCAGGCCACTGAGCGTATCTCATTTTGTCTCATGTCCATAAACTTAATGCAGTCTTGAGGAAAGGAAACTCGAACAATGATTTATTTGAATATAACAACTTACATTTCAACCAGCATTATTACCGATTTTATGCTCTATTTCACATGATTACATGGTCAAAAACTTGAACTGATCCATAACTCAATAACTTTATATCATATTGTATCACCATGCTATGTGCACTATTTTACGGCATTACCAAACCCATCGCAAACTGTATTACCATGGCTCAAAATAGAACATCAGCAGCTAGAAACATAACATTAGCTTCATCCACTATTAAACATTTACACTGACTATACATTAAATAATAGCAGAACATAAATGACATGTCATAAGAACATTTTTCTATCAAATAAAGGTGCATTATTTAAGTAGCACTTACAACAACAATGTATAATGCTCCATTGCAAGTCCTGCAGTAAAAAAACATTTGTAAATAACATTTTCCTATCATAGTTATTTTAGGTGGAGCTAGTTTTTGACTTGTTTAGTCCATTGGTTCTCAATCTGATGGCTGGGCGTCCTCCAGAGAGTCACATTTAAATGTGACAGAAGAAAAAACAAAATCTTTCCTTTTTTGTGATGATTGTTTGGGTGATTTTACCTTTTTTGCGTTTCTACGGGAAATGGAAAGAGTCACAAGACAAAAGGGTTGGAACCATTGCTGTTAGATAAATGTGCAGTAAAACGCACAATATTTCCCTCTGTAAATGTACTTAGTTACTTTCCACCACTGATTGTGGATCGTTCCATCAATAGGAAGGGAAACCAACTTATGGACATGTTGGAATTTGAATCTGCAGGCAAGTGTCAGTAAAATAATTAGATGTCTGTTTACATGCTTGAGCCTGAGTGTCAGTTCAAGGCAGCAAACGCACAGAGCTGAGCTC
Organism: Protonibea diacanthus; assembly: GCA_028641955.1. Taxonomy (NCBI): domain Eukaryota; kingdom Metazoa; phylum Chordata; class Actinopteri; family Sciaenidae; genus Protonibea; species Protonibea diacanthus. The sequence goes on from CM053979.1 coordinate 13,796,937, forward strand.
ATTAACGGCTTGAATGCTGAACAATCAACTTCTCTGACTGTCAAATGCATTGTGTGCCTGCCAGAGCCAGAAAGCTCCTCTCCTCTCCTCTCCTCTCCTCTCCTCTCCTCTCCTCTCCTCTCCATCTTTCTTTCGTCCCCCTGCAATTTACTGGGGTAATTATTCCATTGTGTAAACAGCTATTACTGTGGCCGAATCCTGGCAAGTCTGAAAGCACTCTCCTGTCGCAGTGCTCACATTACTCTCTCTCTCTTTCTCTCTTTGTCAAAGCCACAGGTCTTCACTGCATAGACACTCAAAAATAGAAGCTGTGACATTAATCTGGTGGAAAGAGAAAGAGAGAGAGAGAGCAAAACGTTGTTGGAACAAGTCTGCAAGAACAGGCGGCCTCTGTAATCCACACTGATGACAGTTTCACACCTATGTGTCAACTTAGAATTACAATTGCAACACACTGTTTTAAAATAAGGCCACTTAAATGATGTAGTAATGATCTGAATTTTGAAGGGGGGGGGGGTAATTTAACTCCATTCATCATCTTTGTTTGAAGTTATTATGGGATAATGGATTTGGCAGACACGCAGCAGCAAGATCAATACGGTGTCCTTAATTCAAGTTCAGGGTATCAAACTGTGCCATCGACAGTAACAAATAAATAAATCTCAGCTCCGGCTGACAAGGCTGTGCAGGGACAGAAAACTTCAGTTTGATTGAACATCCTGGTTTGAACTCCCCAGACGGCTGGGACCTTTCTGTGTGGAGTTTGCATGATCTCCCAGTGTCTGCGTGAGATCTCTCCGGGTACTCCAGCTTCCTCCCACAGTCCAAGACAGAGTGCAGACATGCAGGTTAATTGGTGACTCTAAATTGCCTGTAGGTGTGGATGTGAGTGTTAATGGTTGTTTGGTTGTTTGTCAGCCCTGTGGTGATCTGGCATCTTGTCCAGGGCATACCCCGCCTCTCGCCCAGTGTCAGCTGGGATTGACTCCAGCCCCCCGTGACCCTGATAAGGATAAGCGGTTATGGAAAATGGATGGATGGATGAACATGCAGCCTGTTCACGTCGAGCTTAACGTCTAACTCGAGGCACAAATGCTGTGACATGGATATTATTATAGGTATATAGTATGCATCCAATTTTGTAAGATTTAAATCATTTAGAGATCATGTGAAAAAGAACAGGACTGTTTTTCAAGTTCATAAAAAGTTAACATTCAGGAATTAGGTCATAGGTCATATCATTAGTGTGAATCCAAAGACTAATGAAGCAAGAAGTTATGAATCATCAGTGTTTATTGTCTATAAAAAATATAAAGATGTTACAAATTCACCTGTTTTAGGAAACACTCCTCTTGAGATTTAAATTATGAGGCTGTGTCAGACATTTTTCAACATGTTTATAATCTTTAATAGACAGTTTCGTAAGCTGTCGCTCCTGTATTGTATCTCTGTGTCTCACAATGGGACTCCACCATGATATAAAATTAAATTAAATGTCAGGCTCCTAACACACCTTATATGGTTCGGTCTGCAGAGCTTGTGAGTTAATATCAGGGCTTCAGGTCTCTCTTTGCTCTTGGTGCTCGCCGACCCGACTTGACAAACAGACACACACACACACACACACACACACACACACACACACACAGACACACACACACCTCCTGTTCAAACAGCATAGACGAGACAACCCCTGCATTCGCTCCAGTGGTTAGGCTGTCTGACTGGTTGGCTGTCTGTCTGTCTCGCACATTGTTTACTCCTCATTTGCTTACCCAGTCAGCTCTGAAACCTCAGAGCTGTTGCCAGCAGAGATGCTTACAGCCAAAGAGAGAGTAGGCAGCCGGCATAGACACGGAGAAGGGGGACCACATTGTTCAGTGATTATTTATTCTCGAGAGTTGGACAGGCTCATGGTTTCTTTCTTAGTGTTCACGCCAAGTAAAGTACAATGAAACAAAGTGAATTTGAAAGAGCGATATACAGAAGAAAGAGGATATGGAAGAGGAAGAATGATGTTTAACTGGCAAAGATTTCCATCGAGGGAGATTTATGTAAGAGTGACAGTGGGGGAGTGAAGACTCCTCAGACAGTCTACAGTTTTTAGGATGTGGCTCTGGCCAATTGGCTAATTTTCAAACACACACACAAACACATTAAATACACACTAGGCAACAAATTTATAGTTTGTTTTTTTTTATTTATAGTCTCACCATGAGAGCAATCTCACAAACATTATTAACTTTATTGCTCTTTCCTTCCTGATGGTTACAATCCCTCCAAATGATCTTTTAATAATGGCAGCAAATTTTCCTCCATCACTACAGGAGTTAGATAATACACAAAGATTCAGTAGACTGTATTTCTCTTATGATTGAAGCCAGTTTTTTTTTTTGCCGGGCTGTCAGATCAGATCAGTTTCTGCCAGAAGGTACTTATTGATTTGCCCTTTGGCTGTGGGGTTTCCCAAGCCGGCCTACGGGGGCATCATTCGGGCCCCCTGGGGAAGGTGAGAGGAGGTCGATTCTGGCCTCATCAAGGCGTCTTTGTCCTGGTCCACAGAAGGCAGAGGCCCCAGCTGGGGGTCTCAGGCCAGCAGACACACGCCGTTATTTGGGTGGAGAGGCAGAGTGCAACGTCCCTGTCCGTTCCACCTCGCTGCCTCCTCTCTTATGGGTTAACAAGAAGCCATAATTGCTCCCCCCCCCAACTTCATAATACACTCACCGCCGCAGACACTAAACCACAGACACAAAACCACAGACACACATGCACATTAAGCATAAATTCATACTCGCACAAGAAACCACACACACACAAACACGGAGACCCCACATATCTTTCAATCCAGGATCCAGATTGTTATGGCAGTTTGTCCTCCTCCCTCTGTTCCCTTTTTGTTTTTGTTTTTATGGCCTCTGAGGTTCTTTTGTCTGCAGCCGACTTTCAAATGTCTATTTATTCGCTGTGATTTAATTGTGTTGCCGGCAAGATCTGTTTGAAATTGCTCACTTTGCACATTTTGCATTACAATAGTCACCATTGACCGGCCCCGCTCATCCTGCTGTCCAGTGCCAGGTCGCCTTTTCAGAGAGGCGTGTTTCATCTTTTTATGCGCGTCTGCATTGTGTTTAAAAATCCATAAATTAACCTTTGATGAAGCTCTATACCCATGCTGGCACAAACATGTCCACATGCTTGACTGGACATTGTCTGTTACAGGCATGATGTCATGGCTGCCGAGGGGGAATTTTTGAGTCGCCTTTTGTTTTCATCCAATTAACAGCATCCTTTGAAGTGTTTTTCGGCTGGCTTTGAAATAGCTTAACAATGCCGACGCATTATGTCACAACAAGTGTTTGTTTTGGGGCATCCCCTAAAGATTTTATGTAATGTGTTACACAAATCATGTAATTCATAGGCAGATCGGTTAAATAAATAGAGGATATTTAGTGGAATATTTTCTGTTTATCATGTTTGTAGACACTCACAACGTTACGCCCGTCTTTAAATATTTAGTAGATGATGTCGCAGCGATCAACATATCTGAGGAAATGTGATATTCAAATCACTCAGAACACAACTTGCAAACCACTTGCAGAACAGCAGGCGGTTTCCCTCGTGTGTCTCTCAAGCATTTCATTTCACCCGCTCCCTCCCTCTCGCCGTCTGACACACACACACACACACACACACACACACACACACACACACACACACACACACACACACACTTGCACACCGGTGTATGCTTTCATCCATCCATCTTCCTTGAACATCTTCAAGGTAACTCATCTCATCCCCACCCAGGCAGAGCAGCACGAAACAGGGGAAATAGAGGTGAGTGGTGAGGAAGGATGAAAAGGTGATGGAGGAGAGTGAGTGAGTGAGTGTGTGATTCTGCAAATGTTGGTCTTTATTTTTAATCCTGCCATAAAGGCCAATTAACAGCATTACACTAACATTGACAGGAGCACCCCGGAGGAATTGTGGTACGGACGAATTTAGGCATAGAACAAATAACAGTCTTTTGCCAAGAGTGTTGGCTAGCTCATTCACTAACAGGGAACGTGACCTGGGTTTAGACCGTCATGAGACAGATTAGTTTTACCTTACCAATGATCTGTTGTTGGTGTAGGTTTATTACTTTCAACTGTGCAATTTCAATCAATCAATCAGATAGAGAGAGCACAGGAAAAGTAGTAATTAGTTAAGTTAGTTGGGTTAAGTTAAGATTAAGTTATTTTGTATTGAGCAGTAACAATACCTTTACTCAAACTCAGCACCAAAATAGATTCATGAAATATGTAGAGACTCGGTTCACATGTAGGGTCATTTGAGGTAATGTTGTTCATCAGACAAAGTTCATACCACTGGTTATTTGAGTAACATTTTCTATATCCATGTTTTATCTTGGGCGCAGTGGTTAGCACTGCGGCCTCACAGCAAAAAGGTTCCTGGTTCAAACCTCGGCTGGGGCCTTTCTGGAGTTTGCATGTTCTCCCTGTGTCTGCGTGGGTTCTCTCCGTAGACTCTGCTTATTCTCGTCAGGGTCACAGTGGAGCTGGAGCCTATCCCAGCTACCCTTGGGCAAGAGGCAGGGTACACCCCGGACAACTATTCACACTCACATTCACACCTACAAGCAATTTAGAGTCACCAGTTAACCTATAAAATGGATATCTTTGGACTGTGAGACGAAGCCGGTTACAGATAATGGATGGATGGATGTTTTATCTTTGGATTTGTACATTTATTTACTTATACCAGAGCTTTAACGTTTTCTTACCTTGGTGTTTAAATAATCTGGTCCTCTGAGGGACAGATGCTCTGCCAACCAAGACAGCAGTTTGCTTTGAAATAGAAGAAGAATTTGAAAAGTATACCACAGGCTCCTGAAATCCAAAGAAACAAAGAGACAATCATCTTCAAACGTCGAGCCTGCAGACAGCAGCATTCAGAGCCACCTCCCTGATTTTGAGTGTGGGTACATTCCTCTCTGGTTCTCCTCCCTGCCAGTCTGTACAAATGCGCCAACCAGACTTTTTCCCACCCAACGCCCTGTCTGAACAGCACCACATTTGTCACACGCACGTCGCATGATGCAGAATGAGAAGTGTGGAGCATCACCTGACTAACGCCGAGTAACATTAAATACATTCTTCAAGGTTTGAGTCTTTTATAATGTGTCCATATCTTGACATGCGAGTGTCAGAGCAGCAGAGGCTTACACCGCACATACCACATAACCAGAATGTGTGATATCGCAACAACGAGAGGAGGGGGGATTAGAAGAGACAGAGCATGAACTGTTCATCTCTCTGGATCTTAAGTGTACACACAGACAGGAGGAAGGAGACGGGAGTTCCTGGTAAATACCAAAACCACTCCTAACCTGCGTTTGGAAACTATTCGAGGCATGCTAAGAGTACCTGCGTGATTATACGGCTGCCCACGCTGTTTTAATGACACAGCTGCTGAATTCCAGTCATCCGCTGGAAACAGAGGACAAACAACAGAATATGTTTTCAACAAGATATTTATTGACGAGTTATGAGCTGTTGAACATGAAGTAATAGAGGGTGTATCAGTCAATAGCTTAATATATCAGACAATCTGATATATATTTTGATATATTTGGGAAACTGCAGACTTGTACACAGAGCAAACGAAGAGGAACAACTTGATAATTTGCTACAAAAAGGCTTTGATTATTCACACTACCCGAGCTGGGTTAAGACAAAGATACAAAATTAAGACAATAAGGAGATTTCTTTGTACAAATTGTGCAAATCAAAGGCTTCTACAAATTAATTACAAAGCAAATATACAAACTATACACACAAAAGACTTCCATTAATGATCCTGAAGTATGAAATGAAAAAAAAAAAATTATAGCTCCAAAGTATTTGTTAACTACTTAACACACATTTAGCTTTTGTTATTTAAATCTAGAATGACACTAAGGTTAACTACTCGTGTTTTGGCAACATTTATGTTTTAAATATGACCACTGGCATTAAGAGTAATCATACATGTTCACTTGACAAAAAAATTAAATGTAACTGTGATATTCTAAAATGAGAGTTCTGTAAAATAGTTTATAACAAAATAATACATTCACAAAAAAAAAAGACAGAAAACAAACATGTTACCCTCCCTTGAAAAAAAACAAAACAGGCAAAACTATACATAACCCTGAGACACAGAACATAGGAAAAAAAAGGACAAAAATCATAGTTTGAAATAACATCTTGAACCAGAAAAGTGTCTTTTTCAGACGTAATGGGCCACATTCTCTCTTGCGAGTGTGTATTTTAAGTCAAAGAGGACGATACAAATTTAGCTCACCAAAATTGAGGGAAGCCCAAGTCCAAAGTCTAAAAATACGGACAGGAAGATTGTTTCTGTGCACAAAATCATACACTTCCCCAAATGTCTTCTCTCCTTCCCCATACGCCTGGCATAGCAAAGGTCTAATTCAGTCTATCAGCAGTCCAAATAAATTACACCTGAGTAAGCACCCCGTGTCAGAAGGAGGGAAGAGAAACCACAACAAAAAGGACAGCCGGCGTTCTTTTTCAGTTGACTGTAAAACAACACGTCAGTAAGAGAGACACTCATACGTCCTTACAGAGTCTGTTAAACTGGTAATCTACTGGCGAGGTGATATACATGTTTGATGATGGAGTGAGTCAGCTGAGCAGTGCAGGGCCGATACAGTCTCAGTAGAAGATCCGCCAGAGGAGGTGGAAAGAAAAAGTTCTGAAGATGCGTGTCTGTCGGTTTTCTGGCTGTACTTTGCATGTTATATAGGGATGACTGTGAAATCTGGGCAGTATGCATGGCAACGAGCCCAGCTCAGGCTAGAGGCTACATGGGATAGTTACACAAGAAGTATGAGTAAACACATCAGGTGGAAGAGGCCGCAGACTTCCAGTCTCTGGGCTGTTTCCAGGATTCAGGCCTTTCACTTCTCTGCAGCTGAAGATAATGTGAATCAGGCTGGATGGAGCCGCAGCAGGAACACACAAACTCTTCCCTTTTCTCCTCCTCCTTCACCTCCTCCTCCCCCGTGCAGCCAGTGAAGGGGGACACATGCCTGCATACCAGACACCACGGCTGATCTGGGGAAAAAAAGACGGAGAGGGAGATTAATGTTTAGGTCCTGTGAACTCGGTTGTATGAGGACCAACCACATGACCATAAGGGGCAGCCTGGACATTCTCTGGGAGCGGGGAGGAATGTGGAGACCTCACTCCTCCAGGCGACACATCAGCTTATCACCATGCCATTTTATCAGGCTTACCCACATAGCATTAATAATGCCTCAGGATGGAGCGTTATTCGACCAAAGTCCTCCTGGCATGTGTGATTAAGCTGCTCGAGGCCATTTATGTCACTAGGTAATAAATGTAAGCTGTAAGAATAACCTTCTCTGGACTCAAATAAACACACATATTCTAAAACCATCTGCTCATCTTCGTTATCCGGGTATAACTCAAACTGTAAGAGGCTTTCTCATGGTTCGGATTCCTGAATATGTTGAGCACCGTTTTAACTACAAACATTGTGACATCTCTCATCTTTCACATTTCTCTGCAACCTCAGTGTCTAATTTTCCTCCCCTGCTGTTAAGAAGGAATGTTCCACTGGATATTTGTGGGGTTGGAAAGAAACCCGAACATGATGTTTACCTCTGATTTGCATATTTTTGATGATAACATGAGTCTGCCAGAGCAGATGAAGGATGTGTGTGTGTGTGTGTGCTCTCTATTCCGGGAGAAACAGAGTTGACAGTTACAGGCTGGCTCTGCTGGGGGCTTGTTTGGATAATCTAATGAGTTCTCATTTCCATGGCTGACAAAGCCGGCTGATACTACAGAAGCCTCCACTGATCCATATGCATCTGTTACTGTTGTGAATACATCGCCTGGAGCATAACAGCGAGACACTGCCAGAGCACTGTTGTAGTACTGGAACTACAACAGAGAGGTAAAAAGAGGTTACAAACAAGCTTCAGAGTGAGAAGCTGTAGGAAAATCTGCTTGTACATTCAAGCCCTCTGGAAGAATTACTGTCAGTTGGATGCTGTGCAAACTGCAGTATTTTGTAATAAATCTGAATAATAAAATAGACATGTCAACACACCAAAAAGAAAAGAAAAAACATTGCTAATTTCTCTTGCTTTAAAGACAAAAAAACAACTATAGTGCTGGATATCATTTTAAATGTTGGTTGCAATACGATGGCAAAGCTAGGCTGGAAACAAGGTGAAAACAGTTAGCTTGGCTCTGTCTAAAAGGTAACAACCACCTACCAGCACCTATGAAGCTCACTAACTAACACGTTATATCTTGTTTGTTTATTCCTTACAAAAATTTGTGCAAAGTTGTGGTTTTATGGGGAATTATGTGCCAGACTGTTTCTTGTATTTCTGTTGCCAGACAACCAGTGGAGACTCCAGGGAAACTTGAATCTGGAAGTCTCTGCAATATGGCAAAAATGCAGATTTAATTAAAAAAAGACAACCGAAAAAAAAACAAAACACACACACACACAGTTCTCAATGTTAAATGTTGCATAAACACAAGCAGCTGTACGAGATTTAAACCAGGACCTAATTGATCACAGGCAAGTCAACAAGATTACAAATCTAGCCAGACATTTGGTGCCAGCTTTCAGTAGTTGACTCTGTGCCACAGACACATTTTGGTTGGTACTAAAAAAGCACTCACGTTCGATACCCATCCCTGAAACCAACCAGTAACAACAGTACATCTGCTGCAACACAAACACAGTAGCAGCACTTAGTGTATCACATGAAACTGCGGGCCTGATAGAAGTTTCCATCGCTCCTCTCTCTCTCCCTCTCTCTCTCTCTCTCTGTATACGTGTGCAAAGGTCACTGCCTGCACATCTTGAATACTGCTGCTGCTGGTCTAATCTCTCTCAAGTGCAGCTGATGAGGAGCAAGCCTCGGAATCTTAAATATTCTGCAGCTCCGCTCCAACTACGACGATATCACCCCGTCATAAGAGTTATTTATACTTAGTCATCTATCTCTATCTACTGCAAAGAGAGAGGGCTTTCACATGCCGCATTCGTGTTGACAGGACGCCAGTATGATCTCAACCCATGTCAAGAAGGTACACGGCGTATTAGATGTTAAATTGTATTGTCAGAATGTATTCCACAGAGATACGCACACAAAGGTCATGTGTCTCTTATCATCAGCACATCCATCAAAAAAAAAAAGCATCTCTGTCTCGCATTATCAAGGGTCCCGCTGTCATCAGAAAAATGGCTCCAGACATCCTCAAGGCCTTATCATTATTGCCCGTCATGTCAAGGTCGATTACACACCAAACACCGAGCTGTAGCGGCCACACAGACCTCAAACTCATCTTGACTTGCATTAAAACTTTTAAGTTTTCACACACACTCGCTGCGCCAAAATAGCCCGACCTTCACAAATCGCGCTTCCATCTGCCCATATGGAGTAAGATGTCTTGAGTATGGGATGCCAACAGGTGGCAGGGTTAATTACTGTAACCCAGAAAGTACCCATATGCCCCCGTGTGCCTCTTTGGTCAGCAGTAACCACAGAGTGCTGCTGTGAGGGATGGAGGGAGTCCATGAGTCCTTCAGCAGACCAAACAGATGGGCTGGGACTGTATGAAGAGATTGTATACAGCACTCTTGAGGTTTAACCTGACCAGACTGTCTGCTCCCATCACTTGTCTTTCTTTTCCACATGGGAATCAAGTCGCACAAAAGACAGAAATGTTCAAATCTCAAACTTTTCTATTGGTTTTCTATTGGTCAAAAAAAAAAAGATGAACCTGCATCTTGACGTTCACCTTCTTTTTTTATTTTTTATTTTATTGCACCTTGGACTCCATCTGCGTCTTCCATGTGCCCAATTACCCATGATGCAGCACACAAAAGCTGAGTCTTTCTTTATCTGTCCCTTGTGTCCAGCGAGGCCTGTGCCATGTTTACTAATGACCACCAAGAATTTCACTGTATTGACCAACGTATGAATCACAGTCACTTCATTTACATTAGTTTGCATTGTTTTTCAGGGGCAGATAAAGGACTCCTGGGTGAGCTCAGCGAAACAAGTGTCTTGGTACAGCTGCAAAGTAAATTCAGGCACATCTTGATGAATCCTTATAGAAACTCCAGTTTCAGACTAGGACAAAGAGCGTCTCTGTGACTGAATCCACGCCACTTCAGTACTACTTCAGAGGTGCAAATATTACGTAATTTAGATTAATTACCAGGCAGCCACATTCAGACCGATCCCAGCTGGCTTTCTGAGGAGGCCCCTGTAACTGTATGACAGCTTCTCTTTTTAAGGGCATAATCAAATTAGTCTGGGTGATTATTCAGCCATTTTAAGCATCTCTTCCCCTTTCCCTTTTTGTTACTCGCAGCATGGAAAAAGGACCAATAAAAACTCCATTAGGTTTATGTAAATTTAAGCGGCCGCGCCGAGGACTGTAATGTGGCAAATTGATTACTCAAGGGACTGAAGCCGAAGTGTGTGTGTGCACGTGCTAACTCTAACAGTGCATGCATGTGTGTGTGTGCGTGGGGGGAGACGGAGAGGCGTTGTTGTACACAGATGCCACAATAAAAGCCTCATTCAGCTTGTGTTCCTGGTGGCCCTCACAGCGAGGCATTAATAAAACATTAGTATTGAGTGACTGGGGCCTCTGCACTCCTCCTCCCTGATCCCACCGTGACCTTTCCATTTTACAGCAGCTGTCTTAGAGAGAGCCAGCCGAGGACTCCCTCTGTGGCCCCTGACCTCTCCAGGTGTACCCTATCACACAGAGCCGGGCCCACCTCATAGGGGCTTCAGTTAAAGGCATTAAAAAAACAGAGTACGCTGCTTATGTCTGTGATTTTTTTTTGGAGCGGACGGTGGTGATGAGGAGGGAGGGGTGAAGACGGAGAAAGGAGGGGGGGCTGAAAAAACAAGGACTCGAGCGTAGATAACAGTCATCTCCGGGGCCGTTATAGTTCAGTGGTTTAAAGGAGAGGGAGGCTGTCCTGAACTTTACGCAGAGATCTCCGATTACATCCTGTCTGCCTGTAGTCTGGCACTAACAACTGACCGGATTACACCATGATGTTTACCATCTCCAAAACACACACTTGATTTAAATACCGCATATACAGATACAGATATTTAAAACTTTACTGACAACTGTAAAGATTGTACAGGTAATCATCAAAAAGATTACAATCTGTATTTAGGTCTTTGTTCTTTTAGCCTAAAAAGTTACTTACTCCTCCTGCCTGGACCATAACAAATACGAACCATAATGGTTTAGGATTTACAAATACTTTTCCATCAACAGTGGGTTCTGGCTTGGCACTGGAGTCTGCGGTTAGTCACATCTGGTGGAAATGCACAAGGCTACAAACTACAGTAGGTGGTGACAAAAAGAGCAGAGAGGCTGGTAATCCCATTCAGGCCGTGCAAAAAACTGAAAGGCCTCTACCGCAAGGCAACATTAACAAATCTTTACTAATGGGAATGCAGGCCACACCTTCATTCCTCCCGAATTAGAGTAAGGATGGCTGGCTGGCTTTTTAAAGGACAGGCAATGCCAGCAATGCGACTGCTTGTGTGTGTGTGTGTGTGTGTGTGTGTGTGTGTGTGTGTGTGTGTGTGTGACAGAGTAGTAGTAAGAGTGGTTTCACGACTGCGTAAAAACTCACAATACTACTAGTGAATACTTGAACAGCTGACTGGTGGTTTTCGGCCCCATCGTGAACATGAAAGGAACACACAAACACACACACAGACACACACACACACACACAATTATTTTTCTCTCTGACCCCAGCTGAAAGTTGACAAGCTCGGGAGCAAAGTATTTTTAGGCAGGCGTTAGTCTCGGCTGCCAAACAGCTCAAAATATAGCTTTGCTTCCCCCGGTCTTACTCTCTCTCCACTTCTTCTCCATATGTATGTATGCATGTCTGTCTGCCTGTCTGTCTGTCTGTGTGTGTCCTGCTTGTTGCTCCCTAAAATTTTTTGCCACTTCATTTCTCCTCTCGAGCCCATTACCCTTTATCTCGGGTGAGAGAGTCGACCAGCATCAGTCAGGGTAGGACGCCTGCTTAAGAAGCTGGAAATTTGAGCTTTTTCCACGTCTGCTGTAATTAAACATAAAGGCAAGTCGGCGGCGGGATGGTAGCTACCGTAACTGAGAGAGTTCATAAGGATGCGGCGCCTTGATCTTTCTTAGCCAGCCTGTCTGTCTCCATCCCAGCCCAGAAAACCTAGGCTGCCATGGAGACAGCGGTCCATACCAGCAGCCTCATAATGCTAAGCCCCCAGCTCCATTATATCCAGCTGTTTACTGTAGACACAAGTCACACATAAGCCCTCTGCTCCTCACTTGCTTCCGTTCAGCTTTAATTTCAAAGTTCTTGGCAGCATAAAAGGAGCCGTTTGAAATTACTTTCCTGTATTCCTGACGGGAAAAGAAGCAGTTGTTTTGGAGTACAGAGGAGTACGATTTAACCAAACTTCAGTCACAGAAACTGAACAATCTGTCAAGTATGAAGCTATAGAGAAAGACTTCAGTGTTCTTATTTACATTAGCTGACGCTGACGGAAACTAAAAAGGCTTTAAACTTGATTTTCAACTGTTATGGAGGCACTGAAATTCATGCAAACGAGCAGCGACCAGCAATTTTGGAAAATAAGTGTCTTCATTTTCTTAGCAAGACTAGACTGGTGCATTTTGTTCACTTCAAAACAGAGCCACGCTTCCAGTCTTTGTGCTAAGCTAAGCGACATAGGCTGTAGCCTGTTATTGAACAGACAAATATACAAGTGGTTTCAAGCTTCTCATCTAACTCAGAAAGGAAGTGTAACAAGAGTAAACATTGCATAAAAAGTTGCTCAAGGCGAGGGCATTTGTTTTCTTGATGACAGACTGGGGCTTTACAGCAAACTACTGAACTTCCAGGACAAAATAATACATCAATACAGATGTGTGCTTCACAATAAAAAGACGCAGCAGAGTCTGGGCTTTTTAAAAATGCAAATGCAGTCACTGCCGCAGCAACGAACCGTTTCCCCATCGATTGCATCAGCGCTAAAATAAGATCACAGGACATGCCTCATGTCAGGAAACTTAAAACTAGCTCCACAACCACCGGGCACATGTAAAAACAACCTTCAAACTATCACTATCTGTTTCATCCATTGGCCGCCCCATCCCTTCATCCCTCTTTCCTCAACCTCTGCCAAAAACCTGAAAACACCTCAGGAAAAATTTACCATGTCTTATCTCACACGAAGCTGCAAAAACGGCCACCTGTCGTTCCGTTGGGCAGATTAGGTCGAGCAATTCTTCACTGATGTGCTACATTACATTACAATCAATCATATTTTGATACACTTGAGATGAATCCTTCCTTTCCCCCTCTCTACCTCCCATCCTGAATCCCTGATAAGATGACTGATCTGACTTTTTTTAACCTTGCGCAGAGAAGAGCGCTCTGCCCTCCGTCAAAGTGTGAAGTTTACACGTCAAACATACATAACTTAATAAAAAAAAAAGTATATTTCAGTTATTATATAAAGCCTACCGAAAGCTCCTGGGGATCCTCTGACTCCAGGTGCTGCATATGTCAAACACGATGCGTCACATCACCTTTTCGAACTTACAATTGTTTCGAAGGAACTGACTCATAATTGAGTCAGTTAGCACCCAGGCCTGTCCTGCAGAGCACCCTGCCCTCTTTGCCTCCCCGGCACTACAAGCACAGACCTGATCCTTGCCTCTCCACCTCGCTCCTGTCAGTGACAGAGGTCCTGTGTTGTAGCTTTCGCTCTGTAATTACCAGCACCGCTGACATTCCTCCTGCTCTCTAAACCAGGACTTCACCATGTTTATCCAACACCCAGCCGTCACAGCAGCTAGATAATGTGTAACTGTAACCACTGGCAACCTTGAAAACAGTGAGCGGTTTTTAAAACTGGCCTTGTCCGGTTCAAACTGACGCTCACCTGTTAAGTCACAATGCTGTTTGAATTATCAGAAGATAGCTTTGCATCCCTGAAGTGAGTTCCCGTATATTATCCAGCGACACAGGGGAGACTGTAAATAGCACATATAATTGGCATCTTGTTTGTTTCAGTCAATTTAAGGAAACTACAGCTACTCACCATGAAAACCAAGAGTCAGTTCATCTCTTCCTATGCTGAGAGGTACTTCCATGTGCTGACGAAGGCAGTGGGAATGAGTGAGTAGGGCACACTGGTCACACTGTCCCAAGAGTCTGATGATGGATCGTAACAGTCTAGAGTCTTACACCTCTGCGCTCCAAAGTACCCTCCAACCACGTAGAGTCTGTTTCCCGACGCCACTGCATGGCAGCTGATCCGTTTCGCTGTCACATCGCCGAACTTTGACCACTGGTACGTCTCGCTGTTGAACCGGTAGGCAGAGCTGGCTGAGAATTCAGTGTCACCTCCGATCACCACAACATGATTGCCAACCACAGCCGCTGCAGTGTAGCGCCACAGCTGTGGACAAGCGGCTGGCACGGACCACCGGTTCTGGCAAGGGTCAAAGCACTGCACCTTGGGGTATTTGTCTCTGTTTACACTGGTGCCCCCGAAGGCAAAGAGTTTGTTTTTGGCTCCGACCACAGCAGCATTGCTCACCCCTTCTCTGAGCGGTGCCACCAGGGTCCATTTATTGGTCTGAGGGTCGTACTGTTCCACTTGTTTGAGAGACACAGAGGGGGATGCAGGGAAGGATCCTGCCAGGGAAGTGTGTCCTCCCACAACATACAGTATGTGATCGAGCTCCGCAGACCCATGTCCGAATCTGGCTACTAACATAGGTGCAGCTTTGGACCATTCGTCGTGTAATGTGTCGTAGACCCAGACGTCTTTGGAGGCCCCGTTTTCAGAACCACGTCCTCCAGTAACATAAACCTGAGACGAAGAAAAGAAATCACTTTTTGAGTACACCTGCATAACATCACATAAAAACGCACATTCAAGTATAGATCACACACATACCTTGCAACCAATAGCACAAGCGCTGCACTCCTTCCTGGGGCTAGGGATGTCTGTTTTGGGGGTGATCTCCTTGGTCTTGTTGTCGATCACGTAGACTTTATCGCACATGAAAGTCTGTCCTCCCAGCAGAAGTAGGGCCTGGCTAACTTTCCTCGGTCGAGCACAGAAGCCCGTCACGATACCATCGTTCTGGAGGATCCTCATTTTGCACCGTACGGCATCTTCAACAATCTCCCGACCCACCTTGTGGCACATCACCAGCTCCTCTGAGGCAACGTTCTTCAGCAGGTACGTTTCGGGGAGCAGCGCCAGGCGGACACAACGCAGCAGCTCAGGCAGCTCACTGTGCCTGTGCTCCATGTCGGCCTTAACCCAGTCAATAACAGCCTCGTACACCAGGCTCTCATCCTCCACCTCCAGTTCCTCACTGAGGATCAGCTCCTGGACTTTGTCTCTGGGGAGGCTGAGGAAGTCCTCCGTCTTGAACAGAGTTGCAAAGTTTGCCAGGCACATCCTCCACGACAGCTCGTACAGTCTCTGGCACTGGTGTGCGTCTGACAGGAGCATCATTCCCAGACAGTTGGAGACATGGAGATTCTTTTCTAGAAAGTCCGCCGCTGCGTCCCGGATGTCGTGAAACTGAAGCATGTCGCCAGCTTCGAGGAGCGACTCTGCATTTTCCTCATTGATGATGACTCGGGCCGAGTAGGCATAGTCAAGCAGGAGCTCCAGCACCTCTGGGTGGAGAGAGTCGTGGAAGTTGACGTCGGCGTCACGACTCTCCCTGAGCCCGCTACTGAACATGGCCTCAAAGTACCGACTGCAGGAGGCCAGGACTGCCCGGTGGCAGGGGAAACATCGATTTCCAGCCTTCAGGACGACATCTGTGAAGACTTTTCGTTTGCGCAGTAAGTTGAGCTGAGTCAACAAGCTGTCGGCGTGGGACGTCTTATGGAAGAGTTGGATATTCATGGAGCCTGAACTAGAGCGGGACTTTCTGTTCTCATGGTTACTGACAGACATCT
Organism: Protonibea diacanthus; assembly: GCA_028641955.1. Classification (NCBI taxonomy): domain Eukaryota; kingdom Metazoa; phylum Chordata; class Actinopteri; family Sciaenidae; genus Protonibea; species Protonibea diacanthus. The sequence goes on from CM053979.1 coordinate 13,813,032, forward strand.
TGACTTGAACCTGGAGGAGGAAACAGAAGATAAAAAGTGTAAGCACAAGGGCCACTCCTTTACATATGTTTTATTCAACCATTTATGACAGCTGGACAGGAAGCCATGCGCTTTTCTTTGTGATGTGACCGCTACCATAAACAAACTCCCATTCTATGATTAGATAAAACTCACTATGTCAACAGCTGACGGGAATAAAACTCTCATATCAATGCACGCCGGAAATGAACTTCAGACTTTAGAGATGAAAGGAAATCAGATAAGGAGCACTCCCACAGAAAACCACTGTGTGTACACTGCGTGTAATAGGGATTTACACTAGAAAACACACACACACATGCTGTATAAGTGTCAGGACTCAACCCCCTCGGAACATGTGACAACAAACGAGCTACATTAAATGGCCTTTACGGTGAAGAAACAACACCTGGGTGTGTTGTCTTATATCACATCTTTTCCACCCCTATAAACATTTCAAGGCCGTGAGTCACCTTCAGCCACTGCCTGAGCCAAGAACTTCCTGCCAGGCTGCTCTGCAGTCTCACATACACGATGGTGCCAACGGCAAGAAGCTTTCAAGCCCACATAAGATGTGACACCTCAGACCAGCTCCTTGAGGATAAAATTATGTAACAGATACAGCAGAACTTAATCTTTCTTTTGATCAGCTTTGGTGCTGCAGGTCTGCAGCCATTTGCATTCCGGGTTGGGGATGCTTAATTTCATTAAATAATATTAAGTTTACTGAATGTTAAATAAACAGAATATGTATTATTAAACATTATTAAACATTATTAAAATAGCAATCATTGAAAGGCACTGTGGATTGTCTACCCAACATGAAAAAAACAAAAGCAAACAAACATCTTGGTCTCATTGTTTCAAAGCTGATACATTTAAATTTAAATCTGTTACTGAATCCCTCTGTAATGGGGGCTGGTGGACTTCCGTGGAGGGACTGCAGCGTGAAATCCAATTCGTTTTGTGCAGTAAATGTGAAAGTACGGTCAGCAGTCCTCAGCATGCGCTCAACTTTCCTCCCAAGTTAGCAGCAGCCATCCAGCCTGCCTGCAAACATCCAGGCTGCTACAATCACACAACATCAAAAGGATCCGATGTTACAGCCTGGAAACACACTGCTCACCTTTCGGAAGTTGGACAAACGTCAAACTATCACGCGCCTCTGCGATCGATACTTCAGGAGGATTAACGCTTACCTTGATAGGCGCAATCCGGATTCCTTTATCTCGACTACAACTTGTTCCGTCGTTGGATTGTTTGAAGTGGTGGCACAATTTAAAGAAATCCGCGATCCGATTTTAAAACTGTATCGTGTCCTAAAATGTTCGGAAACGGTTGAGCCATTTGTCTGCGCTTCGAGCTTTTGAGTTTAAACGCGTAAAGGCAAACAATGTACGAAAAGTTAGCAGCTCCGTTTTGTTCTCGGGAAGCCACGCAGCCTGCAGGAGAGAGACGAGAGGAGCGGAGAGAAAGAGCACAGGCAGCCGGAGTGTTCACGCTGGCTCCTCCTACTCCTCCTGCTATTGTCCAATGGGCTAAAACACAACTGCAAAGTCCTTCTTTATTCTGCATCCAACTGCAGGGTCGGCGCGCACATCTAAAATAAGAAGAATAAGAAGTAAAAAAAAAAAAAAAAAAAAAATCACCTGTCTGGCTCTTTGTGTTTCACCTGCTGCTCTCAGAAGAACAGTCCTAAAGGCAAAGCATGTTTATTTGCTCCTTTCAAGACAATTCAAAGTGACTTGCATGAGACTGAAAGGTATAAGGACAAGAAATGCAAGCCATATAAAAAGACATTGTAATGTAAAAGTAATAGCAGATAAAAAAAATAAGCTAAGTAAAAAGAATACAGCACAATGAATAGCCGCAGAGTTGATTTTAAAGTAATGGGCCAAAAGAAATATTTTTATCCTGGATTTAAAGGAGTTAGAGCAGCCTTTGTTCCAAATCATTTTGTGTCTTAATCATTTGAATTGTTTAAATGCTTTACAGGGTTATTACCAACTACAGAGTAATAAAATGTTAAGTGGGTAATAATAAAGCCTTGATTTGCCTAAATGTAGTCAAATCTAAACATGTTGATTATAAAAATACTGCAGTTTTTACAATACTCAAAATGTTTAAGTTCAATGAACCCAGATTGCTAAAAAAGAAAGAAATTTAAATAACCCTCTGACACATGACCTCAGTGGTATGTCAGTGTTTACCGCCCGTGCTAACCATCAGGAATACTTAAATACTGATCAGTGCTAGGCACCGCATGGTCTTTTCTCTGCTTGCCAGCTCCACATAACCAACAGTCTTACTGATCATATGATGGCAGGTTAAAGTCCTTCTGAGGACCATGAGTTTGTTTCTCCAGCGAAATTCCTGACATTTTCTGAAGGATTTAAGTATTCCCGAGCTATCAGGTCAAGAATGAGGTCACTCAAGAACCAGCCTGCACATACAAGGAATTTCACGGGCTGTTTAAAACATGACACAACACAGAAGCTATGAAAAGATGTGTCCGTGTGTGCATTTTCTATGTAGAATTTTAAGAAACAGAGATTCAGGTCTCTCCTACATGGAAGATTCTTTGTTTGGACATGTCCCATCATGTCTGCAGGTATAATTAATAACATTAATAAAAGTTTGATTCCATTAAGGTGTGCCCTGCTACTGTGCATGCTTCCAAGTTACAGAGACAATGTGAGAAATGCCCCATGCGTCAGCAAAAAGAATAATATTCAGAAATGGAAAGCTGAATACTGCAGATACAGAAACAGTTAATGAATCAGTGATGGTTTCAATATTTGAGGTCTCATTTTTGTTCAGACAATAGCGGCTGTGGGGACTATTTCTCCCTCTCAGAACTGTCTGTCTGGTCTGTACACCGAGCTGCCAGATTGAATGCCACACTGCTCAGGTTTCCCCTCCGTCTCTCTTTCTCTCTGTCTCTCACTCCTTCTTGCTGTCACTCAACGGCTGCTTTTGAAGATTAAAAGCTGCTGCTTCTGTTTCACAACTGTCTGAGATTGTCTGTGTATGTGTGCATTTTTCAGTCAGTTTTCCTTTCATCCCCTATTTCCTATTGTTTCCTCACAATACCTCAAGTCACCAAAATATTATATATTTTTTTACACTTGAAAGACCTGAAGTAACCACGAAAAGAGTCTTGTGAAACCTCAATGTTTGACACCATAAATGCACTCATTAGTAATTCACATTCTCGAAACCATCGTCGCCTGGGCTTATTGAAGCCCCCCTTGTAGCCCACTAGGCCAAATGCTTTCATACACACAAGTGTGCCTCAAGTAGATTACGAATTTAAGGAGATTAGATTAATGAACTCATGATTGTAATCTAAGGTTAATTCATTTTGCTGCACTTTAACCCAACGCCCCCCCATGCATGTGTTTGGGTGCAAGCATTGTGCAACTGGTCATTAATTAGTCTCAGGCAGGCACGCCACTAATCAGACCCCCCACAATTATTCCTCAATGCCCCCAGCATCACAAACAAGCCAAGCCTCTGTTTAGATGACAGTAACCGTCACTCCATTGTTGCCTGCAGACTCACTGTACCACATATTTATTCTCTCAAGGCAGGTGGTCTCCACACTGAGGTCATCCTGTTTGAAACATAAGGAGAGGGGTCCTCGGAAGGGGTCATCCTCATGCCCAGGCCTCAACACTAAACAATGCAGAGGTTCTTATGACTTTCTATTTAAGTCGCTGGTTCCTGCTTAGCCAGGCAAGTTCTAACTGGAATTGTAACTTATTTTTTCCACTGACACAGACAAGTTGGTTGATCAGTCTTCGAATAACGAGCTTGGAATGACAGACTGAAAATGAATGCAATATAATTATGGAAAGGATGAAGAGAATGTGGAGTTTTATTGTACAAAACATTCAACTAAAACAAACAGGACAGACAGGACATGACAAAAACAAACAAACAAACAATACAAAACAAAATAACTAATAAAAGGATCATATGTCGCAAGTATAATTTCATTAGACTTATTATTTTTTGACTGGATCAAAGCAGACATAATACTCCTAAATCTATCTGTTCACCATATATCCACCAAGACTTAATGTGGCACTGCTTCACTGTTATAATTTCACTTTATACATGCACACACTTATTTACATCTCACTTAAATTATACTACACCGTGCAGTTACTTTTTCCCGTATTAATTAAATTTGCTGTTATTTACTGTAATCTTTTGTTGTTTGATTGTTTTAAATCTGAAAACTGCTAATCTGACAATATTTGCATTAAACTATAAAATCACAAATAAATAGAAGAAAATAAATTATATCCATTAGCAACAGTTCACTGGTAGCTTGCTTGAAATAAATTGAAGCTGACATCACTCTAACAAAGATTTAAACCTGAATGATTCAGTGGAGTATAGCTCCACCGCGTGGCAAACACACCTGTGTGCACTCATGTGCGTCTTTATGGAAGTTGAGGGGCGGGTGTACGTGTGCTGAAGTCGTTGATGTCTTCTAAGTATTATAAACATGAGTTTAAATATAAATATTGTTTCGACAACGCTGTTTTTAGCTTACTGTAACTCGACAATGTCAACTCACAAAAAAAAAAACTACATTTCCCATGTCAGAATCCGCTACACGGATATGACGCCATCAGACTTCCGTCGCTGTCAAGGGCACCGAAAACTTGCGTTAGCCAAATCTAGCAGTGCCTGTCTGCACGTGTATCTAAAGCAGGTCAGTACAGCAACAGTTTACGGTATCGACTCCGGTACAAATGGACGGGTTCGGTTCAGACTTCTCAGCAGGTGCGTCAGGCGGTAAAGTGGACGCCGGCCAGATCATGGAGCAGGTCAAGGTCCAGATCGCGGTGGCTAACGCGCAGGAGCTGCTGCAGGTAAATCAATGGGTGCAGATGCTAAGCTAGCAAGGCTAACCCAAACCTTAATGCGAGGAGGGGGAAGGTTAAATATAGTTACTTTAAAGTTTATTTGGGTTAGAATGATCATATTTATTAACTAGGTTATAATGTTGCAGGAAGATATTGTCACTGATATGTTGCCACTTTGATTGTATTCAAAGGCTGATGTAACGTTAACCTCCACAAACCTTTTCAAAGGTTCAGTGAGTCCAGTGAGCATAAAGATGCAGCGGGTCCTTTTCCAAGGAGTCCGCCATGTTCTACAGTAGCCCAGATTGGACAAACTACACTGGCCTTCAGCGTTTTTCTCATTATAATTTCTCCTTCATGCTAGGAAAGAGAGTGTGAGCCGACAGAGTTGTAAACTACACAGCTAGTGGCCACTTAATCCTACACACTGCCTCCTGCCTCTACATCCTTTTGCCAGATGTTCCTTTAAAATCCAGTTTGGCTAGCTATATGCTTCAGTATGTTCACTTACAAAATGTCAAATGATTGTTAACCAGAACTTCTGTCATAACTCTAGTAAGTATGTGACAAATGACACACAAACATTTTCTTTGTGTTTCAGAGAATGACAGACAAATGCTTCAAGAAGTGCATAGGTAAACCTGGAAGTACGCTGGACAACTCTGAGCAGGTATGTGTGCTGAGCCGTAATGAGCTTTAAAGTTTAGATGCTACAAGAGAGTAGAGCTGAAACCATTAGGCAGTTTGACAGAAAACATGTATTTATTTTGGTTATTGCGTAAGTCATATTTCAGCTATAAGGGCGACACGGTGGTACAGTGGTTAGCACTGGGCCTGTCTATGTTGAGTTTGCATGTTCTCCCCGTGTCTGCGTGGGTTCTCAATGGGTATTCCAGCTTCCTCCCACGGTCCAAAGACATGCACTTAATAGTTTAATTGGTGACTGTAAATTGCTTGTAGGAATGAATGTGAGTGTGAATGGTTGTTTGTTTCTGTGAGTATGAGTAGGTATTCTTCATTTTTGTGTTAGGCGATTCATCAAGAAAATAATGTGGCAGAGTAATTTATAATGAAAATAATTAGTTGCAGCCTTTGTAAAAGGCTAATTTGGTGAACAATTTCCTGATTGTTTTTCATAGTGTTAACATCACTGCTTTTGTCCTCACAGAAATGTATTGCCATGTGTATGGACCGGTATATGGATGCCTGGAACACCGTGTCCCGAACATACAACTCCAGATTACAGAGGGAAAGAGCTCGCATGTGAACATCCCCTTCGTCATCCTTCCCTTCCTCAGGCTGCCGCTTGCAGTGAGAAGGACCACATCTGGAAGTCAGAGGCTGTGTACAGATGTGTCGCAGCAGCAGCACACCATCAACTTCTGTCATGATACCTCACAGACAGGCAAAGCAGAGCCTGTGGACTCTAGCCATAACAATGTCTCTGTGGACATTTTCAGTTTGCTCTGAGGAACAGTTCAGTAACAAAGTGTGATTATTTGTGTTTTTATGTTATAAATAAATAATGAATCTTCTGGTTAACAAGTAAACATGCATTGGAAAATCCCAGAGTTTGGGCCTGCATGTCCAAAGACATGAAGGTTTGGAGAATTGGAAACTTTAAATTGCGCGTTGGCATGAGTGTGTTTGTGTACGTGTGCTATCTCTCCAGGGTGTACCCTATATCTTTTGCAGTGCCTGCTGGGATATGTTTCAGCCCTCTGAAAAGGATAAGCACAGGATAAAAGTGGCCATCTTAAATTAGTCAACTGCAGCACTAAAGCGAGCACTGTGCTCTAAAACTATGTGTTTGCCTTCCTGCCATCCAACTAAGGCTGAGGCTTTCTTGTTGGCCTGTATAATTAGGACACTGTTGCCCATTCTTGTCATTGTGTTTCTGCTCAGAGACACTAAGTATTTGTGCTTAGACAATAAGCAGCACAACTGGAGCACTAAAGGGAAAACACAGGCCTTCCTTAACATGCTTTTACTGTAAAAGACCTACTTAAAATCACCTTGAGGACCAACTTAGTGTTTTCACAACCGTGAACCTGACATTCACAAGCCTCCAAACAGTCCTATATCAAAGTACGCCTGGAGAACAAAACTGTTTTGTCTGACCTGTTTAGTTGTCACACTATCTGCCACACTCCACAGTAGTGGGCTTGTTTCAGCAGGGTCTGCCTTGCTGTACACGGGGCACTGAACCTTTCTCAGCTTTGTGTGCACGGTTTGTCAAATGTCTGGGAACTGCAAACCTTTTTTTTTTCCTTGCATAGTTTATGTAGGGAAGTAAGAGCCAGAAAAGTGCGCGAACATCATTTGCAGTGTGACTGTGAGCAGATGGAATGATTTTCATGAAAAATCAATAAATCTTGTCAATCAGAGTTTCGTGTTGCTCATCACCAGGAGTTGCCTTTATCATACTCAAGTTCTTTTTAAAGCTGATTCCAAAACCACTTTTTCATACAGAGCTTGTATATTTTTCCCAGAAAACCCAACTTTCATTAACAATTATTACACTGCATCTTTGCCTTATTTTCTAAGAATAGATACACAAAAAGCAAATGTACCCATAAATGAACCACATATATTCTGAACCCCACACAAAATGAAAAAAAAAAAAAAAAAATACACAACACCATGTACAGTAATACAGTATGTTTACCGGTCAAGAAAATAAATAACTGAAATAAATACTTTCAATCATGCATGCGCTAGCAGAGTGTCCATAAGCCACTGTTCAGTGTTCTCATTTCTTCAGTACATTATGAAAGGGGATGGTCCCAGTTCAGATGATTGCACAATATTACAAACAGCACCCATGACCAATAGGTCACACAGGTCAATACTGTGGAAACAGTATGTGAGTATGTGTATTTGGCTTTTAGCATTACTTTATAGTCCTTGTACAGTACACATTTATGGAGAAGATGTATCAGCAAAAATCCATTGTGTCCGTGTAGTCATCTTTTTGCAGGTTTATCTCATTTTTTGCTTCTTCAGAAAGGCAGGTATGTAGATATCCATTTTCTGATGGTCGTCACGCGAGTGTAAACCCCCGGATAACCAATTCGCCCGCATCCATGTCCCCAGCTTGTCACTCCAGCAATGAACCACTGGCCGGAGAGATGACGGCAGGTCAGCGGCCCACCAGAGTCTCCCTGGATGATGAAGAAGAGAGGGGAGGGAGAGCAAAAGAGTGTCTTTTTAATTATAGCTGCAACTCAGAGGTTTCCAGTATGTAAAGAATAATAAAACAATTGATTAAGGATGAGTGGGGAAGAAGAAGAGTAGGGTACAAAGAGAATGTCACTTGGATCGCTGCTGAGATGCCAGGTGCTTTGACCGAGACAGGAATGCATGTGGGTTTCCTTACATAAGAAGATTACAGAGAGGGAGTGGGTGGAAAGGGGGCTCTGTATTTGTAGAAAAGAAAGTCTACTCTCTCCCATCAGATAAGCATTGCTCACATAAGTGCTGCAATGTTCCTCACCAAGGAACACTTGGTTTTCGCCATCATGTTTGCACCATAATTAGATTATTCGTATGCTTTTATCCAAGTTCCAGAAACCTCTAAAGAGTGAAGGGCAGCATTTACATTGTTCTGACCTGGTTAACCATCCACTGTAAAATCGGAGCCATGGCCCTATTTCCCTGAGCCTCTGCTCACTTGTGTTATCTTGGTCCACAATCTTACCACTCAGATGCTGCCAAGACCAAACCACCCAGATGTCTGGACACTTCCCAGGCTGTGTAAAGGTTATTTGTGTCACATAGTATCCTGTCCCCCTGCATCTTACCAAACAGGTGTCTCTGCCTCCTTCCATGTAGCCAGCACACATCATGCTTGGGGTCAACACGTTTCCATACGACTGCTGGCAATCGGCCTCGTCTATAATGTTCACTGCGGCTTTCTGCAGCAGGTTGGTCAACGAACCTGTGCCAAAGAATAAAAATGAGATTAGTAGACGGTGCAAAGTCATGCACGACAAACTGAGTTCCAGTCACTTCCATTGTCCTGGTGTAGCGGCAGGAAGTTTCAGTGGTAGATAAGTCAGATAAAAGCACAAATATCTGCGTGCGTGCATACAAAGGATTGAGAAACACTATGATTTTTGTGTTGCAGGGAACATTCCATTTGATAGTGCTTTATATATCACACCATGTTGAAAAGGTGCAATAAAGGAGTTGTTTAAGAGCTTATTTCAGTTCAAAAATCCTTTTAATCATTTAAAATATTACATATATTATTTATTATTTAAAATAATATATTATATAATTTTACATTTTTAGACTTGTGCTCTTTCAATGTTTTCTTGCTTTCACCCACATCTCTCAGCTGAGACATTCCCTGTGGATAATTTCTGATTGTCACAACCTGCAGTAACCTGATGTAAATCTCTCACCTCCTTCCCTCATGGATCCCCAGCCTGTGATGTAGCATTCTGCGGTCTTTAGGAAGCGGTGCACTGGCGAGGGGAGACAGACAGACTGGATCGTGTATGACATGGGAGCTGGGACCATCATCTCCAAAAGAGCCACGTCATGATCCATGCTAGTGCCATTAAAGGCTGGGTGGATGATGACCCTCTGGATGGGGATGACCAGACCTCCAACCCCAGAACGCAGCACAGATCCCAGGCTCACAGCCCAGTTAGTGGGACTCGGATCACTGGAAGGGGGGGTTGTAGATGAATATTGTGAAATACCGGCTCAGTACTATTCTTTTTCGAATTAAACAAATATTGAGGTGAAGGTTCTAGGTTCATAGGTTCATCTTGTCATGCAGAACATAAGTTATTATGTACTTAAGTACAGTATGTAGTTTCAGTAACTTTCTATCTAACCACAAAGTACCTTTTGAAGCAATGTGCCGCTGTGATTAACCATTTGCTATGAATGAGCGTGGCGCCACATCGGTGAAGTCTTTGGTACTGGAGACTGCCAATCCAAGGCCACTCCCCCCTTCGAGCCGTTACTCCACCCACAATCCTTTGGGAGCCCAACGCAGGACGTACACCACAGTCTGCAACAAAAACACACATCAGACGCATTTCCTTTAAACCCAGCATGTGCACACCTTTACGCGTGTAAACATACCACAGTTTATTTCGTCTGCCCGGTTGGGGCAGTCTTGGACTCCATCACACTCTGGGTTGATCTTGCTGATGCAGGAGGTGGCGCTACACTGGAAGTTTCCACTGCAATTTAAGACTGGAAGACATGATGGAGAAGTTATGTAGTATGGCACAGAGTCAGTACTGATGACTTCTACCTAATAAATGATGCCTCTTTCAGTATGACATTACCAGGTAGTATTGGTGCAGATATCACATGCATGGCTGTGGTCTTGGGTACTGGTGGATGATTTAAGTTTCCTCCTGTCAAACTAACTGGCACAGTGGGAACAAACTGGGTGTGATCATGGACCAAGGTGGGATTTGTGTGGCTTAGAATCCAGTTGCGAAGCCTGGTGACGCGGGAATAAACCCCAGGCCTGTTGATCTGGGCACAGCCCACACCCCAACTCACCACGCCAGCCAGAAAGAACCTCCCTGGGGCCCCCTCACACACCAGAGGCCCTCCAGAGTCACCCTGCAGGGAAAACACAAGACCTCTGATACTCTGATGTAAGATCAGTTACACAGCACAGTGGTGTTGTCCTGTGAAAACCTTGTTAGGGCACCAAATCGCTGCCAGAGACAGGGTTGCTGAGCAGAGAAAACAGAAATTTCTGTCTTGAGATACATACACTTTCAGAATGCAATATATCAGTTACTGTTTAGTGCATTGTGCCCCGGTGTATTAAATTGATTGAACTGTAATGGGAAGTTGGGCTGGAGGAATGCCATATTTTCCCACATAACATTAACAGTGCACATCCTGTCCTAACAACAACAGCCTACAGGCCTCTATTTTTAGGGTGGGAACAGCATTAACATATATTTTTGACCCCACTAATAGTTTCGAGATGGTAAAAGAAGACCAGATCAACAGTGTATGCATGCAAACTTTGCCCCAAGACAAGAAAGTATTGTAAGAAAATGTAAGTTGATAGTTTGTGCTATTGTGGCCACCTTTATGTATTTCACATGGTTCAATGGTGAAATGGTGCTGACCTGACACGAGTCCACCTTGCCCTGCAGGAATCCAGCGCACATCATGTTGTGAGTAACAGTACCTCTGTACACAGACGATTTATTGCACACCTTGGAGTCGATGATTTTTACCACCGCCTTCTGCAGCGTGGGAGGCACCTCAGCTGAATGACAGAAGAGCCGAGGGCAACTGAATTACTCATACTGAGCAGTGCCACTAGTCAATATTATATTGTCAATATAAGGCATACATATGAAACAAAGTTATGCAATTATTGTATACATTCTTACAAATCTAAAATAACTACATGTAGAGTTGGGGTAAATCAATCCTTTTCACTCCAGACTCACCATTAAACTGGTTTAGGGCTCCCCATCCTGACACCACACAGCTGTGTCCAGGGGCAAAGACATGAGATGGGGAGGGCAGGCAGACAGGCTGGATGTAAGAGTTGAAGGTGAGAGGGGTCTCCAGCTCCAGCACAGTGACATCGTTGTCAGTGGTCATGGGGTTGTAGTGTGGAGACACAGTCAGCGACTTGATGTTAACCGTCTTGGACGTGAACTCCTCACCGCTCACCTGTGTGGCGCCTACCATGGCTGTCCACTCTCTGGGGTCATTGTCCCTATAAACAGATGGCAAAACTTTAAAACCTAATTTGAATACACCGATGAGCTAATTAACTAATAACATTTAATGTCATTTCTTAATGCCGCTCTGTGACTTTTGAGATTACTACCTACCTCTCAAAGCAGTGTGCCGCACTGACCAGCCAGCGTTCACTGATGATGGAGGCTCCACAGGTGTGACGTCCATGGAGCCTCAGACTGACCTGCCATGGCAGCTCCCCTCCCCGAGCATCCTCACCACCCACCACACGAGTCCCCATAGCAGGACGTGTACCACAGGCTGAGGGGAAAAGATAGATCATGTGGCAAAGATGAAGCAGCTTAAGCAGTGAAGTTATTCTTCACAGGTCAGTGTGTTCTGCTGAAATATGTGGTGACAATGCATGATCTTGTCCAGTAGCCACTGAAAATGAAAATCAAATAACTAGGTTCAAAAGGACGCGGTAGAAGGGTCATTCACCACAACGAGCTTCGTCAGATCCGTCTGCACAGTCAGTGATGAAGTCGCACTCTGGATTCAGTTTAGTGACGCATTCTCCGTTGTCACAAGCATAGGTGTTGTCAGGACACTTGGCTGAGGAGATAGATAGAAAATGGTATAATGAAAGTTAGGCTCTAAGGGGTAAGTTCACATTTCCAACTCTCACATGCCCACATGTACTTTACTATTCATACTGCATGAAGAGACCCATATCTATCAAGATTTCAATGTGAGAAATGGGGGGACAAAACATGGAAAAATATATTCCAAGTTTAGCCAGAGCTAATAAGATGCTTTTTGCAGTCTAAAGTGGGGATCTTAATTATTTTGTGTGAAATTCTGCTTTTCATGTCCTTGTTTTTTACCTAAGCTTTTTTGGAGGGACAAAAATGGAATTTTCTACTAAAAAGACACAAAAAGTCACTATGAAGATGCCATTTAGACCACTGAAGTCTTCATATAAACTTTTGAATCTTTTAAAGATATTTTTTGGGCAGGAAAGCAGGAAGAGAGAGGGAATGACATGCAGCAAACGGCCAAGGGTCTGATTGTGGATTTTTTTCCATCTCCTACATTAGAACTGCATAATGAAGGGTTCTCTTCATGGTGGAAAGGAAATGGACAGCAGAAACAATTACAGAAACCTCTTTGAAACATTTGAGTGTTGTTTTTAGACCAGAAAAAACATAAACCTATCCTTTAGAAGTCACAGAAAAGACTTGCATTTTTAAACTGTATTTTTTTAAATGCATATTTGTCTGATTAACAAGTCACACCTGTATATCTGCACTGATATTATAAACACAGCCCATTTAATATTCCAATAAAATGTTAACAACATATTCACTCACCTATCATCTCATCTCCAATAGCATAAAATGACTTCCCGCTCGCTCCTAGGGATGAGATTAAAAAAACAAAAAAAAAAACACACATTAGATCCTGTGAGGACCGTGAAGGCCCTGAGACAATGTATTGCACAGCAGTGGTCTATTTTTATCACTCCACCGAGACACACATCCACTTGTAGGGCCACAGACAGTCAACTGATGACAGTATAGTTTCACTACCCAGTAAGACGATAGTGTTGATCTCTCCAAAATCTGGCACCTCTAGTGGTTTCCCGTGCATTGCTGAGTTGAGCCCTGCTCTCAGCAAGTCCTGAACAAAGTTGTCTGAATACTGCTGGGCCTTAGACACCCTGAAGACCAGTCTGAACGTTGCCATCACATCACCATTAATGTTACTGGGAAGACAGAAAAGCAGACAATGTCGTTTGTTGCTCGGAATAAGGGATCTACCTCAGTTCAGCTTCCACTTACCCATAGGCAACAATACTGCAATCAACGTAGTGATGTGATATTGATGAGGCAGTGAGGGCATTTTTAATCTATAAGAAAATAAAAACATACAGTTTAACACTCTTTTTAAAAAAAAAAAAAAAAAGAAAGAAATGTAGAGCTCTAAAGGTGGAAAAAGTTTGGACGAACCTTGGACTTTAAAACTGAAGATAGTACTATGGAGTAAGCAGAGTTCTCATCCTGCAGAACAGGATCATACTTCAGACCTCGCAGCTCCACTGTCTCCATAAAATAATGCTGCTCCTGCACCAAATAGGCTGCCGACGGCAGAGAAGAAATGATTCATTCTCACAGGTAGCTTTGCAGAATAATCAAGTTTAGAAACTAAGTGTAACAGAGTAGTCAGAATACTGTGTACGGACTCACCAAGAAGCAGGCCTACAAAGACCCCGATAACGAGGAAGAAGAGGAAGAAAACTATGAGGGTGCTTCTGTAGCAGGCATGGTGGGACGGAGCAGAAGATGCTCCCGAAGAAGACCACGGCCCTCCTCCATCCTTCTTCACCTCCATGTTGGATTCACAACACCAACCTCACAACTTGCATTCCACTGTAGCCAGAATCATAATGCCAGAGAGACAAAATGATCCAGTCCTAATAGAAACACAGTAACAGAAGTTCAGTTCAATTAACTGTACTGAGTATGACCTACAAGGCGCGTTGGAAGTCAGTTAGAGTTAGGGGTCACACAAAATGCTGTGTGGCATTCAAAGGTTTTGCATACATACTATACATGTAAAAACTGTTTCACAAGCAGACAGCAAACACCAACGCCAAAATCAAAGCGGCCACAGCGACAACACAGGCAGGAACGCTGAAATAATACATTTAAAAAAAACTACCAAAGGACATTTAATCAGAAATGTACATGTTTATATGAAACACTTGTCACTGTTTGCTGTTACAGTCACAGCTTCAAATGGAGAGGAGAGTAGGACGAGCGTACAGTACTTTTAAATCTAAAAAAAAAAAATCAGAGCTAGCTCCAGTTACTAGATATATTTCATTCCTTAGATCTAAAAGCACATCACAAATCCTGTTGTACTAATGACCTACATGTGTCACTGTGCATGACAATAAATGCAGTTACCTAATGCATTCAAGCTGCAAACGCTGGGTCGAATTCGCTCTGTCTGACCATGTGCCCTGACGTCTTTGTTCAATTTGGACACTGTAAACTCCCTAAAACACCTCTTGTGCGATAGATCCAACCTGACTTGTCTCTGTTTTAGTATTATTGACATATTATTGATCAACAATAAAGAAAACCAGTCAAATGTCAAATACTAGTGCACAGTAAAAAAACAAAAAGGAAAAAAGTAATTACAAGTTTAACTGATGGGTTTTATCATGCCTGATTTTAGGGGGTGCAGCAGCCCCCTCAGCACCCCTACTTCACACATCCATGCCTACAATATTTCATCTAACATTGCAACAGGGATGGCTAGGCAGCAGGATGGATATCAATATCCTGATATTAGCAAGAAGTTACTTATATTGAGCCTGTATGACAATATGAAGTGATTCCATGTCCCACTGCTTTGTGTTATATCACACAAAACTTTAGCCAAAAACTACAAAAGCCAAGTTGTTCAATTTTTAAATACGAGTAGCTTGGAAACATTAATTTAATCGGCAGCCTTGAAACACGCGATCATATTCTCAGATAGTCGATAAATACTGAATAGTATCTTTTGTTTTCAAGCAATAATTCTGGTCGGGAGATCTGGCTGAGATTGTACGGGCGTGCGTAAAGGAGACCGTGGAGGCCATGTTGCCTGGCGTTCACAAATCAGATGTGGAAAAAGGTCACACTAAAAACAAGCACGTCGTCCCAAAAGTTTTAGAGATAACAGGATTTCGCTGAATAAACTCAGGATATTCATTGTTCACTGCACCAGCAAATTACGCACCGTGACTGCAGGTGCATCACCGTGTGGAGCATTAAACAATAAAGGCTTTATGTTCTGAAGTAAACTCACTCACCTCTTTCCTCTCTCATTCCTCTGAACACTGACATTCACGATATCCCGCAGTTCTCAGTGCGTGACTTGGCGCAGACAAGAATAGATACATGGATGGAGGAAGACAAGGGAAAGGACCGAGAGGTCCGCTATTTGTTCCACCTGCCAAGGGGCGTGCCGTGTCCGTCCCGCAGGTAACTCACCTTTTCAGTTTACTTTAGGAAGTCGGCTCAGCTTCAGAAATCCCCAACCGACCCTCCTCCCATCGGTCTTGATCCCTTTGGCTACACCTGGATGTACACAGGCATTTCTACTGTCACCTCAGAGCTCCCATAATCTCCAAATGAATTGTAAACATGGGCTACTCCTTTAAGCAAAGCACATTACAGAAAGTCGGAGAAAAAGAAACCCAAGTAAAAAAAAAAAAAAATCTTCATTGGAGCACAGTACTCCCTCTAGTTGCTGCGCGTCTGCTCTCCATTGACACAGTGACTGAGCAGCAGAGGAGGGGCGAAGCCTGCTGGAATTCTTTACTTCTGGCTGCACGTCCTGAGCTCACAACACCAGGATTACAGCCTCTCTGATCAATTAAAATTCTTCTAGTAACCTGCTGCACTTAGGCTGACAGTGAAAGAGGAAGTGAAGTTAGAGAAGTGTTATTTTTAAATTCACACAAATATACAGATGCTATAAAAAACATATTCACTTTTGGATCTTCATCAGGGTGTACTGTTCAAAACAGTCTAACAGCTAATGAGTTTGTCATTAGTGTTAAAATAGTATACATTACTCAACTGGTTTATGAGGCAACAGCCAACATAGTTCCCCCCACCCGCCTCAGGAACAATCCTAACAAAGGTAAATCAGTCTACTTACATTATTCCCCCACCCTGCTTAAAGCACCTCTGTCTCAACTCAGTTATTACCACAAATGTCTCTTTGTCAGTGTGCAGACAGGCTTGAATGGCTTATCTTCACACACAAAACACACACTCCCTTTATTCCTTTAAACACTTTGGAGGATCACGATCAAATACTTCTTATGCTGCATGAAAAAGTGAACTGAGCTGTGCCTAATCCAGTAGTTTGACTGAATATAACTTTTCAAAGTCTATTAAGTGGTCTGAGCTAGTTGGCCAGTGGTTATGAAAGATATGTGACATGATCCGTTAGCCTGTGTGATTATTGAAAGGACTGCAGGTATAATTATTCTGACCTTTATTTATCTGGAACATTTTTTTCTAGCCAGATTAAGGAGAAATATCACAGAGCTGCTGACAGACTACAGGTGACAAAGGAACTATACAAAACACTAATGGTCAACCTGTTGAATTAATCTCTTCTTGATTGTCTGCTCGATCCAAGACTGCTCAACTGCACAGAAAACTGGTGCTTATTAAACTGCATTCACTTTCAGGTTCTCTTATCGACCCATCTTCTCCACCCAACGTGTGCAAGAACAAGTGAGAACAAAATTACAACACCCAACGTACATTTTCATTTTATTTTCTTATCAAAAACAACAAAGAATAGTAAAAAGTTGAATTATTCTGGATAAAAAGAAAACAGTACTGTTAACACTTCCCAAACTTGTGGGCTCATGACAACTCAAATCGTTGCAAACTTGCACATCACAGACAGAAGCACAAGTGAAGTGCTTTAAAGTGTCCTTTTGCTGATCAACTTATGATTTTTAAACAACAGAAATTTGCTTTGTTTTACCCATTATTAGTTATATATTTAAAAAAAAGAATAAAACAAAAATAAACCTCCACAAAACATTTAAGCGTGTGTGCGCATGGTGTTTGTGTGTGTGTGTGACAATGTAACTCAGCAAGTGAGAAAGTGTGTTAGCCATCCTGCTGCTGAATGAAAGGGTTTGGTATAGCCTCCATGCCGTCCTGAGGACAGATGAGCACTACGGAGGTTCCTCTGCAGACCACAAGCCCCAGCTGCCTGGTGTCTTCTGTCAGCTTCAGCTGGTCATCTGGATCTGGAAAGAGAAGGATGGACAAGAGTTACAGACACACATAAACCTGTTCCTGCAAAGTTTCTGACCACTCGTATCGCTACGGAACAATGCTTATACATCCTTTAGTTACATTAAGACCTTGTTTAGTTCAGTCTCTGCTATCCACACATGGAGAACACGATACACGGTCTTGTCAAATGTTTCACACCATTCCGCTGATGTACAGGTGACATTAACATGAGTAAACAATCTAAATAATGCAATTTAAAAACTTGGGAAAAAATATGAAATATTCAGCTCTGCAAATATTTTATTAGGAAGGAAATCAATTAACATATTTGTTAGACTACAGTACATTTTGATGACCAACACTGAGTGTAAACAGACAGAAGAAAACTCCATAGGGCCCCACTAAATAGATCCTAAACCTAAAAGCCAGACACATCTACACCATGTGTGTCAAAACAGGAACTCTGCCTGAGACATTTCCCTCCTCTTTATTATGAAAAAGAATAGTGTGCACAGTTCAAGATTAAAATGCTGTTATGCTAATCAGCAAACATACTGTAACTCATAGAAAATTAAGATCCTATTTTGCTGCAACTAATGTTAGTCCATAAAATGTCAGAAAATGGTGAAAAATGATGATCATAGTCAGAGCCCAAGGCCGAAAGAAATTCAGCTTGCTGTTTGAATTGAAACCAAAAAATATTCACATTTGAGGTGAAATCAGATGAAGACATGTTTTATAAAAAAAAGGCTCAAAATAATGAATGAACATACAAAATCAAAAAAAAGCTATTAACTAGTAAGCTAGTTATCGTTGCAGATCTAATACAGTTAAAATCTCTTTTACTTATTCAAATTCATGCTTCTGCTTGTCATAATAATAATAATAATAATAATAATAATGAGTAATTAGTTTAAACTCTAAACTTTGGAGTGTGTCTAAACTTTAGACATTAAACTTGGTGTTACCGTGGTAGTTTTAAACTTGTGTCGAAGTCTGTTTCCCCTTTGAAATAGTATTTCCCGTAGAAATTAGGTCATTTGTTGGGATTAGGTTTTAATTTAGGTCAATGATGGGGTATGGTTAGGTGTTGCAGAGATGACTAGTATGGGTAAGCCTTACAGTTGTGTTAATGTTAAAGGAAACAAATAAAAAAAGGGACACAGACTGACTAAACACCAGGTGTTAAAAACTAACACAGTGTAACACTGTACATGAATACTTGTTTTCTCAGATATAATAAAATAGTAAAGGAGTGACATCTCTCATCATCTTGGTTTACAGTATCATGCCGTACATATCGACATGTTTCTTCAGCCCAAACTGACCCAGTTTGACTTTTCTGTAACTCACCTCGCATGTACTCGATTGTGCCGTCCAGCACCAGGTTCAACAGAGGGTCAAAACCTTTCAGGACACCGCTGGCTGAGAGGGAAACACACAGCTGACATGAGTCTGGATAAATTCAGGGACAGGGACAGGGACAGGGACAGGGACAGGGACAGGGACAGGGACAGGGACAGGGACAGGGAGACACACACACACAGGCTAACCTGTTTAGCATTAGCTTGATATCAGATTTAATCCACCTACCCTCTCGTCCTCCTTGAAACTTCACCCGAATCGGCTTGTCGATGTATTTCGACAAGTCGAAGATGCTCTCCTTTTTCTTCTTTTCTTTATCCTACACAGAGGAAGGCGACATTGTTTGTAACCGAGTCACATGCAGGCTAGCCGCACACAAACACACATAGGCTGAGGTTAGCTTAGCCACGTTAGCACGGTTAAGAAAAACGCCGCGTTAACTCTGAATTATCCCTCTACATCTCAGGCCGTGTTAGGAGTCAACAGTTACTGGCTGAACACATGCTTGTGAATGTTTACTGGAGCACATGTGGAAAGATTTTTGAATGAAAACGAAAAACATACGAACTTACCGCCATGTTAGCTGCGTGACACGGAAGTAAAACCTTTGACCTCAGAGACGCTCCTCCAATCAAATCGCTGAGCGCCTGTGGCTCACGTCATCAGTTTGTTGTTTATTAGTTTATTGACTCTGTTTATTTATTTACTACTCAGAAAAAAAAAATAATTAGACTGTATTACTGTACTGTTTAATTATAAGTCCCCGTCCTCTGTGTTATAATTAACACGTTTTTTAAAACTGACCCCATTTTCCTTGTTGCCTTTAGCCAGCAGTCAGTCAGGGGGAAAGTCTATTAATACCACCAGCTGGTGTTTTGTAAACCAGAAGAGGACTGGGTACTCTACAGAAGGCTGTCGGTGTGGCTGTTTCTCGTGACATGGCCCGTAGAGCTGACACTGAGCAGACACCTGAAAGCTTTAATTTCACACTTCTCTCTGAACAGATAGACAAACTTGACGACGACGAGGAGGAATCTGCTGTGCATGACCCTGAGCCTGATGTAATCCCTGATGCTACTCTACGGGTAGAGGGAGAGTATTTTTATGTCAACCGGCAACAACTGGCCCTCCAGAGTCCCTACTTCAGGGCTCTGTTTTTTGGCTGTGGCGTAGAGAGCACCAAAAGGAAAGTTGAAATCAAAGGTGTGAGTCTGCAGTATTTCAGGATTTTAATGGAATACAGCAGGACATCCAACCTGGCTTTGGACAGAGAAAATGTTCTGGGGATCCTTGAGACCGCAGACTTTTTACAACTGGAGCGAGCCAGGCTGCTGTGCTGCAAGTTCCTGGAGCGTGAGCTGCACCTCAGTAACTGTCTGGGAATGATGGCCTACGCCTGGCAGCTGGGCTGCATTCAGCTCTACAAGGCAGCACGACAGGTGGCGCTCTCACACTTCTCTGCTATTGTTGCAGAAGAGGACTTCCTGTCCCTGTCTAAGGAGTCCATAGCAGACCTTCTTGCCAGTGATGACCTTGCCATCCACAGAGATGATTTGGCCCTGGAGGCCACCCTGCGTTGGGTGTCGTTTGACCAAAAACGTGAAGAACATTTCCTGGAGCTTACTGAGCTGGTGAGGCCTGAGTCGCTCTCTTTACCATTTATCACTGACCTTTTGACCAGAATGAAAAGCTCTGACCCCAGAGCCAAGCTCATCTGCATGCTGAATGAACATTTCCCAACATCATGGTCAATGGGGAAGTCAATGAGGAGGAGCAGGGCTAGTGAGACCCTCTTCATTCTGGGTGGGCCTCACGATCAGGAGCAACAGGCACTTTACCAGTTTTACCCACTCAGCGGTAGATGGCAATGCTGTGCACCTCTGCAGAGGAAGAACCTCACACAGTACTCAGTAGCTGCAGTAGGTAATGGCTGAACGATGGAAATGATGCTATACAACTCTGATTATTATTTTTATTACATTATAACGTCTTTGTTTTCTGTCTTATTACGTAGGCGACAATGTGGTTGTGACAGGCGGCTATTTCCGGGACGTGCTGTGGTTCAGTGTGGACTGGGTCAGGATATTTGAATGTGGGAACCAGCGCTGGGTTGATGGGCCAGCCCTGCTGAAGTCCAGGCACAGCCACTGCTCCATAGGACTGGACTCAGTACTTTATGTCCTGGGGGGTAGCATGGATGAAGGGCTTGTGGCTGATGTAGAGAGACTTGTCCTGGGGTCAGAGGAGGGTTGGGAAGGGGTCAGCCCCATGATTAGGGCTGTAGAGAGGGCAGCCATTGCTGCCCTGGGGTCATGTTTCTACGTGGCATGTGGCCTGGATGAAAACGGGGAAGCGTATGGTGGAATTCAGAAGTATACAACGATGAAGGATCAGTGGGACGTGGTCTCCTATTCTCCATTTCCACGGTGAGCGAATTCTCAGCTTTGCTTTCTGACTTGATCAAATTGATGTTTCAGTGATATTTGATATATTATTCCACAGATATGACCTGGTTGCTACAGAGCTCAATGGTGCCCTCTACTTGTTTGGAGGCCAAGCTTTGCGTTTTGACGTGGAGACAGATGAGTGGACTGTGCTGGAGGAGGAGGAATGTTTGGACAGGAAGTTCTTCTCTGGCTGTGCAACGGTAAACAGCCAGATATACCTGGTCAGTGAGAGGAAGAGTAACAAAGCATTCCCAAACATGGTGATGTTGGACCCCTACATCGACACTTGCATTGAGGTAGATGATGCCATACCCTGCCCTGTGCCCCTCAGAGGGTGTGTCACCATGAGAATGGTCACGTGACGGTGCGTGATGTGACTGAATAAAAACGTGTTTATCTGCTGTACTTGACACTGTTTGGAGTTATGTAATTCATGGAAGCATCAGTCCTGCCTTAAACAGAACACTTACAAAATAGATTTCTATGTAAGAGGTCAATCTGCTTGAAATTAGACAACAGTGATAATTTATTCAATAGAAGTCATTTATTAAAACTTTTCAACCGGCCACACAGTCAACAAAGCTCCATGTGCACTCACAAGAGAACAGTCAAGTGTTACTTTGATGGAGATGTGACATTTCACCAGGTTTTATATCTATATTTAATTTTAAAAGCATTATTCTAGTGGGGGTCATGGGTGTGTTGTTCAGTGGAACAGCCCTTAGTGCTCACTCCCACCTTATGTTGTGGGCTCCAGTGCTATTAACACAACCCTTCTTTAACTCCCATCACACTTATTCTTATATAAAACCTTGTTAGATGCAGTATTTGTTAACGAGTTGCTCTTACTTACCTATGAAAATGTAATACCAGTTTTTGGTATGTAATAATGACCATGGGTGTAAATAGTTTCTCCACTTTGTTTAAATATGTGTAAAATCCACCGGTTGTTCTTAGTTAAAGTAGTGGTGCAAAGTCTAGTCTTAAAAATGTCATCAACTTAATAACCATTAAATCTTAAGTCTTACACTTGAGTAAGACTTTCAGTTGATCTGCGCCTTAAAGCATTTGACCTTTGTAGAGAACTCCACTATCTAAAATACATCACTAATGCCCATCTGTGTGCATACTTCTCACAGCTTACCTATCAGCCTCACCAACATTTCAAAGAAAACATTAGAACCAGTCACAGTCTGGCTTGTGTGTTTGTCCAGTAAAGGTAATCCTACTCACACACAGAGATTAATATCAAGTGCTTGTTACAGAATAGTGTAAAAAAAAACAAAAAAAAACAAAACAAAACAGCAGCCAAGGCACAAAACTAAAGTCCAGTCGAGCAAACTTTAACAGAAATCAGGTTGCCTGTCACAATAATATTAAAGTAGAAAAAAACAAACAAACAAACACCATATTTCTAGGAGCAGTACATTTTTTGTAAAGGCATCATTTCAGACATGGGGAAAGGTCATGTTCTTCTTTAACCACCAGGGGGCGCCAACAGGCTTAAACATAACCGACAAAATCAAATCCTATCACAGAAAAATATAACTATTTCATCCCTAGGGAATTTCTGCAGTAGCCTTTCATATTCTGTCACAGATTACAATAACATAAAAATTACCTGTTGAGTACATGGTTCATAAAAAATAGATATATAAAGTGGATTATCAACAGATTTACTACAATCAATGTTCTTAATAGTCTATGTACAATCAACCATATTGTGTATGTGGTTACAAAGCTGTGGGAGTGAATCACTATTAAATTCTAACTTTAGGTTGCTCTGTTTAAAACATATTATCATTAAAAACATTTAGTTTTTCTTGTTGACCAAAGAAAGGACAAATGCATTATAGCACAGCCCGGGTACTTGTATCCTTATGTATTTACAAACAAGTTATTCTAGTACAATGAAAAGAAACAGCATGAATACAAAATCTGCAAAATCAACGCCTATGATTTGTTGTAAAGGAAATTTCTCCTTTGCTTTGCCCAGTATATTATGTGTAGTGGTATGGTTGATGGCGTTTCTTCCACGTCTCACACTAAGTGTGCGGTTTTACAATCATCTGTGCTTTGCCATCTTTTTTCAAGATAAGCAGGATGCAGACTTACCCTGATCTGAAATCATCAGTGGACCGTGTTGGATGTATATAAGCCATTTGTATCATATATCAGACATGAATTAATCTCCAAAACGGGGGAGGAGGAATAACTTTATTTTTCCAGTGAGGTCTGGTAGATGTAGAAGGAGGCTGTCTCACTATCTGGCTTTGGGTAGCCTGCTGTTTATATTCCTCTGGTTGGTCAGGTTGTTCAGGACACAGTTGTTAGCCAGCGAGGCCAGTTTGGAGTTGATTGTGCCTTTTCTTTGCTCCCAGCTGCACTCATCCCCTTCTTCATCAGGCTCATCCTCTTCCTCTTCATCGTCCACCTCACTCTCCTCATCGCTACGTTCATCACGCTCCACCTATAAAGAAGAAAAAAACATTTAAATAAAACACTTTCTGGTTGCCAAAGTCATTGCGCACATTTCCTTTCCCTTGCTTTTCATCATTTGTAATCTTCTCACCTTGCCCTTGAACATGAACTTGTAAATCATGCGCAGGATCAGATAAGCCCAGAAGATGTGCAGAGCTTGCAGCACTAACAGCAGCGCATTGAAGAAATAATAACCACAGAAGGGCTCGAAGAATTCCAGAGACAACACCAGGGTTGTGTGGAGCACTCTGGGAGACAAACACAATGAGACACAGTCAGGTTTAGTATGATTCCAGCACCAACCAGTCAAATACTGTGTCTTAACTTGAATTCTTTGCCAGGGACTGAAAAAATCTGCTGTTTTGAGCTAAGAAACCAGTGATGTGAGGTCTTTGTTAGAGACAGAAAAAGGCAAAGATGCATGTGGCAATACGAGACAATATAGTACACATATCAGTGCACATACAGTAACATCATTCAAAGAGCGGCAGTGCACGATGCAAATTTAATTGACTCCTAAGCTTGAGACTATGTGTGATGTCACGTGTTTGTCTGTGGGAAATTTCAACATCTGGGAACATCATTTTAGAGAGAAAACATGTTTTACCTTCCAGGGAACACCACCAGCCTTGTCCCCAGGAAGACCAGAGCAAAGACGACAAACAGCGAGTCACATATCTTGGTCCAGCCACCATAGTGAAGCATCTTAGCAGACTTTCAGAAGAAAAAGTGCCTGTTAGTTTTTAATTATCACAAAAAAGAGTGACCAAACACTAACAAAACACCTCTACAGTGAGTGGCTAAAAGGAGGTTCAGTGTTTCAAACTGACTGCTGGACAGTCTCTCTAAGTCTCCCTTACCTACTCTGACCTTAATTCATCAATATTCATTTGTAAGGTAGTATCTCTGTATTAACTACCTTGTCACTTGGTCCAATTTTCAAATTAAAACAAGGAAAAACGTCAGTGTTACAACTTAATGCTGCCTACAAGTTGAAATCCTACGAAACTGTTGAAAATTGAAAAGAAATTAAAAGCTTGTGCTCCAAAATGAGATCTCCCTCATTTAAAAAGGTGCTGTGTGTAAGATGTAGGGATTCCTAATTACAGAATATGGCAGCAATGGAATGTAATATCCATAACTATGGTTTCATTAGTGGATAATCACCTGAAATATGAATTGTTGTGTTTTTATTATCTTAAAATAAGCCTTTTATATCTTTTATGTATATCCTCTTCCACAGGCTCCTCCAAATTAAACCCACCATGTTTCTACAGTAGCCCAAACAGACACACTAAACACTGGTTGTACATGGAGCCTTTTGCATTTTTTGTGGCGACCATAATTTTTCCTTCCCACTAAGAAGGAACTACACCACTAGATGGCACTAAATCTTACACACTGCTCCTATGGCCTATTATAAAATGTGTCGAGACAGAGATGAAGTTCAGAGTAGACTTTGACAGGCCAAAATACCATTAATAATATATACATATATATTAAATATAATAGTTGTGCCAATTTATAATATTCCAAAACAGTTACCCTTCTCGGAAACACACACCTGGCTACCTTAATGTAACACCTGCATCATTGTCTCTTTATGTGCCAGATGACACCCAGTCACGTTTGAGATCACATGCTGAGCTCTACATATTTCCTCAGCTTTGAGATGACGGTGACGGTCTTGATTTTCAGATGTTATCAGTGAAATGTTACACCCAGGAAAATCAGCCTCATAAAGCAGAGACAAAGAACCTGTTGTCTCGCTGAAGGACATGTGGGTAACGTTTTTACAGCCACACAGTTTGTTTGTATTTTACTGTTTGGACCATAATGCTTTTCTGTGCACAGCTCAGTTGATACCGGATGTACGGTTGTAATGTTGTAATGCAGGAAAACCTTTTGCAGTAAATAAACAATGAGTGCATTCAAGTCAAGTTCCCTGTGACCTTTGTGCAATGTTTTTGGAATCTCAAAGCACATGAGCAAACAAAATCGATCCAACATTTTGCATTTCCTCCTTCCTTTTTCTCCAACTTGAAGTACACAATCATTTTTGTGAACTCGAGGTGTGGTGTTTTACCTCTAGAAGGAAGTCTGAAGAGTCATGCAACAGCATGACCAGAGTGCCAACTCTCACAAAGTTGGCGCAGTAGGAGAAACCAATGAGGAATATGGTGGCAATGTGATGAATCACCTGTTCCTTGAAATCCTGGAAAACACGCATGAACGCACAAAGACCACACAGTATGAGGACGATATACAACATAAGCATGACTTCAGCAGGTCTACGTCTGTGGTCTTGTTCATCATTTCAACTCTGGGCACAGTGGATTTATGTGATGTCTGGAGTGATTTGTTGTTGCGTTTGAAGCTCAAATATCTTTGGAGCCTCTGGTAAATCACATAAAACCACCTTTATTTTCTCACAGAATTTAGGAAATTGCCTGAGAAAGCAGCAGCAAGCACCTCAGAAGGAGAACACAGAAACATGAAAAATAGATGATTTACACTGATTAACTAATGTAACTTATGCAAATAAAACAGCGTAGCAATACAGCAACAATCTAACTAAGCAGTTCAATTTCTTTTTCTGTTCATTCAGTGAATTTTATAGTAGTGCCTTACAGTTATATCCTAGTTACATCCTGCAACACTGTGTTGCAGGATGTGAAAGCAAAGCACACCAAGTTATGATATAACAGCAGATAATCCCATGCATAATCCGTATTAAATTTAATCTAGCAAAGGAAAAGCAACATTTGGATTTCACTATGAGCAATCACATGTAGCTTCTTTAGGTTTTCACTAAAAGTTCACATCCCAGGGACAAAACGAGAGGACATGCAGAGGAAACCATGTGAAAACCAACCGCATGTCACTTTGAGGTTTTAAATATGTGTGTGCGTGTGTGTTTGTGTGTGTGTGTGTATGGTGGGAGAGGGGCAAGCTCACACTCACTTTTCGCTTGACATCCACAGAGACACACAGAAGCAGCGACACATAGAAGCCCATTTCCATGACGTAATACCAGTAATGAGCCTCGGACACCGGCTACAGAATGTGAGGGAGAGAGGAAAAGAAACTTTAGTGGTATGTCGATACAACAGAAGCAATACCATCATCTTCTTATCTTTGTAGCCTCAAGAAAACATACTGTAGGGGTATGCTAAAACTAAAAGAGTAGCATGAACTGATATTAGAGAGGGACTTTGGTTCCTCCTGCATGTGTGTGCTGAGAAAGATCTGAAGATTTGTGGGGTTTTGGAGGTAATGGGACCCCCAAAAGCACCCTTTGTCCTAAAACTACCCAGGATTCCACACGACTGAGCATGTACAGCTTCACCCTGTCTGCCTGATTTGTGTGTGTGTGTGTGTGTGAAAAAAGTGGTGAACTGGTGAAGTCGAGCAAGCATTCAGTTTTTCCACGGCTCTTAATAGTCAAGTCCTTGACATTCCCATAAAGAACATAATGTATATAAACAAAGCTGTCAACCAGCTTTCACAAAGAGGAAGTGTTTTTTTTTATTCAAAGAAAGTGGTGGTACTATCTCAAACCAAAACACCTCTTGAGGAACACACAACATCCAAAGTCTGTGCCACAATAGAAGGAAGTTGACTGAGGCGTTTAACCCTTAAAAACACATCCTTTCTCTCTGTCAGAGGCAACAAGACTGCAGAAAAGGTAAAAAGGTCAGTGACTGAGGCGTTTAACCCTTAAAAACACATCCTTTCTCTCTGTCAGAGGCCACGAGACTGCAGAAAAGGTAAAAAGGTCAGTATTGCCTGCAGGAGCTGTAATCAGTCAAAGTGCACATGCAGAGTGATTTGCATTTTTTCTAGTGTTTTCTGTTCAAGGCCGTGACCCTACAGGGAAAGGCTGTTTTCCCTGGAGGAATGCCGACCTGCAGGCATAGCTAACTGCCATCAGCATGGCAGAGATAGTAACTTTTCAAACTCACGGGTAAAAAAAAAAAAAAAAAAAAAAATGTGGAAACACAAAGGCATTGAGGCCAAGAGTAAAGGAAGTCAAAGAATGTAGATGAAAGTTAGAGGGTGGGTGTGTTGTCACGACCAAAATGTGTTGGAAAGTCTTCTGTGAAAAAGTCTCCTTCAGCACAGACTAAAGACTCCTAGTCTTTCCAGAGGTCCCTCCCATTTATTGTTTTTTTTCCTTGCTTTTCTTTGAAATGTGTTAGTGCATGTCCCAGTTGTGCTAGAGACAAGACTGAATTGTGTAATAGGGCTGCATATCAAATACAATTATTCTCACAGCCAATAAATCTGTCAGTGACTTTTCAAGTCTATAAATGGCTGGGAAAAAGTGCTATAAAGCCACTGAAAGTTCAAAATGATGTCTTCAACTTGTTTGTCTGACCAACAGTCCAAATCCTAATATATTCCGTTTACAGTGATATAAAACGAACAAAAGAAGCAAAGCCTCACATTTAAGGAGTTGGACCAAGCAAATCTTTGGCACTTTTGCTTGAACAATCATCAATTAGCACAATCAATCTTCTGATTATTCCATTTACAATATTTGAAAGTTCTTTCTGGCGTGAAAAGAAAAGCACTTAAAGTTACCTGATTTACAAAGCTGGACTGGAAATAGTGCCTGATAATATTTGTCTTTTTCATCAACGACTTTAAAACTTTCATTCTAAATCATGCGATTTATGTGCTCACCTGTTTGGGATAACCCCTCCAGCACTCTCTGAGATCCCAGGACCATGGTGCCTGGAAGATCAAACCAGTCATCAGTAATGTCTCCACATGATACAAGCTTTAGCCTGAACATTAACTCAACATCATCTCATTGCTATTCCTCACATTGTGTCTGTGATGAAGGCCTGCTTATCTTTCAAAAGAAATAAAAGTGACTAGCAGACTTACATCAATTAAAGAGGCGAGCCCTGCAGTGAACGCTATGAAGTAGAAGACAAAACGCCAGCTGCACAGATAAAAATAAACACCATCGTTGGTTAGAGGCTACGGTATAAATTAAATTAGTGAATGAGTTTAATCAGGAACAAGCTGTAAAAATGTCAAAGAGGCATGTTGTACAGTACAGCAGAACTGTGTATTCACATGAATATGAAAGGTTTCTTCACCGACTGTGCTGAATTTCACTGACGTAATTAACGTAACTCATTCAAATTTGCTGCTCCTAGTGACTGGAACGAGACATTAAAACTCCACACCCACATTCATTACATTTGTTAGCTTCTAATCACTGTACCTTAAAGGAACACAATACATAGTTCTCTGTTGTTGTATATACTGTATATATTGTATATAGTGTGATTTGTCCGATATTGCTGTATCTATATTTTAATCGACTTGCCTCCTGTTGCTGATACTTGGCCAGGTTGTTATTTGGTTGTCAACTGACTTTTCTGGTTGAATAAAAGTAAAATTAAAATAAATTTCCTTGTCGAGAGCTTAAAAATAAAAGGTAAAGGGTGACCTCTTTCCATTTTGAAAGGCATTTTACATCAGAATATTATATTTTATTGTTGTCGAAAAGACCTCTACACATCTGCAATAAAATAAATGAAAAGCACTCTGTGACAAGAAATCCGCACAAACAGTCCCTGCTGTTCAGCAGACAGTTTGAAATATCCATTATCCATTTATCACTTCCTGTGCATGGAAAATATTTGCCCCCTGTGAACAACACAGAAAACAAACCTGCAGTTAACCAAGCAGTGCAAATCTACACCGTCTCAGTGTGAGTATTGAGCCGTTCTGCTCTACAGCCGCTCCACTTTGACATTTAGGCTGACGAGACTGGCGTAGTTAGCATTAAAAATTTAGAGCCTGCTACAGCTAAAACGGACCAGCATATAAAACAGCATTTGAGAAAATAAAAACTCACGAGGCCTCGCAGAACTTTTTGGTGTTGCTGGGTCGGTCTTGGTTCCTTCTGTGTCTGAACCAGGTTTGGATCTTTCTCTGCGAGAGTCCACACTGCTTCCCCAAGTTCACCACCTCACTCTGAATGAACACAAACACACTGTTCATCAGTCCCTGAGATGCAATATTTCACATGTGATATATTACCAACCAGAGCTCCTTGCTGATCTCCCTGATAGCTGTGTTATTACTTCATTACAATAAAGTACAGATCAGACAAGCTGCATATTGAACCTGTCACTACTATGACGATAAATGTGCTTCATCCAACGATTTGTTCTGCACCGATGGGTCTGTCACAAGACTACTGTTTGTCTCCCCTGATCTTTGTGCATCCTGGGTACTTTACATAGGGCTGTGGTGCTGTTCAAAAGGGCCTTGTGCTCGGAGAAACAACAGAGCAACCAAAAAGCGACTGACCGTTGCTGCTGTTGCTAGTCCGGTGCAAATGGAAATAGATGGTGTGCAAATAAGTCAGGGCACACAGGCAAAAGCAGAAGTATGTGCACGTGGCACATGACAATGTACAGACACAGGGCTCACAGAGCAGTGCATTTGCATTTAATATGTCGACTCATGCCTTGACATATCTCACAGGTGCAAATTACTGCTTGCCTGCACAGGAATCTCAGCGTCGCAGTGCCAAACAAAACCAATGGGAGGGTGGAGATATTTCATGTGAACCTATGTGACTTGCCTGCACCTGTTCTCTGATCAAGGGAAAAGAAGAAAGAGTTCCGATTAGTAGCTACACATAAGGAAATAATGGCAATGAATGGTGATCATGATAACTGAGGACAGACTGTTTACTGCAGCGTAAAGACAGAATTTCCTGCATCGTGACTAATTGTACCCTTAAAACAGATCAACTACTTCTGTGGGACTCATGTGGAGTAGGTAAATCTCCGGGGACTTCCTTTTTTTTTACCACTTCCTCATTCTGAGATTCTCATGCAACTGCACTCAACAAACACTAACAAATTATATAAAACTGTGTCGGTACAATTCGTTTATTGTCACAAATTTGGATTTGCAAATGCATGCAGATCTCCACACACTTGCTTCAGCAGGTCATGCCTTTTTCCTCCAAGGTACATGACTATTACAAACACACACTATAAGCACTATGAGTGGGGGACTCAAGGTGAAAACTCCCATTAAGTTTTGCATCTACTCTACAGCACATCTGTGGAGACATTAGGACAGCTTCATCTCCTCTCGCTGTGACAAGCGGTGCAGGTTGTTTTTGAATACAGAAGTGTGGGAGACATAATGACATCAGTAATTAAGAAAATAATCCATTATGATGAGACTGGTTATTATTCTTTCATGAAGTTGTTTTTCAGCCCTAAGTAAATGGCTGCAGGTAGAGCTGTCCCAACGAGATTAGTGCAGCCTGTGAAGTGAAACTCAATTGCAAAGTTTATTAAAGACTATCAAGATGAACATTAGGGGACACCTGTTAAGAGATTTTTGTGAGCAAACCAAACTGAAGGTGTAAAAGGCAGAACAGAAATACGAACTTGCGATGGTTGCCGATTGTTCTGCTTGTAGAAGGTCTCCAGCTTTGGGATGGAAGCGGGTCGAATCCGGATCCGGTCCTTCACACCTAAACATCTGCTTAATGGGACAGCGACGATCCTGAGTGGACAGAAAACAGAAAGAAGAGAAAGGAATATATTTTTTCCATATCAACTTCAAACTTGATAAATAAAATAAATTGATTATAATTCCAGAGGGACCAATGTGAGAACAACAGCTGTCCAATGTGAGCCTACCACAGTACAGAGTAATGGCAACAAGATAGCTCATTATCCTGCTCCTGACAGCCTGTAGAGCCGCTCACATGGGCATATTGTGACATTTGGTTAGACCGCTTTTGTCATTAGCTGATATGGTATCAAGAGACACTTGATCTCCATGTATGTGTGTTACAGAGAGCTGGAGACAGACAGAGAAGGACAATGTGTGTGTAGAAGCACTGGAGAGATGTTTTGATAAATGTGTATGTGTGTGTGTGTGTGTGCATAATCACATGTGTGTAACTCTAGCTCTGAGATAATCATCCTGAAGTGGACAGGGAGGGAGAGATCAGAGAGGATGAGAAGGTCAGGACAGTTTTACACTGCGACACAACATGGTCTCTAGTTACAGGATCACTCACTCACACACACACACACACACACACACACACACACACACACACACACACACACACACACACACACACACACACACACACACACACACACGCCTCAACACAGAAAACAGATGCGGCCCGGGACGATCAAATGAACACACACACCTTTTCACCTTCCTGCTGACTGACAGCAACTCAGACGTAAACAACTCCTGAATACTTCACTGTCGATCACTCACACGCACAGGTGCATGCAGGTACTAATTCACTCACTCCTCCTCTGCTACTATACATATACATGGAGCATTACTTCTCTGCTAGACACCCAATGAAGGCACAAACTTTAAGACAAACAATGTTGCTAACCTTACATGTCACGGAAGCTCGTGCATTTCAGCTTTAGGACAGCACATACACTAGCTGATAAGAGAAAGCATGCAAAAACAACACTCATATCTGTTGATCCATCAGGCGTGGGTGGAACCTCTATCTGTCACTCTCTGTCGCACAAAACTAGTACTACAGTAACAGTAGAAGAAGTAGAGGAATGTGTATCTGTCTTTTACAGCAGCCTTGCTATCAAGTCTCAATCTAAAGTCAGCCAAAGCAAACCCTCAACGTTATTAATTGAGATGACACATACTGTACTGTAGTGTTCCTCATTCCTTCCTTATATTGTTTCATTTATGATTTGCTTGCTCTGATTAATTCATTTCACCAGAGTTCCTGGACTGGACTGCTCTTAAGTTTTAGTTCTCCATGCATCGTGAAAATTAAGGTCAGTTGATGATTAAGTAAATGTGACTAATTGTCCAAACCTGGTTTATTAATACAATGGCACAGAAAAGGTTAAGCAAACAAATGATATTGTACTTGAATCCCATTTTGTTTTCATAGAGTGTGTGAACTCTTGACCTGGACAGAAAACCTTTAAGTGCTTGTTTATGTGAGGTAGCCATGGTTTCTACAGTAGCCCCAAATGGACAAATCAAACACTTGCTCGAATAGGGCCTTTCGTGTTTTAGCTTGTAATTGGAGGTCATCAAAACAACGGCAGATTCATTGACTGTTGAACTAAGATCAGCTAGTTGCACTATTTTTTTTTTTCGGGTATGCCAACTGTCATTATCGTATATTAAGAAAAGACTTCCATCTTGTTGTGGCCATAGAGATGTTTTGACTGTTTCTAGCAACGAGGGACTCGAGCAGGTTTCACATAATAAGCTCTACTGGGGATATACGTTAAAGTTTTCCTATCTGAGCAGCCAGCAGTTGGTATATCTCAATAAGACTTTAGAGAGTTAGTTTCTCCAGCAATTAGTACTGTGGATTAGCTGACATTCAACATTAGATCAGTTTAGTCCATCAACTGTAATATGTTCAT
Source organism: Protonibea diacanthus (assembly GCA_028641955.1). Taxonomy (NCBI): domain Eukaryota; kingdom Metazoa; phylum Chordata; class Actinopteri; family Sciaenidae; genus Protonibea; species Protonibea diacanthus. The sequence goes on from CM053979.1 coordinate 13,846,187, forward strand.
CAGCTATAAATAACCCACACCACCATTAATGCTATATCGCAGTCATTATCCTAATTTCCTCTAACATATACATCACATTTTATTAGGCTGAACCCAGTCCCTTTAGGATGAGAGAGAGCTTTCACGCAGTCAGCAGTTAAAAACTGTCTACTCATGATGCCTGCCTCCCCCTGCATGTCTGATATATACCCTCCATCCACAGGGAGCACTGACGAGGAGTAAAGGAGCCATTATACTGAACTACGGATGTAGCAGGTAGCAAACCAGTCAGCAGGATCAGTGCCAGTCAAAGAGGAAATCAGATATACAGATATGTACATGTGCTTTCACCTGGCGACTCAAAAAAAACAAACAAAAAAACCATCACGCTTAACTGTTTCCTTGACACATTCCATCAGGTATACATCATTTGTCTGGCTCTAACAGAGGCAGGTGTGTCTCACCTCTCAAAGACATATCTGAAGGCTATAAAGGCGAAGGCCAGAGGCAAGGTGTAGATGAGATCCCTGGGTAAAGGATAGTGGCCCTCGTCCTCCTTCATCTCAATGTCCTGCCAGTGGATACCAGGAGGAAGCCAGTACTCATCCCGCCACAGCCACTCATTTAACAGGGCCTCCATCCTGAGGGGAGGAGAGGAGGAGAACAGTGTTTCATGTGAGTGTTTACCCAGGCAGACCTGACCTGCTAAAACATTGATGCCTTATTCATATTTATGCCAAACAGCAGCTGAGACCCTCATGATTAAACATAAAAACCCAGCTCAGATTATTTTCTTGATCTCTTGAACTTAATCAATTAGTTGTTGGGCTTTAAAATATCAGAAAATATGCCAAGAGACAAAGGTGAGGTATTCCTTATATCTGACTAAGAAAAGCAGCAAATCGGCATACTAGAGAAGCTGCAACAAAGCAAGAAACAATTAATCAGTTATAAAAATAGTTGCCTGATCAGCTAAATGGTTTAGCTACAACAGTAAACAAGAAGAAGCTTCAACACACCAGCCCAAAAAATACACTAATTTGGTGGTGATCCAGACATGGGTCTGTGCACGTATCCAACAAAACCTGAACAAGGCAGCCTCACACAGTTTCAAGGCTTCGAGCACTCTCTATCTAAAACGCACACACATGCATGCACGCACACAAACACACTCATGAATACGCACACACGCGCGCGCGCGCACAAACACACACACAAACACACATACCTGCGGTTATGAAACATGAAACATGTTCAAAAGCTGATCGATTTGAGTTTACAAGCTGCTTCCTACAGCGTCACATTAGATTGATCGGCTTATTGATTGTAGCGGTAAATTAGGCTACAGCATGATAGTGTGTGTGTCAAAAGACTCCATGCGAGAAACCAAACAGCCTGCGCGTGACAGCGAGGCGCTAACACACACACACACACACACACACACACACACACACACACCTTCTCCTACAGAGACAAATCCAACATGTTAAACACAAAACACACGCAGCATGTTATTTATAATCATCATGAAGTCTGGCAGCCACAGGAAGAAAGCCAGCCTCTCTCATCCGGCCTCGAGCCGAACAGCCCAATCAGCAAACAGCTTACCTTTTTATTCACGATCGATTATAAATGGTAGAAACTCCGCAAAAAAACAAACAAACAAAAAAAAAAACACCCAAAACGCATCATTGTTGATCCATACACAGATTATAAATGCGACATTGCTGTTACCTGTCCGCGCTCCTGTGATGGGGATGAGAAGAAGGCTGCAAACGGGAGAGGAGGAGCGTGTTTGACGCAACCTGCTCCTGCTGAGGGCGGGGAGAGGGACGCGCTGTCACCACCACCATCACCACCACCACCATCATCATCAGCAGCAGCAGCTCTAGGTTTTCTGTCAAACTGCATGAAATAAACATGATATAAGCAGCCAAAAATGTGTTCAAGCAAGCCGATCATCGTGGTATCCTGTCATCGTGTTATGGTAGGAGTAAGACAGCATCTTGTCATATATTGCAAACAGACGCATAAAAAAAAGTAGTTTCAGTTTATTTCTTTTGTCTTATTGTCATAATCAGTGCCCACCAAACTATAGATAACATTTTATCTGCTTTTATCACAGATATTTAAACAAGTTCAACTGTCTTGGAGTCGATTAAAGGGTTTTTTTTCAGGTTCCTTGAGGGAAACAATGTTTTGCGTCACTAGCCCAACCTACTTGAAGTACAAGAGCTAAGCACCTGTAAAAAAAATTTTTTTTTTCTTTTTAAAAATGTATTTCATTTTAGTATATTTGGCTCTTAGTAATGAGCCTTAGACATTTCTGGAAAAAAAAAGTCACAAGGGCCTTGATTATGTCCCACTTTCCTATTGTTCTACTTCCTTAGGTGAGCAGCAGTGGGAAATGAACACTGCGAGACTGAAAAGCACGCAGGCCTTTCATCATGTAAAAGACAAATACATAGACGGATCATGCCTATCTGCCCTTCAAAGTGTTTCCTTGCTGTCGTGCACCAAAAGATGCACAAAAACACCTAACCTCAGAGAGGAGTGCGTGAGATTTTGTGTTTTTGCAGAACTAGTTATCAGAACGAGAAGAATCTAATGGGAAGTGCTCATAGGAACTTATTTTATAGCTTTAGGTACATCTTACACTCAGACAATAGGGGATAATATGAACATGGAACTCTCAAAAAACATGTTTATCATCATCAGCTTATTTAGTTACTCATGGCCTTAGGGTACCTTCAGTTGATGTACAAGTCTATTCTTATACTACTGTTATCATTAGAGAGGCATTGTGCTGAGGTGATTCAGGAAACTACGACAAAGCAGAGAAAGAAACGCATTATTGGAATGTTTGCTGGCACAGATATCATTTATCAATTAGCCTGTCACGTTAAGAAAGCTGATAAGATTTAGGGCCCTCCTCACATGACGCTGTCTTTCATACCAATCATACTCTAACAGTGCTTAAAAGCCTCAGGGGTTCAATTACATCCAACAATTGTCTCTGTAGATAATAATGATGATTAACTCTCCTTTCTTTTTTTTTTATTACCAAAACATCAAAGCTTTGATTCATGATGTAAAGTTTGTAAAGACAGATTATGATTTCACACTGTATCTAATGAACATTTTTCATATTTTACTGCTTTTCTCACACATATATATGACCACATAATCTTTAACCTCTTTGAGCAATGCCGACAAGAAGTATCAGGTTTTATTTAAGGTGTCCTGGAGGTTCACCTCTATACAGACAATGACTGGCAGATGCCATATTACTATATATTGACTACAAATAGAAGCTTGGCCAAAAGTTAAAGTAAATTGAATGCAGGGTATTTACTGCAACCCTAGATCCGTGAGTACTGGTAGCTTCCTGTAACCACAACTTTACTAGAGTTACTCTGAGGCTGCCAGACAGTGATGTGAACATCAGTACTGCTCTGCAGTAAAAAAACTATTTAGTATTTAGCTCCACCTGTGAGTTACAATGTGCAGTTTGCTTCAGTAATTACAGTATGTCTAACAATGCCAGGCTCTCTCAGCATACAGTAAGTGGTTTAGTTTGCAGGACTGGTACGTGATGCAGACAGAGCATGTGACTGATGATGCAGCTATCATGGAGAGATGAAGAGATATTACTGTCTGCGAACGTGAAATTCTTGAGCTATGTGTGACAAGTCCTGCAACAAGTTGATTACTTACTGAAACTTTATAGGGACTAGGAAATGCATACTGTATACACACTCTGAAGCCTTCTGGCTAACCCCTTAGCTGGGTGTGTCCTGTTATCTCTGTAGGTTTTGTGTTTGCCAGCTGTTGTCAGAGCAGATATCCTCATACCTGCTCACACAAACACACTGAAGAGGTGCTAATGACTCAAACTGGTTGCATTAATACATACACTCACATGCACAGTCCCTCTGACAACATGACATGATATTATGAACAGCAGAGGTAGAGTTCAGGCCATCTGGAGACCCTTACCTCATTTATGCATAACATATGCATACACAGATAATAGGGAGAGAGAGCATTAAATGTAATGAATATTCTTGTCTATACACAAGCCTGTGTGTGTTTTTGTGTGTTGGATGATTGCTATATAATTAATATACTGAGTGGAACATCGGTGTCTAAACAAGTACAATAGCCACTGAGTTAATTTTCTGTTTTACAGCCAATCACAACAACAGATGCACAGACAGCATAGCACAGCTGGTTATATTGTAAATATTAATTAAGTAAACCATGTGTACAAGTGGCCTGGTCTGTATGCATATTGTATTTATGTACATGTTTAGAAACATTGAATTTTTGCTGCCTTTTATTGTGCCCTCAGCTGAGTCCTAATGACATTCACAACCTGCTCTCCTCTCCTCTCCTCTGTGATAAAAGCTTTCTCTGTTTCTTACTGGCTCATGCTGTGTATTCCTGTCCTGACGTGCAGCCACAAGGGGGCTATGACATGCAAAAACAATTTGACTAAAAGTATAAATATAGACAGTGTGCATCTCTAAAAATGGTAAGCAAAGTGAAACAAGATAAAAGGTTGCCAGCAGACTTACATGTTCACCGTGATGAAGCTAACATGCTAATGTTTATAGCAGATATAATGTTTTCCATTTTAATTGTGTTAGAATGCATGTTTTCCTAATTAGGACTAAAAGCAAAGGTAAGGTGGGGCTGATGTCAGTAGTTTAACTGATATTTGGTTATAAAGCCAAGGTAATAAACCTCCACCTCTTCTCTCTGTGATTTAAAGAGTTTAACTGCTGTAAACTATAACTGCTGTTAGCAGCTAGTTCAGCTTATTAACTGGGCTACTGAGCTCAGAGCACCAGAGGCATTTTAGACCACCAGGGAGAGGACGTTTTCTGGCCCAGGGTGCAGGTGAATGCTGAGAGGGAGTGGAACCAGTGTCGTGCCAGAACCGGAGCGTGTAATTTAACTGTGCTTAGCCACCTCTATGGACGTAATGACAGATGTGAAAAGACTGAAGCTGTTGTTGACAAATGAAGCTGCTGTCGAGAGCTTCGTGAAATAAAAGGCTGAAAGAGAGATGCCAAGCTAGGCTTCTTGCTGTTGGACTTGTCAGTAACATTAGCTAGCTGCTATGTCTAGAGTTGTTGCACTTGCTTGATGTTTGGCTCTGAGTAGACTTGCCAGTTTTTGATTAGTAAAACAAGTAAAATAAAAAGTAAAGTAAAGGTAAAATAGCAATTTCTACGCAATGTTGCCTCATTCATCATCTGGGAGCCTTTTACAGACAAAGTTTTGTGCCACTTCCTTTAGTGTATGTTGAGCTATTTTACTGAATATGTGACAACTTTGGCCTGCCAGTGGTGCTGGAGGAAAGGTCAGAGGATTACAGTTAGGGCTTATGCTCTGGGAACCAGGACAAATTAAATCATGATAATCCATCAAATAGCATAGAGCCATGCTGCTACCGTGGCTAAAAACACAACAACCCTACGCTCACAAGGTCCACCATACACCTTTCTTAGGGCTCTGCAGGCCTTACGGAGAAAGGACTGTAAAGGCCTCTGCAAGACCCCTGGTTCTTAGCTGTGTACCCCCTCTGTCTGGGCCAACAATAACACAGCCGGGGAGGTAGGGAATGTGCACAGGAAACCAGCGCTTCACAGCAGCGGCAGCAGTGGCGGCTCTGAGCCTGGCTGAGCTGAGCTGAGCTGCTGAGGACCTGGCTGGAGCATAGTCACGTTTTAGCTGGGGCCAGGGGGCTCCTCCAGGAAACACACACACACACACACACACACACACACACACACACACACACACATGCACACTGCTTTCCCACAGGAACCTGATGGGATTACTGTGTGCACAAAAGCACAGCCATTAGCTGTTTGTCCTGACACACAAGAGCATAGACAGACTTATTTTTATAGGCCAGACACGCAATGATTTTTCTGCATTTCATCTTATTTTCTCATTCCCTTTGTTTCTCTTTCATTAGATCACACATAGACAGACAGTCTCCAGTTTAGCTCTCCTGATTTTCGTTTAATATCCCTCTGGTCTCTCTGAGCTTTGACACTCCCTGTCATCCCCTTCTCCTACTCTCTGCCAGGTGTTTTGTCGGCACCCTGTGGCTGCCAACACAACAGGGCCTCTGTTCTCAGCTCCCTGTGGACACTCTCACATGCATGCTCTGTGTTTCCCCTCTTTCCTCACTTCTCTCTGTTCCTCTATTAATTTCTCTCTCGGAGCATTCCTCGAGCTCTCCACTGTTGTTTCTCATTCTTTTGCCTGTTGTTTTTGGCGTCACTTCTCAATCGGACCCCCAGAGTGAAGCCAGTTGACTCTCCAGCTCTAAGCTTGAAAGACAACAGTGCAAGGCCTCCTCTTCTTAACCAACACTCCATCTGAGAGCAGGCAAACACAACAATTGGAGCCTTACAGGAGAAATGGTGCTCCTGGGGTAATTGGAAGTCTCCCTCATGGACAAGGTTTGACCTCATTCCTTTACTGAATTCACAGGCAGTCCCACTTTGTTCCAGGAGAGGGCGCCAGACATTGCACAATCTGCAGGATCTTCAGCGGTACATTAGCAAAATGGTTAAATATTTAACTTTCTTTCATCTTTCCCACACTGGTCCAGAATTTATTGGCACATAATTAGTTGCCAGTAGTGGAATATCACTAATCAAGTACTGTGTTTAGGTCCAACTTTGAGGTACATGTACTTGTGTATTTCCACACACTGGGAAACACTGGGTTAAAATTGACCCAGTGTGGGGTCAGTAAGGCAGTATGGGGTTAATTTAACCATGTACCAATAGAAGAAAACCACCCAACAATAAGATTGTTTGATCCAGTAACCCATCATTCATATAAAAATAAAACCAACGCAGGGTGAAGTTGACCGAGTATTGTAAAAGTCTTATATTGACCCCACACTGGGTCAGAATTTAACCCCGTGTTTTTTAGTGTGTATAAAAATCAGTGTAGCAGTGCCTTTTCTTATTTCCCACACCATTAATCATCTCACAGCCCCTCTGACTTGTGTTTTAACACTTTCAAGGTGGCTTGGCCCCCAGGTTGTTAGCTCTGGACAAAACTACTAACTTTAACAGTGAAATGCTTCCTGCATGTTGACCTTCAGAATTAATAAGGATTCATTTTTCTGCAAAACACAACATACTTTTCACACTTTAAGTGAATGTAACTGATAAAACCTCCTGCATTTTAAGGGTTTTAAATGCAGGAGGTTCGCTTGTAATGAAGTATGTTTGAGATATTTTGGATCTGAGGACTTCTTGAATCACTGATAGTTCCATATACTTTCACCGGAAAGCTTCTTTAAACTTTCAGAATGGTCTGTTTGAGGATAATTTGTGTTTTTTTCTTCAAACTGTATATCTATATCTTTTAGTTTACAAGTTCTAACGACAGAGGAGTTTTGAAGCTCTAACCTTTAATTAATGAAGAAATGAAGTCACTCTCATATTGCCATTGATTTCTTTACTTTTTTGACTCATAGTGATTTGAAGCACCAGCAAGAGCGAGCACATTGTGTCTGCTCCGTCTCCTGAAATTACGCATGCTTTTAGAATTAGTTAGTACTTAATTTCCAAAAACAATGAAAACAAGAAAACCCCACTCCAAGTGGTCACCTAGTAACTGTACAATAAAGATTATTATTTTCAGGTGCCATGTACGTGCCAAGAGAACAATTTTTGTTAATGAATTTCTGCTGCGGAAACAATAAAGGAGCAAGAACTTGACCTAACATGACAACCATGGGTATTCCTCGCACTGTGTGTTTTTGTGTGTCTGCGTACAAACGTGTGTTTGTGTGCACATTTCCATCCTTCAAGGGGACCCGAGGAGGTAAACATCATTAAACTTCAAGTGAGGAAGTTTGATTGTCAAGTATAAAGTCAGCTACAAAGCCTCTCTCACCCACCTGTTTACAGCCTTAATTAACAGGCAAACTTCAAGTCAGATGGAGGCTATGTCATCAGTCGTGTCAGGCTGGGGGTCAGTCTCCCATAGCTCCACTGGAAGTATTTAAGAGACCCTGAGGTTATAACCTCCCAGAGAACTAACCAACGCTAAGTATTGCCGTCATCGTTTGACAATAATGGGACACAGTTTCAAAGGTTATTATTCTTATAAACAGAGAAATAGACGTTAACCCCCCTCAAAACTGCATACAAGTTTAATTTGGTTTAATCTAATTAAAAATCTTTATAAAGGTCAAATTGCTCATTTTAATTGCACGTGCAGGTGTGTCCATGCCAGGATAAATGGGAACAACGTTTACCGCTGAAACCATTATCAGCAATAAAACAGAAAAGTGAGCGGCTGATATAAACAAGCTTCCATCTGCGAAACGAAACAGGACAGTTTGACTTCATGAAATGTTCAACCTGACACAAAATGTTCTGTATAATTTGAACCACATTGAACTAAAAGAACATGAAAACATAACTATATTCAAACTAATGGCAGCAGAAATGAACAAATCTGAGTCATTTGCAAATACTGAGTAATGTTTATTTCAAGAAACATGAAACACAGATGGCTGAGCCTTGAGTACAAGACAAGGTGGAAAAAGCCAGAAGACTGTAATACTTTCTTATGGTTCTATAAACATTTTGTTATTTTATGTAATTTTTTTCTTGTGGTAAAAGTCTTCCACTCAACATCACTGTGTACTCACACAGCATCCCCCAGATTTGTTATTCCTGTATTTGTATAGCGGGTAAAGACTGTGAGGAGATAACAGAGGCAGCCCTGACTCTCACCTTCATGGTTAACTACCTATGTCTTCAAACTAACAGCTCTGAAACGTCTGGAAAGAGAAACCAGGTGAAGCTGCACATTAGAACTCTTCTCTTTTCCCTGCTAACGGTACACCTCACTAATGACATGTTATTATGTCCAGCTGTTTAGCTATCTTTGCTCAGGGTAAAGGTCACAGGTATTCTCTAGTATAGGTCTGATTCATGGCATTCCTCAGCAATGAATGCTCCTCTAGTTCTTCAACTACTCGGCCCTGTCCGACTTTCTATTTTTGATTCAGAAAGATTCAAGAAGGTATGTGAAGTTCAACCGAATCATCATGGTAAAAAGCCAAGATTGACAGATTGAGATCATTTTCACAGAGTTTATTAGACAGTAGGGATGATAAATGATAGGCTGAGAGACATGATGAGGGTATAAAGGAATGTTTCTGACTGGAAATAATTCAACTAGAGTGTCCAATTATTTAGAAGTCGTTCTTACAACTTACTTTAAAGGACAAGGCTGGTGCTACTCTAAATTATTCTTTGTTATTCTATAATTTTATTATTGTTAACAAATCCCATGAAAACACCAACACCAACCAAGCATTTGTCAGTCCCATATTTCTTTCTGACTACCCTACCCTGTCTGTCATACTCAGACACACAAATCTGTCTCTACTGAAGACGTAAATCTTTAAAAACTGAACACTGATATATAATTTCACTTTCCTAAAACAGCTGGGCACTAGATTTTAACAATTGTTACTCAAACAGGTAAAAAAATGTGAATTTGTTGGGGACTATTTTCAGGCGTGGATTAATATACACTCATACTAGTCAATAAACCACAGTGGCCTTGCTCAAAGCAAGGTCGTAGCTAATTGGTGTGTTTGTAAAAGTTTTAGGACAACAGTGGTATAAAATGGTGGAATGGGCTCTATCTGGCTACACAGGAAATACCTAGTAGCATGAGTTCATTGTTGATTTCGGTCTTTCTCATGGAATTCGTTGATAATAAGATAAATATCGGATATATTTTCCAGCCTTATCCTTCAGCAGTTCTTGTTCATGTGTTGTTCATATTGTTTAGGGCAATCAAACTAATATTTGGAAACAAGAAAAACTCTTCACCAAATCTGGAATCCAGATAAACAAGAATCCAAAGTGAAATGGAAACCATCACTGCTTGCCATGTTACATTTATACACATTGTTCCTTTTAGCTCTAATCTCCAGATGAGTTGCATTTTGTTGTAGTTCTGTCAGCGTTTGAAAATAAAAAACTGACCTTATCCGCAAAATAAGTTCCCCTGCTCTCCCAGCAACATTTACCTTTTTACCCAGTCGTCCCTTAACATGTCCATCAACAATAATCACCTCATACTAATTACATTAGTGTCTGGATAAATATTTTAAAAGATGTCCCCTTTAATAACCTTCTCTTTAATTCTTCTGGCTCTGTCTTGTGAGTCCTACTTCATCCCAGCTGCCCTCTGTCTCGTCCTTTTACTTTACAGGTCTGGTCACGCACAGCTGCCTCTTCCCATGTCAGCCTCTCATTGTCTTCCAGTGACATCATTGAATTACCCAAAGCAACACATCTTTCATCATCATTTCAGTAATGATTATCATTATCATGCCACCATTAAGGTCTCTCCAACTGCATCATATTTGGCTGACTTCCTTCCCGGCCAGGACAAAAAAAAAAAAAAAAAAGTCTGTAGGGATAACAGGCAGCGGTGGAAGCTAAGTAATTTTACTCAAATGCTGTACATAAGTACAAATATACGTACTTACTTTATTATTCCCATACGTCTAGTCCACTAAATGTCAGAGGAAAATATTGTACTTTTTACTCAACTACATTTGGCAGCTTGAATTACTTTTCAGATTACATGTTTCATACCCGTCCCATGCAGTGAAAGCGACATACTAGCTCCAGATTGAGTGATTCAGAATGAGATTTTTTCCTGACAAATGGAAGGATTAAGTGTACCTTTAAAGGCTGGGAAACTTTTCCAATTCCTAAACTAAATCTACTATAAACTATATAAAACCATCTTAGATTAGCTGAAAAACACACCATAACAAAGCTGAAAACAGGGCTGTTATTCTGAGCTCATGAAAAGTTTTAAGACTTTTTAGAGAAGAATGTTTTTCCCAGGACAAGATGATGATTTTATAGAATATCACGCATTGCTTTAGATTAACCTACCTAACAGTACATAAAGTAGATAAAATGCATTCAGTCTTAAACAACTGTAGCAATAAAATGCAACACATTAATGCAGCAATAATATTAATCCAGAAACATAATATAATAATGAAACACTCACATGTAGAATTTATGAGGCCATCCGTTAATATCTGTCCATCCTTGACAGGGTCACGTGGGGCTAGAGCTGATGCCATCTGACATTAGGTGAGAGGTCCTGTACAACCTGTACAGGTCGCCAGTTCATCACAGTTCAATTTGTGAGTTCTTTTACTTTTACTTAAAGTAAATTGTAAATACTTCAAGATTTTAAATGCAGGAGTTTCACTTGCAGTATTTGAGTATTTTATCAGTTAATACTTTAACTTAAAGTAAAGGATGGAAATACTTCTGCCAGGATAGGAGGAAAGACAGTGTTTGAGTAGTGGAGGAGGCATATGGGTGGAGGGTGGAAGGTGAAAGAGGATCTAACTATGTTGGGGTTGTAAGAGCATGTTTTGGAGGTCAGTGGAAAAACTGCTGTAACCTGACTCAAATCATCTAAGGAAAGATTGTGCCACCTGAATTTGCCCTTCTCTTATCACGTAAATAATAATCTATTTTATTATCATCTCATTATTGTGATCTGCTGTAGTCATTCTCATAACTGCAGACATGCCATGCCCTTTTGACTGCTGCTTATCACCAGCTGCTGCTTTGATTCTTCCTTCCACCACCTTCTACTTATGTGTCCTCGGGTTTGGAAGTGGTTTGAGGCAATTCCATGCCACGCCTTTTACATTATCTCATGCATTACAAGCCCAACTCTTTGTTCAAGTAGGTAATGACTGTGTTGTTTTCACTGTGGGCTGCGCTGACCACTCACAATGATAGGAATGATCACTCCACAGCAACACTCTTATCTAGCATCAGCAATGGAGGTCGGGAATGTGTTGCTGTTGTCACAGATTGTTTTTAAGGTCACAGAAATATTCATTGTTTTTATGCTTGTGCTCATTGTTTTAATCATGTGACTCTATTTGTATGTTTGGGATAAAAACAAGCTACATCTCTCAATTGCTGTAAATGTTAAGTAGAGTAGCGTTTTGGCTTTGACATTGGGTCAAATGCCAAACCTCATTCATGAGTGGCATATGTTACATTTCAGTCTGATCACTGCCTACTCAGTATACAGCAGAGGTGCTCAACTGGCCGTTACCCTCAAGTGGCTTGCGATCTCTGCTGAGGTCTTATGTCAACAAGACTTTGGAGATTTTAAACACTGTAAAACCTCACACCTCTCAGAGAAAACCCTGGACTTGGAAATGACTCTTGCTCTGTGTGTGTGTGTGTGTGTGTGTGTGTGTGTGTGTGTTTTAAACCTTGTTCTGTCTCATTCTGTTAACCTCCTGTCAGTTTTTACTCTTTCTTCCCCCATAAAGTGTTTTTGAAAAAGTTGTACATATCGGCTGCATTAATCTACTAGCAGCACCGTGCCTTGACAAATCCAATGGTGCATTAGGTCTTTATATTTCCTTTCTTTTCTTTTGTTTTATCTTTATCTCCTCATCTCCTTGCCCTCTCCCCTTGCTCCATACCTCCTCTCTTCAAGGCTCCTGACCCCTGCTGTGTGTATGAAAGTTGGCTGATCCTGGTCAGGAATTTGCCCTATATCTCCAGAGTTGGGGCCCGTAGCTGTAAATCACATGACCAGTATGTGGGAATAGCCATAATGAAGATGGACGGGCTAGAGAGAGAGCTGACAGAGCTGACTGCATTCCTCAGGCTAGTCCTCCGATTACCAGTGATCACACACATACACTTATATCGCTATACCATGTGACTTAAAACCTTAACATGACCTAATGTAACCTTATTCCGAATTTAAATGTAATTAAATTCACAAACCTCTTCCAAACTTAGCCGTAACCTTTTCCCTACCACACATTAAAAAAAAAAAAATAAAAACACACACTGACACTTGAATGCACTGCATGTCTGCTCTTTATGAACATGTGCAGGCCCAGGAAGTGGGGAAAGTGGATGAAAGCAGTGACATCTCTGGATCTTGTCGGGAAACGAATGCGCACCAACAGTCATCGTGTGCTACATGGCTGCACAATATCTGCATGATGCCCACATGTGGAGTCTTTATTTTATTTGGTGACGCAAAATCAAGTAAAGTATGCTAATCAAGTCAAACAGTGCACTGGTGTGGCGGAGACTTTCAAACTACGCAGAGCACATTCAAACCACCAGCTTTCAACTAGTACCAGATGGGGCAGGCCATGTTATAGAGAAAGGCTTACACACACTTCCTTGGCGAGACCACACACCTTCCACAGTCACATCTCAGCTCTTTTCACTTCCAAGTAACATTACAGGAAGTCTGTGTGAAACTGATGGCCAAGTTTACTCTGCATTAAGGACCCATTTAAAAGTGTTTTTCACAGCTTTGGAGAGGCAAGAATTCAAAGAGCCACAGAAATGATGAATTGGCAGCTCACATCTCTTTCAAGAGTTCACTGAGTCTATTGCCAAACTCAACCAGACACACAAAGCAACAAATATTGACTCTTCCAGATCCTCTGTCTTTTCTTGGTGTTGGGCTGGCAGAGCAAACAGCTGGAGTGCCACAGTACCGCCTTTCATCCTGACAAAACCCCCTTCCCACCAGCAGGCCCCTGTCTGCTCATACACCTACAGAACTGCTTTCTCCATGTGGGGGGCCCCTCGACACTTCAAAGTGCCCCGCGTGGGAGCTCCAGTGGGGTGACAAGCAGCCACAGCCCAGCTGAGCAGGATCGCACTTGTCAATGCCAGGCAAACACATGTTGGAGACTGGGTGTTAGCAACTTCTGGTTTTGTCTGTGTGACTGAGTGAAACAGACTCATGCTGATAAAAATACAGATTACTGTGAGTAATCAGGTCGAGGCAGGAACTGCATTTACATGTGTTGTGTGTTGTTTATCAACCCCTTGAAAAAGTCATATGACATCATTATCGGATTGTGTATCCGTGTGTCCTTTGTGTTGTTTATGTATAATTGATTATTGCCAAAAGGAAATGCTACAATGCATTCCTTTAGTGTAACGTTACTGCCCCATTCTGAAATTTCTCCATGCACACATGCAAAACCTTTAATATACTTGGCCGAATAATCAGATTTTACCAGCAGAAATGCAGCTGTAAATTATTCCATAGTCTGAAAATGGAAAGCAGGTTTAAACAAAGATGTGAGTCAGATTTACCGACTTTGGCATTTGCAGATTTATCTATCTGAATAAAATAGAAAAAAATGTTTGTTACACTTTGTCAAGAAACTGTAATGACTTGAATGATGTTTGACAAACCCACTGAAACAAACAGTCTGACATGAAGATCCACACCCATCTCATCTCCGACAGTTAAATGCATCCAAAGTGCAGTTAGCTTAGCATTAAGGCTGGACACAAATATCGTGACATCTTCTTTTTGCATGCTTTTTGCACACATGATATAAACCAGATATGTATTAATAAGCTTTGGAGGTGCTGGTCGGCGGATTTTCTCCTACCATTGGACAGAGCCAGGCTAGACAATTCCCCCTGCTTCCAGTTGTTATGCTAACCTAGTCGGCTTCTGGCTGTAGCTTCGTACTGAGTGTGGTCTCAATTTTTACATCAAACCCTTCTCCAGAAAGTGAATATGTTTGCTTTCCACAATGTCAAACAAGTGCTTTAAAAATTCACAATCACAGTTATTAGCAAAACCAACAAACCATGTGAGTAAACATAGTATGTCTTTCAGAGCAACAAGATCACTGTAACCTAGACTGACAAAATTAAATAAATGAGCTCAAAAACAATGTGTGTATGAGCAATGAGGAAGGGACAAACAGAAATGTGTCATAGTATCATCATGTTAGGAAACACAGCTGGCCACCTGATGCTCCCAACCCAAACTGACCTTCAGAAAAACCCCGATGCTAGTGGCCACGCAGCCTCGGATTGTGTGTGATTTGTGTACGTGTGTGCATACAAGCATTATGTGATGGGGCCATTTGTATATATTAACAGTTCAGAGCGTGAAAATTGACTCATCATTTCTTTAGATCTTCCCTCTTGTCACTACGTGTGCTCTGCTCTGTGTTCCTAGACTAAACCTCTCCCTCCCCTTCTTTAGGTTTGTGTAAAACTCTTGGGTGGTCCATTGATACGCGGCTTTAATAGGCCTCCGAGCATATGCGTGTCTTACAATGCAATAGAGGTTTGACCCTAAACAAATGTGTCACAGACAGTCACACAGGGAACAACAGGATCTGTTTGTGTTGATAGAGGGACATGACTTCAGTTTCTCATAAAGAGGATATGAAAGGCATTTTCTTGATTTGTTTTATTAGAAGTTGCACAGTATATGTTTTGTTTTACTGCAGCACGAAGTGACAATTTCTTCCAAGAATCTTGACTCATTTATGTCAGCTTCTCTCTCTCTCTCTCCCCCCCTTTGTTTTTGTGTCTCTCCACACACACACACACTGACATTACAGATCTGCCCTTCCTCTGCTTTCGTCTTCACCTCTGTGAATCCCCCTGAAAACAGCTGCAGCCGAACAAGAAGAGGGTGTGAGACAGCGGCAGGAAGGACAAGAGGAATGGATGAAAGGTGGAAGGAATGCTGATAGGCAGGTAGGTTAAGAGGATGTTCCAAGTACCTTAGCATCTGTTGCCTTAAGCCTCTAATGATCATAGTGCAGCAGCAGCGGCAGCCGCAGAGTAGAACGGGCAGCAGGTTGCCTGCCTGCTAGCTGGACGTCCTGTTCTCCCATTTGTCCCAAGTATACCTGCTTTACAAGAGTTTCACACTCATAAAAGGCTTTTTGTGGCCTTTCCCAACCCACACACTGACAATGCAAAGGCACACACTCCTACATTGCTTCTGCATGTATGCGCACAAGTGGACGTACAGATGCCTGTTACTGTGCTCAGGCAAAAAGAGGTGAAGCAGGACTTTCATGTTATTTGGCCTGACTATAAATTTTAACTCGGCTTAGTATGTTGGAATGATTCTAAAAACAAAAACATAATTCAAACTGCTTGAAGGAAATCATAATATTCTCAATCCTTTGACTTTGATGGACTGATTTCTCATTTTTAGCTTCACCTGTTCTGCAGGCAGCAAGCTAACAATTATGGATAAACATTTATTCTTAGCTGACAGAGATCGAAACGTGTTTGTAATGGGAGATGTCCAGGAGCCAGATGGAGCAAATTGGTCAATTTCGCCTGCACTTATTGTAAGAGTAATGTGTTTAGACTCAAATTTTACTTTGCTTGAGTATTTTCAGTTTTTGGGAGGTGCAAATGTCTGTAGAAAGCCAAGAGCTAAGGATCCAATGTCCCCAAATCTGTATCAAAGTTCTCTTATTGTAATAGATTACATTATCTCATAGACTCACATTTCCGCAGTATGTAGCTGTTACTATTTTTTTTTAATTAGTTTTTTTTGTTTCATGGCATCAATATAAAAATGACAATGAAACATGAAAGCCAATTACTAAGCAGAGATAGAGCAGTGGAAGAAAGACAGAGATTCAAAACAGAGAAAAAATCCTGTTTATTTGAAAATCTGTTCACCGCTTATGATCTCATCACTTTAACTGAAAGCACATACAGGGAAATAAGTATGCATGTACTTTAATTTAATTGTGTTAATTGAAACCTACTTTTCTGTGCTTATGAAATATAATGCGTTATTATAGATACAAGGCCTGTACACCGAACACAGGAGTGTTTTGTCATATGGCTGATTATAGCTGCTTGGGTTGAAATTGTCCTGGCATTTCCATAAAGTCAGAATATGTGTGCGCCATGTAAACAGTAAACAATAATAAAGTTGTAACTCACTCTGAAACGAAACCAACAGATGTTACCCCAAAGTCTAAAGAAATTATTCCTTTTTTACAACCTACTCAGGCTGTCTTTGTTATCTTTGCTATCTTTGTTGTAGAGTGTTATCGTGTGTTGGGACCTCCATATTTTAATATGCTGAGAAAGACCATTCTATGCAGTGAGTACTTTTAATTTTGACCATACATTAAACTGTCGAAACTTGTGTACTTTTACTTTACTAACTAAGTAAACTTTAAAATACAAAAGGTCAGCAGGGTGCAGGTGAAATGTGCTTATGTAAGAAATTGAGCAACAACTGTAACACATCTCTTTGCTGTTCATTTGACAGCACTACAATCCACTAAAGTTACAGTGGGGTCCTTTACAGCAACACACCCAAATGCTGTATTATGACCACAGGGCATGACGTTTTCTGGAAACTCTTGCAAATGTTGCCTCACTATTATTATGTATTATTATTATTACATTATTAATGTTATCACTATGTGTTCTTACACGCAGCGAATCGAATGGAACAAGCTGAGTCATGTTCACTGGGGACTATCAAATGGCATTGGGGAAAATGTAGGTACTTAATGGGGTAAATTCGAGATAAAGTTCACAGCACAAAAAGGTAAATTACAACATTTTATCACAAAATCACATTACAGATGGAGGATATTTTATGGCAAAAGCATATAAGACTTTGTGATCTTGAGCATGCAAAGCCCCATGGTATAATATATTGGAGTAAAACCCCCGGCAAGTGTGACAGGTTAAAATATCGTCACAGATGACACAGAGAGAACATACTACAGGACTGAAACCATTACAATGTAATCTCCAAGCAATGTATACCTAATCCTCAATGAGTAAATCCAGACTTTTTAAATTTTGAACATACATGTAAATCTTCTAAAACAAGAGACTACAGTAAATACAGGTATATATGAACTTCAGCAGTGGGCAAATTATGGCTTGACCAGAATGGAAATGACGACTTTATGGCACTCCTAAGTGAAAACATTTTAAAAGGAGGGAAGGAAGGAGATATCAAAGTTGTTATACTCAGGTTCTGTTTGACAGATTGTTCCAAAATCCAGACAACATTTCCTATGGCGCTGCTGCCTAACCACCCTTCCCCCACAACTAAGCATCAATGGCACGGAGAGATGGAGGTTTAAGGCTTCATTTTTCACCCTTTTCCTTTTTAACTCAGTGGCATAAGTCATTCTGTAGGACCACACCTCAGTATAGACTGCTCCAAACTAACCACAGAGACTGGGCTTGGGGAAAATCCTTGGAAGGTTTTTATTAAAAATGGCAAAAAAAAGCATGAGTTTAAGTTAGTTATTGAATAGCATTACAGTAAAATAGGCTGCACACTGTCCTGATGCATTTATGTCTCACAACAGCAAGTACAGTTTATATTCTGTTGATTTTAAAGAGATTTCTTTTTGGAACCACATGTGATGAACATCTGGGCTTTGAATCAGTGGATTGAATTGTTAGAAAGTGAAAAGTGGTTGTGTGGTAAGAGCACAGGGAGAAGATATTTTATACTGAAACCAATCTGCCAGAGAATATATCTAAATTTTCAGTATGAGAAGAAACCCTGTGAATCTTTTTATCAAATGTTTTTGGATATGAGGGTGCAGATGGTTACTGAAAGTGGTGAGATGGTGATGTTCCTCATATTTCATGTTCAAACCTTGGAGAATGCCATTGAGAAGCACAGGCAAGTGGCTGTGAGCTTCCCTTTTACAGAGGTTGTGGGGCTAAACTAGACACACATTTGCTAAAACAACCAGCTAAACTTCAGCCTTGAAGTGTTCTCTCAGTTCAAATGAATAAAAAGTACAGTTTTCTACTGTGGCGCTGTGAGAGAGCTGGGACTTGGATGAGGTGATGTCATTTTTTTAGTTGCCAGTTGCTAGTTACCTGGCAACCAGGAGAGATTCCAGGAAGTTACTGGTCTCAGTCAAGAAACAGTCCAACACATAAAGAGGTGAATTTCATATTTCAGAGTCTGCAGTTTCTGCACAGCTCAAACAAATATGATATGTAACCTGTTAATTAGTGAGCGTCAGAGGTGCCGGTAGGTAGATGTTGTTACCTTTGGACAGAACAAGGCCAGCTGTTTCCTTCTCTTTCCAGTCTTACTAAGCTAAGCTAACCACGGCACGCTGCAGCCTTTTATTTAACAGACAGATACAAGAGTGACCTTTTTATAAAGTTAGGCCGTAAAGTTAATGAGAGCATTCCCCAAAATATAGCACTTTTGCTCTATGCTGATATACTGCACATTAAAATGTGTTATTTCTATTTTACAGTACATATTATTGACTGACATGCCTATACACCAGAGTTATTAAATGTCAAAATGGAGACTCTGGTCTGTCATAGAGCAGCCATAACTTGCATGTGATTGAGCGCCGACAGGGAAACTACAACCCCCCCCCCACCACCACCACCACCACCCACTCCAACTTTACAGTTGGAGCGAGAAATGACCTCACCTCGTCCAAGTCCCAGCTCCCCCAAAGTTTGAACAGGAAACAGGGAGAACACCACCCCCGCCCAGCTCCTTGCACCCATTACAGCACTCCCAAAGAGAAAACATCAACATTAGAGAAAAGTATGAAACCCCAAAATGAAAGGTTTTAAAAATACAGGTCTGTCTGTGGATGTAAAACACAAAATACTTGTAACATAAGCAAACACGAGATAAACGTTTTGTTCTAACCTCTGTTGTGAATTTTCAGTCTGTGAATTCCAGCCGTTGTTTGGATTCCTCTGAGAGGGAATGTTTTATGCTCCTTTGAAAATACAAAAGACGTCGCGCACATCTGAAAACCATTAGCTCCTCAAACTGTTAGCAAGCAGTCTGAGGATTCTTTCCGCTCTCTTGGAATCTTGCTACATTTCTGTCTTTGCTCTTTTTTCTCTTTTCATTTCTTTCTTTTTTTCAGGGGCCCTTTTGCAGTTACAAGGGTTATGGAATTTCAAAACCTTTATCCAGAAAGTCTTACTCTACGGCCCACTAAAACCAAAGTTGTATCATACACATCAACCTTTCTCCATCGCTCTCCCCGCTGTATGTTTTAACAGTCATTTAACCGTGGACAAACGAGCTGTGCAGAGTTACAATATGCTCTATCACTGGGGAACAACATCACGTGTATACCCGCCTCTTCCTCTTCTGGTTCCCACAAAGCAGGCAGGGGACATGTGAGGCAGGTCTTCCCTCCTCCTCATCATCCTCTGCAGCCTAACCTCGCATAAATGGACCAATGTGTTTGTGTGCTGTTTTATGAGATCACATATTCTCATCCCCCCTTGAACACTGCCATTCTTTGTCTCTGCCCGTGTTATACTTTGAAGTTCTACATTCCTCTCCCACTGCATCACCGGGGCAGCACAGCTGCACAAGGCCAGGTCTTTACAGAGCCAAGCAGAGCAACGCTCTGGGTAAGGTGAGGCAAGAAATGCCTGCCTTGGAAGTAAATGATGGAAAGAAAGATGGAAGAAGAAGTAGGGGGGAGGCTGGAGAGGGAGGCGTGAAAAAGGAGACGGTTGTGGGTTATTCCTGGGAGTCTATCTATCTATCTATCTATCTATCTATCTATCTATCTATCTATCTATCTATCTATCTATCTATCTGTCTGTCTATGGTTGCGGTATTCCACTTTTTGCAAGCTTGCGTGTGTTTGTGTATCTTTATGTGTCTTTATGTGTGTGGTGCAGTGATCAAATTTTCATCCACCCAAGGGAAAACCACCAGCGGACCACAGGATTCCCAGCTGGGATCATCTCTAGACCCAGCAACACTCCACCCTGACCCTGCAGGCTCCAACCACAAACCCCAAGACCATGATGACACTACAAAACCAACCTCTAATCCTTCAACCCCACCTTACCACACGCACACACGTTTTGCATGCATCCACGCACACACACATATACACACACCTCCAAGCTCCCATGACCTTAAGGTTACTCTATGCCAAAACATACTACAAGCTACAGAGACAGAGTGAATACACTCAGGGTGGAAAATGGGAACTGTGACAGTCAGTGATGTACATTTTAGGACTTTGAAGCACCAGTGAGCCTCATCATTACCTCATTTGACTTGGTTAGCATACAAAGAACAAAAATAAATCCCCAAAACAATGCCCTATTTTTCCTCCACTGTCTTTTTCTTTCTCCTCTTGGTGTAAATACACTGATACATTAAAGATGCATTGGGTCTCTTGACAGACGATTTCTTGCAAAAAGTAAAAAAACAAGCTAGTCTAGCAGAAACTAGGGGAAAAAAATCATTCCCTTGGTGTGCGTCCAGGTTCAGCACCCTTGTAAACCCCTGTAAAAGATTCCAAAAGGTCAATATGGAAGATCTTGCATCAGACCCAAGGCAAGGCATTTTAGAGTTACTGCACTTCTGAACACCTCATAAAAGTAAGCAAGTATTCTGTGCATTCATATCGTTTTACATCTTTTTTAGAGCCGTCAAACTATATCTTTCTCAAGACTGTTTTTTTTTTTCATTTATGTGCTTGTGGGAACCTCTATACAGAAAGAATAATGACCTTTAGCTGTATTACATTTTACATCATGAAGGAGAATATACTGTTCGGGCATGTAATTCATGTTTGATGTCTACTTGGGGATAACTAGAGCTCTAATACACAGCTATATAAAAAGATCAACAAATAGAAACAAATTAAATCCTTTAAAATAAAGCGCCCTGGCACAGTCCTGCCTGCGATGACCCACAAACGCACCGGTTTACCCCTATGGATAGCAGTACGGTATGACTAATTCTTGCTATGAATCACTCCCTGCAGAGAGGCTGTCATGGAAGTGATTTGGCTCAGTGATGGCTCTCCTGGCTGAGCTAGAGACAGTCTGAAAGCCCCCATCAGGCTCTGGTGGTCTCTCATGGTTCTTTCTTTCAGGCACTGGGAGAGATCAGGCATCGCTTCAAGAATTCAACTAATACACAAGCACAAGTTTAGACAGAAGTACACACACTCACGCAGAGACAAAGAGATACAGTTTTTGCATCGCAACATATCCTGTCAGTGAATGATACTGATAATCCAAGCTGACATACGTTGAGTCTTTGTTGTGTGTGTGTGTGTGTGTGTGTGTGTGTGTGTGTGTGTGTGTGTGTGTGTGAGAGAGAGAGAGAGAGAAAGAGTGTAACTATGTGTTCATGTAAGGACAATGCAATCCCCATCTGGTTTCTGTACTGGCTTGTCATCTTTTATACCAAGCGAGTTACAAGAG
This sequence comes from Protonibea diacanthus, assembly GCA_028641955.1. NCBI lineage: Eukaryota > Metazoa > Chordata > Actinopteri > Sciaenidae > Protonibea > Protonibea diacanthus. Next base: position 13,868,296 of record CM053979.1, read on the forward strand.
GGACCCCAAGTTCAACACCACAGCTACAACCGAGCCTCCACATTCCTGCTCCTACTGGGCCAGGCACATGTAATAATAATGTAGTCTGGTCCATGTAAAACAAATGGCTTGCTTTTATCAACGTGAGCATATGTAGTCACTGCAATGCACACCACCACTCTCACTAGGACTTTTCTTTCCTGGAGTAACAAGCATCAAACCCGACTAGACATCTTGTTATCTTGAAAGCACTGAAAGCACTGTGTTCATGTTGCATGTTTTCAGTACCTCCAAAGCCAAACCTCTAAACATGAATCCAGTGCACAAACAAAAAAATCGTCTTTCACTTCAACTTTGATGACTGCAGTCGGAAAAATCAGTGACATCACGAGGCCACACTGCTCTCGGGTCGTTTAGACAGCCCGCTCCCTCAAGCCACATGTATTGACCTGAGGTCGACTTATGGTGTGTCTGTGTGTGTAAGAGTTTACATACGTGTATACAAATGTGCACGCTGGAAAAAGAAAAGAGATGGGAGACAAGTGAGTGAGGAGAAAAAAGGGGAAGGGAGGGCTAGTAAAAGTATTTCCCTGGGCTCTGAAAGTACAATATGCACAGACAGTGGTGTGTTTTCACTGTAGCCAGATCACTGCCTGGTGAAATGTGGTTCTGTTTAGAGGGCAGAGGGAGGGACTGCTGGGGGAGAGAGAGGGAGAAAAGACAGAGAAAGGGGACACACATACACATAAATGAGCATGAAACTCCTTAAGGGTCTGATTCTTTGTTCCTATCTATCCAAGTCTTTCGCGGTGTCAGTGTGAGACTGTGAAACTCCCCAAGAGCTTCTGCAGCACTCAAATCATTCATCATGACTCTGCTGCATGTTGAAGGCTGGTCCTTCAGCACGCTGCATGTTCCCCATTAGAATGAATTGCCATGTTTAACAGGAAGAAGTGTGAGGTATGAATGTGTAATGGGTAGTGTTTTGATGTGTGTGCATGTCTGTGTCTGGGAGAATGTGAACAAAATGTGATTTAATCGGAATTTCCGTGGTTTGTTTCACTGTTGTTTAAGTCACGCGGTGGCAGCAAAGCTGAACACTCATTTATCAATGAACACAATGTGGAAACGTTAATGTTTTCACATGAAATTTAAATAAATCCCCTGATAATTAAATGCGGTTTTATGCCATTTCTTTTACAGAAATCCTAGTTCCTAATCCTAGTTCCCCACATTCAGTCTGGTAAATCCAGATCACACAAGTCCTGCAGAAACAAAAAGCATATGCATATGGTTGTAATTACCCAACTTTGTTAATCTTTGTCTTGAAAACTGGCTGAAGGCATTACAACAAAACATCTTAGACCTTTCAGGCTCACCAGAGGATGTTGGAGAAAATAAATAACAGTATTGCCAGGTAGCCTTCAAGTCAGCATAAAGGCCTATTGTGTAAAAAAGTATTTATGACCCTTACGAAACCTGTGTGTGTGTGGACACACAGAGGAGATGATTCGAGAGTTGCTGTCCCTGGCAAACACTGACTCTGCCTGGTGTCCTCCAAAGAGGTTTCCAGTGCCAAACAAGGTTTTCCACTCTGATAACCAGTGGTTCATCAGAGGTTCTTTGAGGGGTTAACGGTGTTCATCATATCTGAAGAACCACATGAAGCTGCTTCTTTGTTTCTTTTGGAAAAATCATTAGTTTTTCCTTTTGATGTCTGTGATGGTTTAAAAAACCCCATTTGACCAAAGACGCTGTGACAAAGCCTTTGTAGTGAAAAGCTTTAAACCACCAACCTCTAAAGCCATTATCCAGCTTGTATCAGGGATGGACTTGAGCAAAGCCTGTTGTACTTTCCACAAGTTTGAAGGTTTTCCATATTATCATATTTGATACATGAAGTTTATATGTTTATAATTTTGATAAGCAAATTTGTAGGGTCAAATGGTAGCATAAAAACGGTTTTGGTAATAAAGAGATACTGTCTCAATCCCATTTTACACAGTTTTAGTTTAGAAAAGGACAGATGTTGAACACTTCAGGAGGACAGATGTTGCCATGTCAAAGTCTTGAACCTTTATGCCATGTTTGTTAGACAATTTGGTTGTGGTTACGGTCAGATTAAGGCTATTTTCATATGAAATTAAAGTCTATTTCAGCGTCTATGACCTTCAAATTATTCATTAACCTCCATTACTAACTGTAACAATCCACTTTCATTGAGAACAGGCTCCTCGACTCACATTTCTTCAGTTTATTCAAGCCAAAAGTGTCTCCTTTGTGGCGCTACACTCAACCGTTTTTTGTCGAGAGTGGTGGAAACAGCGCAGTAGGTAGAAACATCTGAGATGTGCTCAGCTGTCCTCACCAATATACCACCCAGATGGCCACTCTCTCAATGTTAACTTCCTATCAGCACTTGTGGTAACAAAGCACAAGGATGTGTCAATCACAAGCACCAGTGGGCTGAGGCAGTAAATAGCAGGACTATTTGAATAGCAGGCGTAAATTTGACACACTGTGACAGAGTAACATGCTCTTTGTGCTTTGCTGTTAACTTCATTTATAAATTGACTGCGATCTGTAACAGAAGTGTGTCGAGGCTTCCTGTTCAATTCCTGCTATTGAATACTTCATCCATCGTGACCTCTTCACCGTCCAGTGGATAAAGTTAGTTATCATATTGATCTGTCGTTGTTGGTCCATTTTTCCACGTCATTATAAATGCAAATGCTGCTCATCAGCCATCAAAAGAGATCATTTACTTTGGTGAGACTCATCTCATCACTGAGGTAGCCTTTTTTTTTTTTTTTCCAGAGTGATGATAGTGAAGCCATGTTAGCCACAGTGTGAGGGTTTAGCTGCTTGGCCCCTGTTATAACAACTCTAGGAGTCTTGAGGAATGTGGGTTTGTCCTGCAGTCCGTTACTACCCCCTCTCTCTCCCTCTGTCTCTGCCTCAGTCTTGTGTCCCCTCCCCTCTTCCAAACAGGGCATTTCCCTAACTTTTCTCTTTTTCTCACAAGGCTATAGTTCAATATTCCATTCTGGGGCACATATCCTGTCTCAAATTCCGACTCTGGGCTCGTCGACGCCAAGGCACTCCAATTGTTCCAAGGTATTGTGTGCATTAGTGATCTCTTGACTACAGTATAATCAAATTATCAATGGCTTTGATTGTGACTATTGTTTCAGAAGCCCGTTGTTTCACTGGGGGGATTATCTCCTCATGCATGTCTGCTAGATAGATAGATGGGGGTCAGATCACAAGATTAAGATGCAGAAAGCTGCATAAAAAGTTGTTCCTAAAAGGGTTGAAGGGTAGAAGATGAACTTTTTTTTACCGGCTTCTTGAGAAACTGCATGAAAAAAAAAAAAAAAAACTCGACAGACTCACGTTTTTACAGTGAGTCTGCTCGCTCTGTTTGAGTTTTCATTCTCTCGATAAGTTTTCCTGGCAAATAAAGCGGAATAATAATAATAAAAAACGCAAGTTTCCCATCTGGGATTAACTTGTGTTCAGAAAGCAGGAGCTGATGCTGCGTTTTTTCTCCATTCATAAAGTTGCGGTGACATTCACAGCTCGTTTCAGTGTTGCAACAATGTGAAAAAAAAACAACCCATATTTGTGTTTTCTAACAACTTTGCAGCAGACAGCTTCGGCGGTTGCTTCACACTGTCCAAGCGTAACAGATGAAACCTCTTGAAGCGTAACTTTTTGCATTTCCTCCACGGAGCTGGTAGTTTGTCTGTGGCTCTTGATAGTGCATTTTTCAGTAAACGCATCCAACTGCGTGGGTTTGCATATCTTAATATCCAGCCTCTGAATATAACGTTTTAATGTTTCACTAAATCGATTACAATCAATGTGCCATGATCTCACATGCAGTCAGATTTTAAGGACGTGTTGCGCCTCGATGATCGCATGTTTAATTGATAACGCAGGGTGATGCTTTACCTGCCTTATTTTGACAGCACAGTTGAAGAAGTGATCAGCTTTTTGCACTCCCACTCTCTAATTGATCGGGTATTTCTTTTGTTCGCTATTGATCCCGCCTTCATTCACTTCTCTCACTGCAAGCAGCTGAAGGCATCTTTTTTTTATGCGTGTGTGTTTGAGTGGAAAAAAATCTGTTGCTTTTTAAGGCTCAGGCGTGAGGAAGCTTACCTATCCAGTATCTTCCTATTAGTTTACCATTTGAGTTGTAATAAGTCACGACGGGGTAGTTGTGCCAGATAGATATGTAGAAAATACTGCTATTTGTCTTTAAAAACAGAAAAATATGAAATATGGAATAATTACAGGCAATTATGTGAACATTAGTGTCTCTTAATTTCCACCTCTCCCTGTCTGCCTTGCCAACAGTCCTTTCTCTGCATGCTTGGGTGAGTTCACTGCTCATCTATCTCTCGTCTTCCATTAAAATTAATCTGAGTCAGAGGGATGTTTGGCCATATTTATTTTCTTGTCTTTGTCCCGGCCAGATATATAATGCGGTTGAACCCATGGCTTGGAGTGTTGGAGGCTGGGTCTGCTGAGGTTATATATCATCAGGGGCCCACAGTTCACCCTTAAACCTGTGGTCTATAATGAGGTGGAGGAGAGAAAATAAACCTCGTGGCTGTCCAATTCAGTTGGACTGAATGTTTTCTCAATTTAATATGCCCTAACGCAGTTAGGACAGGATTGTAAGATTATATAGGCTATGTATGGGGTTAGCAAATCCAAAACAATACGATTCAATATACGAAATACGAAATCAATACATCATATAATGAAAAATAACGAGAGTAATTACATTTTGTGTCTTTACATGGATGAGTAATTGGTCTTTGTTAACAATATCCAGGCTCTTTGCTCAGACTGTGGTATGTGTGATGGATAGAGAGCATTTTGAGTTGATTGATCATCTCTGCCTCACTCATACATGTCTTTTCTATTAACCTCCCTCCACTCTCTGGCTCCCTCTAGGCTCAAAGCTATAATTTAGGGCAGTGATTCCTAACCTTTTGGCTTGCCTTTCAATCGAAGCAATGTTGTTACAGATTGCATGTATGAGAGTGATGTTCTTCGCTTTATTTAAACAGATTTAAAGAAACATGTCCTTTTGTTATTTAATTTTTTTTTTTTTTTTTTACAATAATCCCAAAACTCCTCATATATCTTGGGGCCTTTTTGAGGGATCTTGACCCCCACTCTGGAAAGCAATGATTTATGAAAATACTGTTGGATGGATGGACTGAAACTTGATGCTTTATTCTAACTCTTTGACACTGAGCATGTTTCTCTAATCAGTTTATTACTTTTCTCTCTGTAGTCTGTAGTCAGTACACAGTATTTGGTGTCTGTGGAGTGATAAACCACTTATGAGACTGCTTTGAAGTGTGGTATAGTGAAAACAGATTGCTGAAAGTCAGAATTTGTGTCTCTTCTGTTTCCTCGCATGTTCTTCTTTATTCACCCCCCAACTCATATGTTTTCTCTTTTCTCAATGCAACCACAGAGCATGTCACAAACAAAAAAATCAAATCAGTGATTCACATAATTCCACTGCAAACCATTTTACTGGAGAGTTGTGGTGTCATGTTCACAAAGTTATGAAGGTTGGAAAATGTATGATAATGATTTAAGAGTGAAATTGTTCCACTCTGTTATATCAGTGGGACTTCTGCAGTTGCCAGGAGGGATGCGGCAAGATTAATTAATTAACAAGTTAAGTTACAATGAACCACAAACTGCATCACAGCCTGACTTGGTTAAAACATTACGTAATGCACATTAAGTGCGCATGAAAATGAGTCATAGGTTAGGCAGGGAAGTTAAAATAAAGCTTAATTTTAATTTAATAGTTAAATAGTTCAAATGATGGCTGTTCAAAATGATGGATTACGTAATGCATAACTTTTCAAATAGCTAAAAGTAATGACAGTTGAAGTAGTTAGCTCAAGCTAGCCCAATGGATAGAAAGAGCTAAAGGTAATGAGAAACAGTTGAAATAGTTGGCTAAGGGTAAGCAGCTGAAGTTGTTAGCCAAAAGTAGCCTAATGGATAACAGTCGAAATAGCTCAAAGTCATAAAAATATTTGAAATAGTCAGCTAGCTACAGGTAATGAAAATCAGTTACTTAAAGTCTAATGGATAAACAGCTAAAGTAGTTTGTTAGCTAAATGTAATGGATAAATGGCTGAAACGTCCAGTCTCTGACACTCTGAGTAGTAACTTACATCATGCAAACTTGAACAAGCTTAACGATGATGAATAGATTCTATGGAAATTATATATATGTACATAAATACTGTAAAAAATCCACTTAAAAATGAACACATTAGAAACAGGATGGTGTTGGTGGTGCTGATGAAGGCTCTTCTGACAGGGCGGTGGAGTTATGCCAGACAATAAAGGCTGGAAACAACCGTTAGATAAGCTGAACCACTTTTGTTGAGTATATGATATATATGACTGTGTATGAGAAGTACTGATAAGTCCCTTTGTGTTTCAAGTGTTTCTAAGCTTTTATCTTCTTTCTTCCTCTGTCTAGCCCCTACTCTGGAGTGCACACCAGGACTTGGTCTGGATCCAGGTCTAGATCCCTCTGCTCAGCCTGGGTCCATACAGTGAACAGAGAGTCAGAAAGTGAGTGGTAAAGCGGAAGTGCTTCGGTTGGAGGGATAGCCAGACCGACCAATGGGATCAGGGAAGCTGGCTCAGGTGCTGCTTGGATGGGTGGCCGTGTGTGTTTCGGTGTTCGATGTGGCTTGTGTTCAAACTGGGGATGGACCGTACCAAGCTAGCCGATTCACCGGCACTGTGGACCAGAGAGAGGTGCAGCGGGTTCGACGCCGTGGCCAGGAGACACTGAGAGGGTAAGGATGAATGTGTGTGTGTGTGTGTGTGTGTGTGTGTGCTGTGTTTGGTAAATTCCAAAGGAGCATATATATTATATTATAAGTGTGCATAAGAAGGGTGCATTAAGTTTGTTTCTTTGCATACACAACTCAGAACATTTGTAGCTCTCTCTGGAGAAGGTTTAAAATATAAATGACTTTCCCCTCTCTGCTTTCCTGGCAGCTCTCTTTCAACTGCTGTGCTTTCTGGGCTAAGGCCAAGCTCGCCTTATACCAAATTATGCTGCTGAATACTACCACATTGTTTTCTCAAAAACAGCACATGTTCGACCTTAACAGGCTGCTTGCCACACTGAAAATCTCCCAGTGTATTTACAGCAAATTGACATTTTCATGGGAAAGAGCAGCTTTCTATACATCATGAGGGGATGATGAGTGAAAAACATGACCCAGATTCCCCTGAGTGTATTAGTTAAGCTGGAGAAAGTAGTTCAGGACTGCTGTGGGGATATTGCTAGCCCCCAGTGTTTTAATTTGAGATGGCCAACAGTGTGTGTGGGTCCAGATGAGCATACATGTATGCATGTGTGTGTTTTTAAAGATGTTGCTCATTTGAGTGTCTGTATGTGGGGAGTATCCAGTGTAATAAACCACAGGGATCACATCACCTCTAACCAGCCGCAAACCCCACTCCCCTCCTTCCTCTGGCCCTTCTTTCTGCTGCTGTCCAATTTTTTTTTTTCACTTTGTTACCTAAACACCATGAATCTGGGTGTGCGAAGTATGTCAGTGCGGCAAACTGAGTTTTCACTGTATATTTCGCCACTTCTCGAAAAACAAAGGATGTTTTGTTAGGGCCCGTTTTCAGTGTCTGCATCAGTTATTCCAATCAGACTCCCATCTGTCCCAGCTTATGGTTCCCCCAGTGCCAAGCCACAGGAAATGAGGTATTCGTATCACCCGAGGGGGTATGAAAAGGGGCATTTGTTTCACTGCTGTAGGTGACAAAGCGGCAGAAGGAATAACAGAAAATATGAAAGTAAGAATGCGCACATGAGGAAATGAGAGACGAGATGAAGAAGAATTTGGGAGCGATAGTGAGAGCTGAAGAGAAGTAACTAAACTCAGCGAGCTGTGGCATATTAATAACACGGTGTGAAGCTCGCATAGCATCATGGAACGGATGTTTTCTCTAAAAACATGTTCAGCGAAGGTTTGTCTGCCTTCTCACTCATTCATTTAATTATTATGGAAGACATGTTAAATAAAGAAAATTGTCCTTCCTCTGCATGTAGACATAATAAAGACATTTTATACAAACGTTTAGTTCTAGTCCACAGCCACCATGTTATCCTGCCTGACACAAGTGTTCAGTGAACCACAAATAAGACGATTGGCATTGAACTACAACACATTACATGATCTGGCTAACAATAATCCACATTCGCAGTTTGTCTAACAGACAGTGAGCAGTGAGCCAGAGGAGAGAGTCAAGAAACCAGGAGACCTTGGACAATAAGCTTATTATTCCCATCAAATAGTGTATGGTTTCATGAAAACATATCACAAAAGCCTGCAGACTTTTTCCATTACATTGTTAAGTTCTGGAAACACTACTGTGTAAGGAATGAAATGCTTATGTAGTGTGTGTTTTGTGAAGTAAATAGGTAATGAGGTTATACAGCGTCTTTGAAACTGTATGTTAAGGCCATTTGCATGCCGGGCTTCAGGCCAGTACGAATACCACAAATCAGAGTTATCTGACAAAATGTTCGACATCTTTTTGATTATTTTTATTGGATTTCTAGGTGTTGCCTGGTAACTGTCACTTGAATTACTCCAAAAATGTTAAAGTGCCTCCCATGTGCTGCGACACGCTGGCCAAAGCAAATAAGTCTAATGTGTGTGAATTTATTTTCAGTTACTGTTTGAGTGTCTCTGGCCGAAAACAATCACATCACAGTTACTCTGAAATCGGGTGAAATTAGTCATCTATGTGTGTGCATGTTTTATCTACCACCACCTCTGGACAGAAGCCGCAGGGTGAAGAAATCACATTTGTGTTGAGTGAGTAAGTGTTTTGGCCATTGATAATGCTTTTGTGTAAGGACGGCCAAATGTTTCTTACACGGGAGTTGTCGAGAATTTTACTACAACTCATTCACCCCAACAAACTGCAATACATAATGCTTTCATCTAAGACTTGGACTGTCAGTAACTCTGTATAGGTTTCACAGATTCTCTGTGTGGGATATGGAGGGAGGTTAGTTTAATGATGGTCATTATGCTGGCCTTGGGCTGGGGAGCAGTGTTTATTTGCTGGCTAGAACTCCATATCCCCTGGTCTGTCTCTGGTAGCGCTGGGTCTGATGCTGACTGACTCTGATTTATTGGCTCCTACTGCAGCCTGGCATAAGTCCACTCAAGGGCGGTATCTGATCAGACCTTAGGCTGGCTGGCTGGCAGGCCTACTGTAGTCGATTGGTGATTGACTGTCTGGTTGGAGGACTGAAAGAAGGAAAGTATGAGGTGTAGAGTTGTTGCTTTTGATTGCTCCTTTGCTTTCAAACACCCCTACCAACCGAAAGAGTTGAATATTTATAGTTTAATAAGATCTTTTGTATGTTGGAGTTTAAGAATCCAGCCAAGTTCTCTCTTTTTTTTTTTTTTTTTTTTTTAGCAGCCACCCACCTTATTAACTTACTCCAGCTTGGCCCAGCTTTACCCAGCTCTGCTGAGGAGAGACGCCTTGGATGCTGGCTAACTTGGCAGACAGTCAGCCCCAAAGCAGAGAATTACATTTGGCCTCTCAAGTCCCTTCCAGGGTAATGTCAATACCACCCTGATGTCCTGGATGGCGTCCTCTATTTACTGTCTGCCTTGGAATATGCGTAATTTGAAAGAGAATAAAAGAATTTTCCCATTCTGGATGTCTCAGGGCAAACCTCTTTACCTCAGGCCTACAGTATCTCAGTGTTTGAGGACAGAGGAAGGAAAAAAGCTTGAGAGGAATTTATATTCGGGATGAAGGAACAATTGCCAGTTTCCCTTTCTGTTTTATGTGCATTAGGTTCCATTTTAGGTTTTTATGTGTCTGCATTTTATGCTTACTGTATGTGCAGGCTAGGACTGAGCTGTGAAGACAGGATTATCCGGGACAGCTGATTATCATGTGGTGTGATAATAAAGTGGCTTCTACTTAAAGTCAAACTGTATGAAAAGAATCCAGCATCAGCTTACTTCCCACATTTGACATCTCCGCGCACACATGAAGTCATCGCATGTGCAGAGCTGTATTTGATTTACAATTAGCCTACTCCTGCTAAACGGCACGTCATTATAGCTGAACGCAAACAATATTAGGTTTGCCACAAATCACTTGAGTTTAGAGATATCTTGGGTAATTATGTTTTTTTTAATTTAATTTAACCAGAACAATAAACAAATATCCTCTCTGAGGTTTGTGTGGTAGACCACGGTTTAAGTTATTGTGCTAAACAACTATATCTCCTCATCACAACACACATCACCATAAATTTACTGTTGGTTGACTCTTTTACACTCACTCATTCCCTCTTTATCTCTCTATCTCACTGCAATTCAATTCCTGTCCTTTCATTGTTTAGTTTTAGTTTAGCAAGACAACATTGCCAAGATTATCTATGTTTCTCTCATCTCTGTCCATCTTTCCACTCATACCTCCCTTTTCATTTCTTCCACTTGCCCTTCCTTCTTTCCCAGTTCCTTTACATCTTTACTTCCTCCCTTTAGTTTCTGTTTTTTTGTGTCATTTTCTACACACTGCATTCCTTTTTATCCCCTCCTCTAGATCTGATAGGAGAGCAACAGGCCCAGGTGCTGCTAGAGGCAGCGATATGTAAGAGTTTTGCTGAAGGGGGTCAGATACCAGGCAGATGACCTTTGACCTATGACCAGTACACTGACACACACATATACATGGACACAGACACCTGACCTGGGGCCCTAGCAACTGTGAACTTCTGGTCTGTGTCTTTGTGGAAACAGACTGTCTGTATAGTCATTTTCCATGCCTGCCCAGTGCTTGTAGGTCAGTGGAGGCCGGCTGCTCAGAACTGCTTTAACCTTTGACCCTGTGGATTCCTGCATGGGAAAGGGACCCTCAGGCTACAGCTGTATAACTTGTTGATTTTGCAGTTTCTAATTATGTAACTTAAAGTCTTTGCTATACCATCAAAAGAACAAAAGAAAACAACTCAATACTTACTCAATTAATCTGGTTTATCTTTACTATTAATCCATTTATAAATCAGTTACATGACAGGGAAAGCGGTAAATATTAACATAAAAGCTGAAATCACTTGGCACGGACTGAAAAGAAATTAAAAAAAATAATCATCACACTAGTTTCTTTTAGGTTATCTTTCTATTGATGGATTCATTAGTTGCGTTTCTTGAAATTACAAGATAATCAGATGTTCATAAAATGTTGTTTTTGGTTATCAGAGTTATTTGGCCTACTCTTTGTCCGAAAATCTCTATGAAGCTGCCTCCCCCTTGACTTTGAACTCTGACTACAGTATCCGTCTTTTCTTCATTCTTCATATTTCCTCTTGGATGAGGTGGCAGCCATTTTCCTTTTATTACTATTAATGGCAGTTAACGAGCAATCCACGGCCCGGGAGGCAACTTCAAAGAGTTAATCTCCTTTAGATTGAGCCCTGAAAACAGTAGGACATCAATATTGAGGAAAACCCCTGGGGCGTAAACTCCTTTTTTTTTTTTTTTTACGGCTGACTTTCATTCTGTTTTACTTCAGTTCATCCTCTAAAGCCTCTTCTCTGTGATAGGAGACCAGGCACTGACCTGAAGGAAAGACTGTGTGTGTATGTGAGACAGGAGAAAGAAGAAAGAATAACAAACCAGAGCAACTCAGGGTCAAACCCCCTATAATCCTTCATATATTGACATCCTCAAGGTCTGTAACAGTGGAAAATCTTCAATGCTTTGTGGAGAAATAGATCAGGGAAGACGTTGGGTTCACTGCTCATTAAGTGTTGGAATGCTGATGTCTCGCTTTATGCATTTTTGAAGTTTTTGTGAAACTCACTTTGGTTTGTGTGTTTGTCCCAGAAATTCAACCCCCACCAAGGGTCTGGCCTCTTCTTGCTTTCACTGCTTTCTCCTTTGTTTCCATATCTCTTTTTCCGCTCCCACTCCACCTCCAGCTTCCTCCTCTTCTCAACATAAACTTGTTTTGCTCTCCCTCCCACTGATTCCCTGCTCCTTTCCCACTGTCCTGATCCCCCCCCCCCTCTTGCTCTCTCTTCACACTTTCTCTCCAAAACCAACTGTCATGTTTCAGTTTCTGTGACTCTTGTCTTTTCTCCCCTTGCTGTTTTATTTTTATCTTCCTTCTTTACTTCCACTAACTCTGTCTAGGTAGGTAAATATCTCTCGTCTGTCTGCCCACCTGTTTGTCTGTCTCGCCGTCTTCCTATGCCATCTGGTAATGTGTTTGGAGGTGTGCTCTGCTCTCCATCCATCAGAGATTCAAACCCCAGCTGTCATCTCCCCGGTGACAGGCTAGGGTTTCTATGGATACCGTCTGGTGAGGAGGAGAGGAAGGTCATCTGTTTCACGCAGGAGGAGCTTGAGAAGTTCATTAGAGCTAACTCTTAATTTCCAACTCGTCTTCTAATCTCCTGGTTAAGACTACTTATCCGACTAAAACAATACATTACTGTACTACTTTTACAAGAAAAAAAGTGCCATATTTACTTTTACTTTTAGCTGCTTGCATGTCTTTTACTTGAACTGCGACACAAAAACAATGAATTAGTCACCCAATCCAGAGAAAATCTACTCAACAATTTGGATAATTGGGTGACTGTCTAAAAAGTCACTTTTTAAAGAAGACTGTCTTCTGTCTGGTTCCCGCTACATATTTATTCTACAGTATTCTACAGTATGTAGTAGTATCAATCTTCTGATCAAACACTCCAACAAGAAAATGAATATGAATAGGCCTAAGATTTTCAAAACTATTCCTTTAAAGATCCAGTGTGTAGAATTTAGTAGCATCTAGGTGAGGAGGTACCGTGCATGCATTGAAAATGGATTGCCCCCTTGCAACATTAAATGGTACAACGTGTTTACAAGCACAACTCCCACCAGACTTTAGATTGACAATGCTATGACAATGCAGGTTCCTTTTAAACTCTGTTGTTTTCACCCAGTTTTAGCAACAAAAGCTAGAAGAATGTCCCTAGTCTCTATTGAACAAACTAGTTGTTTAAGTTTAGGCAACAGAGCCTCTTGGTGAGGTTTATACACCAAAACCTCTTGGTTATGTTTAGGCAACAAAGCCTCTTGGTGAGGTTTGGGCGACAAGAACCTCTTGATTAGGTTTAGGAAAAGATCATAGTTAGGGTTAAAAATAGACCCTTTCATAACATTGACCATCTGTTAGAAAGCCTTTCTAGTAGACAATTTTATGTCAGAAAGACCTGATGGCTAACTTCTGCCACTCCTATGAGCATGGGTGCCTGGCCAGTCTTAGCTCTTGAATGGTACACAGGGTGTGTCTTGCCAAGAAAACCAGTAGGATTCATAAGGACGTTTAAAAGAACTTGCTCTCTTTGTAGTAAAGGCATGCACGCATTTTCATTTTGAGCACGTTAGCATGCTGACATTCGCTTTAATGCTGTAGTCATGCACTAATTAAGGGACCAGTGTGTAGCATTGATTGCAATAGATTGCAACCAACTGAATAGCCCTCACCTAAGGAACCCACAGTAGCAGTCCCTTCAATGAAAAAATGCTAAAGGCCCTCTCTAGAGCAAGTGTTAGGTATGTCCATTCTGGGTTACTGTAGAAAAATGATGGTTCAACAGGTAATGAAAACACAGCAATTCTTGTTCCCAGGTGACTATACACTATTGAAATACACACTTGACCTTTGAGTCATTCATCAAGCAAAAATGCAAGACAGTCGCTGGTTCTAGCTTCTCAAACTTCTCAAAGCAATGCTAAGATGAAAAATTTCCCATTATTTTTGACACGGTATATAAATGATTAATTGAAAAAGCAAGAGCAAGTTACATTATCAGAAATGACAAGCAGTTTCAGAGCAACTTTAGTACAGAGTCAGTTTGCTTGTCATGAGGCGTACCACTCAGCCTGTGAAAACAATCGTAAAATGTCCTCTGTGGCCTTTGGAGGGAGCGCTGCAAAAAACAAAGGACAAACTGGTGATGTCATAGTTATATCATCAGGATTAACTTCCATTAGGCATGAGACTTTGAATATTTGACAGAAAGCATGCGTCGTGCTTTGTAAATTTTGAATTGGGTTTGAAAGATGAGGACATTTAACAGGCAGGGAAGCTCTAATGAAACAGGCTATTGAGTTGCATCATGGGAAATGTCATACACAGAACTAAAATTCAGAAATTGTCAGCCTCTGATTTATCACTTTTAATCTGCCTTTTTAAACATCTATCTCTTACATGTCCCCCCAATACTAAATCCTGGGTGTATCCTTTTAAAGTCGTTGTCTACTTTTACGAGGTTGCCGTCAAAAAACACTGGGTAATCTAGCATTACTTTAAACAGTCATAAATTATGTCCTGGGGGCCAAGATTTTCTAGACCGAAGGGATGTGATCCCTGTGGCAAATGACTTTACCATGAGCATCTGGATCAGACTTTATCCCAATTTACCAAGTTGTGGTCTCTCAATTGATAGTCATGCCATCGGCAAATGCAAGCAACTAACCACCAACACAGATGCCCATAGATATACCCGTCATTATACGCTTTGAAAGGTCACTAAGGATATCATTAGTGCCACCACATTGTTGGAATCCTTTCAGCTTGTTAAACATCTTTATGCAGCATCTTGGATTATGTCATTTGAGTGCACTGACCCATGGACGCTTTCTTATAGTACATGGATTTGGGTTTGGTGATTGATGCATGTTGAGACTTTTACTCTGTTTCTGTATAAACTGTGTTATAAGTAGGTGTGTTATTATTCACGGAATATAAAAACTGAAGTTTTCTTCACCTTAGCTTGTAGGGCAGCTGTAAACCTCAGTCCTTCTTCATGTTTATGTGCGCGTGTGAGCAAAGGGACAGTCATCTCTAGATGTGGTTAAACCATCTTCTCAAAGGAAAACTTTGTGGCTAACCTGTCAGGCCAATCAAGGGCTCTATAAGCCATGATGACTCTCACATCTGTCAGACATGGTCAAAGGTTGCTGCAGGCTCTTCACCAGTAAGAAGCAGAGCTGAGTAACAAACAGGGGGACAGCGAAGGGGGGCAGCGCTGGATATTTACCAGAGAACAGGACAGCCAGTCATGGAATTTGGGAGAAAGGAGGAGTTTATACATCCTGTCCTTACAAGTTTAAATTCAGCCTCAAATGAAAGCAAAATGCAACTCCTCATGCTGTATGCCCTCTTGCATTTCCTTCCCCTCCTCATCTCCTTGAAAATACCTCCATCAATCATTCGAGGAGGCTTTGTATCAAAGTTTGTTTTGTTTATTCTGAAGCCAGAGGCCTTGCAGGTCTTGGGTAGCTCATAAAATTACTTGTAACTCTGTGTATTTGTTTAGGATATAACAAAATATGTTTGGGAGGTCTGGGTGAGTAGTGAGTTTGTTTGTTCTGTCTTTCTTGTCTCTATCAGGCCCAATGTGTGTGGCTCTCGCTTCCATTCATACTGCTGTCCAGGCTGGAAGACTCTGCCAGGAGGAAACCAGTGTATTGTCCGTAAGTTCCTCCATCCCTAAGTCTTCTTTAATATGACAATACAAACCCAGTGGAGAAGATAACAAATAGACGTGGGATGATTCAGTTTCTGTTTGTTTCATCGTGTATAGGTGGAAGACATGGGAAAAAAAAATGAATGAACAAATTAAATTCACTCTCCTCTTCCTCTTTCTAGCAATTTGCAGGAATTCATGCGGCGATGGCTTTTGTTCCAGACCCAACATGTGTACCTGTTCAAGTGGTCAGCTCTCTCCCAGCTGTGGAGCAGGAGCAGGAGGTCAGTAAGAGAGTCACATTTACAGCAACTGAAGCTTTATCAAACCCCATTAGAGGGCGGTCACAGACAAACAGCATTACAAAAGGATAGCAGATATTTGATCCATTACACAATATTCACATGAGACTTTTTGAGGTTTTTGACTTTTGCAGCTCAGACCACCCAACCCTACAAGAACTGAAACAATTAATTAGTTATTCTATCATTCAAGTAATTTCACTAGCAAAATACCAAACAGTCCTTCTTTTCTTCCTTTCCTTTCCTTCTTTTCTATGTCTTATGTGATTGTACACTTGAAGTTTATAACAAGACATTTGCTGATATTAGGGATGCTTGGGAAATGTGCTTTCTGGTGGAGAGTTAGATTATGAGGATCCATGCCACCGCCATGCTCATATCTGTCAGACATAAGCTACAGCAGCCTGTTAGCTTAGGCTAGCATAAAGACTGGAAACAGGAGGAAACAGCTAGTCTGGCTCTGTCCAAAGATGACAAACGTGCCTACTTGCACCTCTAAATAACTGGGAGCAGTAATTTCCTGGAGACTCTGCTTGTTTCCTGGCAACTGCTCTTAGTCAAGAAATATTTCAGCACATAACACCTTGTAAAATGTAGAATTGTAGTTTTTACACTTAGTCTTTTGTTCTGATTAAATGAACGGGATGCAATGCGTTAATTAACGAGCTTTAAAGGTCCTTTGGACCGAACCACATAGTGGTTAGAGAAACTTTCCTTCAACTGCATACGCAGATTGAAGCCTTTGGAGAATAATCAGAAGGTTTTTGGCAGAATGATCCAGCAGATAGATGGTAGTATATTCTTGTTATTCTTCTAAATAACACCGAGGCTGACTTCATTTTACTGTGTGATCCTGCAGTGTGACCCAAACTACTGATCAAATGACACTGCTTGTTACACTGAGCAGTTTCAGTTCCTACTCATCCAGTTGCTTGGCTATTTTCCAAATGTAATGGTTCCACCCTTCTCTCATGGTAGCAATAGTGCTGTTAAGTGTAATAGTAGTGTATAGAGTCCCAGGCTTGCACTGCAGCCTGCAGGTCACAGGGTTTGTCAGGATTAAAGTAGAGAGTCTGGCTGCCCCAGCTCAGTCTGCTGGGCTTAGTTACAGACCACTCAGGATGTGTGTGTGTGTGTGTGTTTGGAGTGGAGTTAGGGTGGAGGTGTTTTACTGCAGACACAGAGTGTGTGAAATCACGTTTGTCTTAGTGAGATTAGTGCAGTGTGTGCAGGGTTTTAAATATGAAGTTAATATGTTCTAGACATGCAGAAAACATTGTCGTTAAGCAGCACTCTGGGAGCATGCAGAGTACGTGTCGGTGTGTGTATTAAGTAGCAAGCAAATATGTTCAGCTTCGCTGCATTAGTTTGCCAAAATCAGCTCGTCAGTCACGCCTGGCCCCTGCCAGACCCTTTACACATGCTCACATTCCATTAAGCCTGCTAACACACACATTTGCGCTCACAAAGCTGCACACATTGACAAACACCGATACAATATATACAGACACTCAGACTCTTATACAAAAAAACACACACGCACAGAGTGAGCATCAGTTGGCCGTGATCCAGAGGTGTAAAACAGGATCCTTTCCAGCCATAACTAAAGATGACTCTTAGAGGAAGGGCAAAGGAGGGTGGGGTGGAGAAAAACAGCCTCTGACCTGTATGGCAGGATACGCACAGATCTCCTGCAGAGTCAGAGCTTTGGCAAGAGCGATGAAGTCATGTTCCTTAGGGGCAGGAATGGCGCTAGAAAGCGAAGTGATAAATTAGAGTTAGAGCTTAGCAGGGCTCGAGCAAACTGATTGTCAAAGTCTGATTTTCAGGTCTTCTCAGCAGGAATTTATGGTGGCTTTTGTACGGAGTTTACAGACAGTGGAGATGCAAAAAAAAAAAAAAAAAGAAAAGAAAGGAAGCTACTGAAATAACATATGATCTGAATAATCAGAGACAGCTTTATAGCTCTATGATTAGTGAATGGGAAAATTGTTTTAGTGCACTGTTAAGTGTATCACCGCCAAAGACCTTTCTATGGCCTCTCTGGTAGCTTTCATGAAGGCCAGAGGTCAAACAGCTTTCATCCATCAGTGAATGCTGTGGAATGACCCCGAGTACCCTTGGAGGTCACTTTATAAATCTACTAAACTGACCAGTATACCAGTAACTACTCTGCTGTGTCTAAATCTTTGCCATTGCTTGGGTAAGATGTTTCCACTTGTCTTGCGTGCTCCATCGGATTTGGTTATAAAACTTTATTTTTATTTAATTCCCCCAGTGTCGTACTTACTGTCTGAGATGTGTTTAACGTATTTATAAGTTAAAACTTGTTTTCACAACTTGATCGGTCTTGGAGGCTTCAGGCCACACCAAGGGAAGGCAAACACTCCTCATTGTAGATCTTGTCTTTCCAAATGTGCTAACTCCCAAATTCAGCCTTTGGAGAGAGTCCACCATTTAACAGGATAATTCAGTGCAGTTGGGAACAAATTGCAGCTCCATGGAGATCCGTTTGGAAACACCAATTTCCTCTGCCTTAATTATACAGCCTGATTCTAGCACCCTGGTTTGCTGGGTTATAGATAGCATCTTTATGTGTCACAGCTTGCCCAAGGAATGCAGAGGTTTAAATAAATCAGCAGCACATTTGTGATTTTATACATGTAATCCACATGTCTGTGATTACTGTTGTGTCCACACAGATGGTTGTCTATGATTCTTTTTTTATGGCTCTTCCTGGAATCTTTTCTGTTCGCCAACGAACAATGCAAGCACGTGTTTCTGTGGATAGCCCGGCCAGAACCTACACATTTCCAGAATTGGAAGAGTAAAATCTTAACGAAGTCAAGATGGCCTTATAACTGTAAGAGTGACACTTACTGATAACCTGGAGTTTGGAAATGTCAGTTCCTAGATGACAAAGGTTCGTGCTGTCACCTTTGTAATAAACTCACTGACAGTTTAGGGCAGAACAGCTGTGCTGAGGATCGTATAGGGTCATCTTTATAACCTTGTCTTCCCATAACCATAATTACGAAATCATTACCGCAGACGTTCTCGCCCTAATGTTGAGAAACAGCTGTTCTTAGACTGAGTGGTTTCCACTGGTTATGGATTAGGAGCACTAGTGAGTCCTGGGAAAGCAGACAGAGGTCTTTTTAATTAGAAGCCATGCTGCTTCACTGTAGTCCATCTTGACCGTAAAGTAATGCTCTGTCCTGTTAAGTAAGCAAATAAATTGGTCTAATGTGTGTGAAGTACGGACTTGCATGGAAAGAATTATTTGTATTTGACTTTCAGTCTGCTTTGACAACATCTCACACAGTTTTCTGTTTCACTACCTCACCTATCCATGCTCAAACTGAGGCCCACTTGTCACTGGTCTCTGGGGTGTGTGTAAATCAGGACAAAACACAGCTTTAAAGCTCCTTAGTTTTCCATCAGACACACATGGACTTGCACACACACACACACACACAGACACACGCTCAACACACAAAGCTGGACTTCCTGTGTTTCGCAGCCTCTCATAAAAAACACCCAGATGTGAGCGGCTCACCGACGACACTACCAGAATACAGAGGTGCATTGTGGTGCCGCAAAGCTGCACCCGACTCCTTTTGCTCAACGTCTTGGAGACTCACACACACACACACACACACACACATACTTACGCACATGCATATCCCCCCACACCGCTGCTTTACACATGCAGCTTTCCAGGCATGGGTCATTGGGGCAAGCCATCTCTCTTCACCAGTGGGGGATGAAGTGCCATGAGGAGGGGGAGTGAGAGGCGAAGTTAACCAGTGAGATCATTTCCTTCTGTCTCCAAATGTGCTTGTTTGCTCCCCCCTCCACCTCCTCTTTCTCCAATCTAGTTCCTGTTGCAGAAAAAAAAATCACATGACACCTCCATCCCTCCAGCACCTGTCCCATCATCCTCTGTTCCTTAAACAGAGAGTTCAGTGACTATAGAGAGACTTACAGCAGCATCTCCTTTTCCACCAGCCCTCGACAAAAACTCTTTCCCCATAAGTTCCTGACCCATTTAGAAACACTTTTTTTTTTTGGAGTGGGAGGTTGAAAAATGAAAGCGTTTACCCAAGTTGCCCTCAGCTTTGGAGGAGTCGGCTTTGCAGCACACTGGAACTGTTTTCTCCACGGTTTGTTCCATGGCAGGAAGAACTGCAATCACTCACTGCAATCATTATTCATGTTTCACATCACTGCTCCAATTGTTGGCCTTATGTGAAGAAAGAGCATCAATAGCGTGTACAGTATTAACCTCATGTCTTCAATATAAGCTGAGGTTGAAAGTGGAGAGGAAGACCTGACCCATCTCCCACGAGAGGAAGGGAGAGACAGCACACTAGTACACTGACCTATAAACCCAGCCTGCCCCAGAGTACCAAACTATTTGCTTCAATTCATCATCAAATGTTACCACGAGACAGAGTCCAGACAAAAAGTAGTTTCTGCCAAATCTGTACACATAGCCTGCCAAGTGTTGCATAGGAGAAGGTTAACTGGAATTCCTCCTAGACTTGAGATGCATTAAATACAAAGAGAGAATAAAAGCGTTGACATTTCCATTGAATTAAACCGATGCTTTGCATTTACTGAAACTGCGCAGGGTCCACTTCCAACATTCATGCTATTGAGCTTCAGCTCATGTAACTGAAGTCTGAGCTGCCAGTAATGCAGACGTGGGTAATCACAATGAAAAGCTACCTAAGAGTATATTCACTCATCGTGACTCACACAAGTCATATTTAGTGGATTATAGTGGCTGAAATGCCTCCTGTTGGCAAGTGTGCAAACTCAGAAAGTCTCATTAGACAAACTCGGCTACAGGGAAGCTCAGTCATTTCCCCTCTGCTCCACAGCTCTGCATGCCAGAAATTTTAAAGAGACACAAACAGGCAGATGGAGAGAAAGAGGGAGGAAATTAATGTTGAACTTGCGATTTAGATATAGACCAAAGAGTATGAAAGGCACTGAGGGAACAGGCAAAGTGGAGGAAGGAAGGAAAATAAAGGGAGACTAAAGGACAATAAAATATCCTCTTGAGGCAGGATGAAAGTAAAATGAGGATGCAAGGAAACATTAAGAGAATACAATTATCTAACATCCAGCACTGTAGGTGTCTTCTCTCTTCTTGTGTTCGGTAAAAGGCTGGCTCAGCAGAAAGCTGCCTGTCTGCCAGGAAGACCAATTAGTTTCCCTTATGAAAGCTGCTGCTACGTGTTTGAGTCTGTCTGATTGGCCCTCTTACAGTCTGGTGAAGCACTCTGTTAGCCAGGAGGCTCCTGCTTTACATCATAATACAGTACCTGTACCACCACAGCACTTTTGGTTTGTTTACACACTGCTTAAAGTTACTCCCTCTTCTTTCTCTTACATATGCTCCTTCATGCCTCCTGTTTGGATTTTCTTTCCCATCCTACTTTACTTCTCTTCCCCGTAACCCAGTTTCCCTCTCCTCTCAGCAAATTCCTGACTGACTGACTGTAGCATACAGCTGGCCCAACTTATTACCTACCCCCAGTCTGCTTGATTAGCTTTGGTTTTGTGGCCTGGGGGACATTTGAGCCTTGCCTGTTCATCTAAAGCTGACAAAGAAACATCAGCGTTGTAAAAACCCAACTCAAGTGGAAAAATAATCGTAAAGTGTTTAAGTAACCGTGGTTATATAACTGTCAGGTGTTTGCGAAAAAAAACAAACAGTTTATGTGGTTTTGATTGGGTAATAATATAATGAAGCAATCAAAACTGTCAAACAATTCATGCTCATTTCTTAAAAGTTAGGTAAAAATAGGATGCTGGTTATTTTTTTTTTTTAAACAATATCTGTGCACATGTGTCTTTTTAGCTTTCTTTGTGCTTTTACCACTCATCAAAAATCTCTCTCTCCTCTCACCTACAGTTCAGTCCTGTAACGTCAGGTGCATGAATGGAGGCAGCTGCTCTGAGGACTCCTGCTCCTGCCCCAAGGGTTACACAGGCAGCCACTGTGGACAGCGTGAGTGAAAACTGCTGCACAGTCAGCTCACCTGGGTGTGAATGTGTGTGTCAGGGGGGTTTCACCAGCTAAAGCATACAGTTATAAGAAACAAACGTCTTCAATATGATGACAGAGATGTGATTCTGCAAATTATCTGCACGTTTATAGACTTAGTTCATATTTCTGTTCATTATTTATTCTAATTTGAATCTCAAAAATATGCAGCAGGTGTTTTAAGAATTTTTAAGGACTATTACAGCTTTTTGTAAGCCTGACCAGTTTGTCATTATTGGTCCAGTTCTGACTTTCAGTACGCTCAATACTCAGTACACTTCACACTTAGATCTATTGCCAAATACATGGTCAAACAAAAAAAAAGTACTGCAGTAAGACTTGTATTGGGGTTAATTTTTGGGTTAGTGCTGAGTCATGGAGTGAAAGGAGTTGGTGTTACTGGCTTACGAGCTGATGTCATGAATGAAAATCCTCACACATGTTTGCAATACAAACATACAATACAGTATGTGTTTATGTCTTGGTGGTGCAAGTGATTAAAAAGTGAAGTCATTTGAAGCTTTATGAAAGATCTGTGTTTGTGAAAGGAACAGAAATAGAGAGTGAGCGTGCAAAGGGAGTAATTCTCTGTGAATCTCTCTCTTTTCCTCTGTCTCCTGTAGCTGTGTGTGAGAATGGCTGCCAGAACGGTGGGCGCTGCATCGGACCCAACAGATGTGCCTGTGTCTACGGTTTCACTGGCCCGCAGTGCGAGAGGGGTGAGAGCTCATCTTCATTTTTATGTCGAAACAATATGTTATGGTTCTCTGCTGTCCTGTCTGCTTCCTTTAAGGTCAGTTTGTGTAGATGAGAAAGAGGCTTGCTGTTACTAGCCCTCACTTGGTATGTTAACAGGAAAACCAAAGAGTGCTATTACAATTACAACCTGCCCCTTATTTGGGTAGTTTTAGAATGATTTCATATGAGTTATATGAAAATCAGACTCACCAATCATTGCTGACAATAGAGAATATGGGCAATGAACATGTAAATATTCCACGCAAACATTATAACTAAACTGATCCATTTGATTTCGCACTCAAACTTAGTGGTAACTTTGACCTACTATACTTAACATAGTTGGGTGTACTTGCATTTTTTTCTCTGCAATGAGGGATTATAACTGCCGTTTACTGTGAGCTCACTGTTTTCACCTCCAAATAAGAGGTTTATATGACTAAAGTGAATGTTTGTGCCAAACTATTTGTTTGACTTGTGTGACTGCTTAAACTCCTTGCCCCATTACGGTCTGGTGAATAAAATGTTCCCATAACTGATGAATAATAAAGGTTACTACTACTGCAAGAAAATAAAACAAAAACTAAGAATTTTCCCTTCCAAATTAAAACTCCATCATGATTAGATTAGCTGCTATCAAGCTTGGGAGTCAACTGAGCCAGGACTAGCCAGGAGATGGAAACCAAGCAGACTGGAGGGGTGGAAGACTGTGGTTTTATCAATACACTCCCTATGCACACACAAACACTAATGTTAAGGAAGATATCAAACCAGGAAGGCTTTGATGTGGCTGTCCAGTCCTGAGTGTTGTTCCTATCAGTCCAGACATACTCTGTTAGTTCATTACTTCAGTGTTTGGTGACTATTCAGGCTCTCCTAACGTGGATGACTTCATACAGTTAGCTCAGACAGACAGACAGTGGGTGTTTGTCTCCTGAGCTCTGAACAGAAGCCTGAGGTATGTGCATAGTGGGAAGTGATGGCAGAGTGTTAAATAGGTGGTACAGTCCTGTGGCGGATGGGGGAAAAAAAAAAAACCTGAATTGAAGGCTGTACTTAATTTTTGTTCACCTCAGTTCACCTTTTGAAGAGGAGATGAACCTTTACACCTTCAGCTATTCCCACAGAACTAAACTTCCTGTGACCCTCACCTTGCACCTCCACCATTTTCCCACCTGCTGTTACCTCCACTGAAGTCATCTGTTTTCTTCAAACATCATCCTTCTCTTTCAGCCAGATCTTCCTTTCGACAGTCCTTTTGTGCTATGTTTTCATGTCTTCTTCCATATGTTTTTAACTGTGGATACCGCTTTGTCAAATTCTAGAACTTTTTTAGCCCTCCTCTTACTCGCCGTCCCTCATCTCATTTCTCCATGAAACTCTGGGGTCTTGTTTTCTTGGAAAATACAACATTTCGGGGGTTGAGGGAGCCGTAAAGACATCTGGCAATAAATACCCCACCCCACTGTCCCCCCAACATCCCCACAGGACTGACAGAATAGACTTTCTTTGTCGAGTGATCGTGGACATTTCCTGATGAGAAGTGGAGCAAGGTAGGGAGGACAGAGAGAGAGAGAGAAAGAGAGAGAGAGAGAGGGAGATGGAGGGGAGAAAGAAGGGAGGGACGGGGCGAAAATGAAAATGGACTCCCCAGCTGTGTACACAAAGCCTGTTCGAGGGGAATACAAACACTCTTCATGTAGAAGGAATGGGGACCTGCAGGTAGTCACAAGTGAAACACGTATATATCTTTGTTTGTGTGTGGTTTTGGTGCCAAATATCCTTCAGAGAAAAGGAGATGGGCTCAATTAACTGTAAAATTCATAAGAAATCATATTAGTGAAATAAAAAAAGATCTTAGCTACCGTTGGATATGAAACTTAAATCAGCCACAATATGCTTATTTTCACTTGTTACTGGATCTCTTGAAAAGGAAATTCAATTATTTGTCCAGAATCGTTAGCACACTGACCAAAAAAATCATTCTGCAATTTACAGACTAAAAATCTTCTGAGGTATTCAATAATTATGATAAATGACCAGTGCATTTCTTTACTATTGGGTTTGGCCTGAAAATGGTGGGGCGTCCCTGGTGTAACCTGGTGTAACCTCTGTTGCATATTGTGGTTTGAGAGTTTGTGTAACTAAGTCCATGAGTCAGTAGATTTACTGTGTGATTCAGTCAGAAGACAGCTGATGAACTGTGATTATGAAAGCAGAGAAAGCGAACCAGTATGTGTTACTGGGTGTGTGGGAGGGAGGCATGGGAAACCCCTTGCGTGTTTGTGTGTCTGTGATGTGTGCAGCTCTCGTGTGTGCATGTGCCTGAGGGTCACTGATTTTGGTTATGGTTAGCATGAGATATAATTAGAGTAAATCATTACTCCATAAATCAGAAATTATTCCCACCATAGAGTACCCTGTCATTGTGCAATAACTATATAAGTGCGTTACTGCTTTGCTTCTATATATGTTTGCATGCGAGGATACCGATATCCGTATCTTTATGAGTGGTCAGTTTCTAGCCAGGCTAGTGGTGTGTCTCGATGGTAATGTTGTATGTTGGCCAGTCGCCTTTCATCCAGCCTGAAATGGAAGGATATTTTGAGCAGACATTCATGTTCCTCAGAGGATGACTTCTAAGAGATTTTGAATCCTCTGACTTCCCTCTAGCACCACCAGCAGATTAAGTTTTTCACTTAAATCTCAACATCTCAACGTCCCAACTATTGGATGGCTTCCCATTAAATGTGGTACACACATTCATTTTTCCCACAGGATAAATTGTGATAGCTCCCAGCATCTCTTCACTTTTCATCTAGCAGCATCATCACATCAATTGTAATACTCTGGTTCAAAACCAAATAGTTGCAGAGCAAATTACATTCGCCTCAGCCTCAGCTGCACTTTGTGTTTAGTGCTAATTAGCAAATGTTAGCATGCTAACATCCTAAACTGAAAATGCATGGAAGCAATTACATTAGCATTTAGCTCAAAGCACCAAAATGTACAGCCTCACAGAGCTGCCAGCATGGCTGCTCTTAGTCTTGTTGTAGTATATGGAACATTAAGTGTGTGGATCAATATAAGTACACTGATATGAGCCTAGTGCATTTGTTAATGTGTTTCACCTGCTTGTACACTAACAGGGAGTGGTTCTGATGTGTGTCTGCAGAGCTTTGGCCCGTTACACTGGCTCTGCTCCAGTACTGCTTAGTCCAGTCTGTCTCAGTGGACTTTTACAGCCTCTGTGGTCAGTCTCAAACCCGGCCTGCGGTCCATTCCAGAGCAAATAAACCGATGAACGCAGAGGAGAGATTTTGCCCACCCCCCTTGCAGGGAATGACGTCAAGGGCATTGAGGTGCAAATAGTGTAGGAAGTTGTGCTATTTCTGCTCTATTGACTCTGGATAAGAGTGAACAGAACATAGATGGACAGGGTGGCTTCGCTGGTGGATGGGTGGGACTCAGACATATGTCATTCTGCGGAAAATATTCCCAATGACAATTTGGTTTGAGCCGGTCACTTTGGAGCCATACTAAATTTGATTTATAACAAGTCTGTAAATTATATACTAATGCACCATGACATTGCCTCATAATGTAGACCCCATATGTGTCTTTTCCACATGCAGAAATTTCTGCTGCAAGACACACAGTGAAGCCTATCAAGCCACAAAGGAGAAAATATCAAGCTACAATCTTATGAACAGGCTAAAAGTGTTTTAATCTACTGTATGTCTGGAAAAGTCTCACTGGGCTAACACAGAGTAATGAAGCCAGTGCTTCATCCAGACACTATGTATGATTATACGCTCTGAATTGAATCACCATGTTGTGTATTAAGGGTCATTAGGAACGTCACTTTTCACAAGCAGTTTTTAGTGTCTGTGTTTCATGGGGCCACTAAAGTTTGATGGTCCATCTCATAAACAAAAAGTCAAGGAAATTATTCACAGTACCCACTCTGAATTAAGGAGCTCTGGTTTGTTCAAATCAATATTTGTGTAGCCTCATGGGACGGCGATGAAGTCTGTCTTTGATCTGGCCTGATGAAAAATGGTCCTATTCCCTCTCGCTCCAGTTAAGAAAGCACTACAAAGACTTCCCTTTCGCTGAATATGTAACATGTCCCATGAGTGGTAGTTGTTGATGGAGTCTGGAGCCCACTTGCCCGACTGTATTTTTGCCTGGCGGTGTCTGCATTCAATAGAGCCGGCATTATTGTTCCACCGCTGGATAGTATTGTGACGGCAAGTTTCCCAAAACAGACGAAAATAGCTGTAGAAGTCAAGACAGATTTTACAGGACAATGGGTGAAATATAGAAACAATGAAAGCGGCATGATTTGATGCCACAAGATATGACATCATAGTCCCAACAAGTGTAGATATGCAAAGTTACTGTGTTAAAAATTCCTTACTATTTTTGCCAACTATTTTGTGTAGATTTTTCCATGTAGTCATGCGTGTCCTATAGAGTGTAGTTACTCACACATGGCAGTTCCTTGAGGTTCTAGATCTCGGTAGATTGCAGAGCTTATCTCTGCCATTGCCATTCTCCCACAATTGTTATGCCCTGTATGTGTGTGTTTGTGCTTGTGCCGTGTCAAACATTTAGCTTGGGTGACTGCTTTTGGTGCGGAAGAAATGAAAGGAGCAGAGCTTTTGAGGAACGATTAGGGAATAAAGGAAAAGAGTGATTTCAAGCTTGTTGATAATGGTGCTGATAAGCCCAACAGAGACTGCTATGGTTGGCTGCAGTAAGAATAAACCTCCCAAACACATGAACTGGCGCACATACACAAGCGTGCACACAAACAAATAAGGCCACACATTTGAATCATTTATTTATATCCACATCAGCAAAAAGGACACACAGACACAAACAATGCAATGCAATCAGAAATTCCACAAGACCAGCCAGACATGTGCTCAGACTGCACACTCCGACCAAACATGATCACACGCACAGAGGATAATTAGAAAATTTCTCCATTTCTTCTCAACAGGTGAGAAACAGCATGACGTTTCGGGCTCAGAGCAAATCTTCCAGCTGTATAAAGTCTAGAAAGAACATCCGGTTTAAAAACACATGCATGCTTACACACACGCACACACATAGACACACATACAGATGTAAGTGCGTACGTATATATTTCTTCTCTTCATTCATTTGACTTGTTGACCTCTTGTCACAGAAAAGTATGTATAAATAATGACGGCTTAATTTCCATGTGATCAACTCATATTTCAAGTGTCTTATCTTCCCCAGACTTCCCCTCATGGGAGTTTTGTAAATACTTTAGCAGTTATTAATGAATCTGAAATGG
Organism: Protonibea diacanthus; assembly: GCA_028641955.1. Classification (NCBI taxonomy): domain Eukaryota; kingdom Metazoa; phylum Chordata; class Actinopteri; family Sciaenidae; genus Protonibea; species Protonibea diacanthus. Next base: position 13,896,303 of record CM053979.1, read on the forward strand.
GATTGTTTTCCTCTTTTCTCGTGCCATTTCTCTTTCCTTGTCTTCTTCCACTGTTTAGGTCATTGCCCCATCCCATCTCCCTGATCCCACAGCTGGAAAGGGTTGATGGGAAAATGGTTTCTCAGAAGATTTTGAGTTCCAGACAGGATTAAATATTTTGTCACCTCAGCCTTTACAGCGTTTTATCTTCCTTTAATCCATTTTTTATTACAACAAAGAGTGGTCATATTTTGTGGTTGGCTTCACGACAAAAACATCATCGTATGTGAAGGGTCAGATCCCATAGACATTGCCTGATATGACTGGTTGGCTAATCCGTATGGACTGATCTAGGTGAAAGGTTACAAGTGCATCTGTGGCTTTGAGCAAACTCTGGCCTGGGTTATAACTGGCAGCGATTTCTGGAAACTTTTATTAGAAGTGCTGATGTTTATAAAATAAAAAGCATTATAAACTTGTAAGAATGAGAAGACTCCGTTAAGCCTAACACAAAGTGGAGACGTGCTCCTTATTGGAGGAAAGGATTTTATTCATTGTGATGGATACTGATTATGCGCACATAGGATATGAATGAAACCAGAGATGTCTGGATGAGAGACAGAGGTTGCTAACAGTGGATTTAGGAGCAAGGAGTGGAAAGAGGATAGAAGAGAGGATCTGGTGAATGTTTTTGATCTATTGAGCAATTTGAACACTAATTAGACAAAATTACTTCCGAATGTTGTCTGCAGGAACGAGTCAGGATGTTGGATTGCCCCCTTGTCCTAACCTGCCCGCACCCATGCACGTGTCCACTGAATTTACATGCACATACAGATGTGCATACCATGCACACATTTATGCTCAAGACAAAAAAACAAAACAAAACAAAAAAAACAGCCTGAACACATGGAGTACACACATTGATTGGAACGCTGTGATATATACAGCCTTTCTTCAATGTTTGTTATTTCGTGCTTTTAAAGAAAGCTGTTATTTCTGATCCAGTCTTTTGTTTGGCTCGACGCTGCAGCTTGGACAGATGCTGTGTTTTCTTTCAGGCGTGTGTATTTACGCAGACAAGTATGCGCATTCTTGTGTACACGTGTGTGTACGAAAGAGAGAGGGCGAAGTGTTCGAAAAAAAAGCGTGCATATATATTTAATTTAGCACACATGTTTACCCTGTTGAACTTGGCTGCTAGTCCGCTAGACTGTCTAGTGCTGCTGGATGATCATGAGTGTGGGAGAGTCCAGTCTCCTCTAAGAGGGAATGCTGATGATTTTTTTTATCAAAATCAAAGACTGAGGGGTCGGGAGTGAGGTCAGGGAAGCACCATTCATCTTTTGTCCTTATTTTTTCTTCCTTACTGTCCATCTAAACTGTTGTTCCTTCGTTACCACGAACATGGGCACTGTAGTTTAATCAGTCGCACACACTGAGCTGCCACTGCAAGTACTCACTGGAGCACTAAAGGTGCATTTATTTGCGGCTGCAAATAGTGAAACGTTTGCTAAGCATCCAGCTGTTTTATGATTTGACTAAACCCTTTTAAATATTATATGCAATATATTTGTATGTACTTACTTCTCTTACCTCCCCTCTTTCTAATTCTCTACTTCTACTTGCAGTAGAAACCAGTGGGTTTGGGAGGGTTACAGACAGGTTTGTGAAGTTGAAAAGTATTATAATTTAAGCATTATTTGTTCAGGTCTCTTTATGGGATTTGTTGACATTAAGAATAATACAAAATAATAAAGTATTGGTGTACAGGTGTGTATGTAGAACACAAGTAAATGCATGTGGTGGATAAGTTGGTGCTTCAGTGTGCCAACCAGGCCGCGTGAAGATAGAAGATCAAATAGGCAGCGTAAAGGACAGACAGGCAGGAAGGACCTAAAGCGGGCAAAGAGAAATGAAGACAGATGGACGAGAGAGAGAGCTGGCGTGAGCCCATATCTGCACTCTGCATGCTCAGTTTGACCTACTTTATTTTCACCCTCTCCTTTTCTTCTCCTTTCTCCCTACGTCTCCTACTCTTTACCCCGTTCTCTTGATCCCCTTTCATGTAGCACAAGGAACCAATAAGTCTGAAGAGGGACTCCCACCAAACACCGCCGCTGACTCCTATCTTTCCATCTTGTTCTGCCCTTCAGAGCTGAGCGAGCTCTCTTTCTCCACATCTCACTGTCACAGCCTTGGCTAGTCAACCGTGAAGTTTGTCTTTCATCTCCACTGCGACAATCTAACAATCAACTTTTTAATGAAGGCTATATTAAGTTTGGCGCCACTGTAGAGAACTTAATAAGGGTTTCTCCCACAAGGGAAGCCATCATTAGGCTGTTTGTGACTGAAAAGACGAACACCGTATTGCTGAAATGGTTTCAGCATGAGGTCATTGTGCTTGATTTGTGAAGTGAATTTAACGAGATTATGCCATGGTTTCACTGGCAAGAGCAATGCAGCGAGGAGGCAAGGTGATCACTAAAGTTAGGGACATTTTGTTCTCATAACGTGTTTGCTTGTAACACGTGTTTGAATGGCTGTGTGTAGTTATCTTTACTGTTCTTGCCATCCTTTCCAAAAGATAGGATGTGTACTCCATTTTTGTTACTTTTATGTTATTGGCAACAGATTTTTTTTTTTTGACGTATGTTTTTGCAAAGTCACACAGAGTGCATTGTCTCCAAGATGACGTACAGATGTGTGAAGATGTCACATCCATTTTTAAAGTGAATGATTGTCATGGGGCGATGTTGTTATGGACAGCCACGCTGCCGTTTAGCTGCTCGTACTGTCATATGGAAACAGAAGCCACCACTGTTCAGCCCACTACCAACTCCTAGTTAAAGTACAGGAATGTGCCTCAGATTGTCAATCCAACGGGTTAATTTATTATCACAGGGACTAAATAAATAGCAGTCATTCCAATCCTATTGCTGCTAGGAACAATGTGGAAGTGTTTTGCAGTTTAATCTGAGTTGGTTTAATAAGAAAATGCCTGAAATCACGTGTCCTGACGTGATTCATTATTGCTGCTACCAACTCTCATATTGTTCTCCTTAAGTCCTGGTAAAAACCTGCTACTTGTAAATGTGCCTCTTTGTAAGCCAAGTCTTGATCCAAAACTATACACTTGAAACAATTAAAGTGTGAGGATGTGTTTAAAAGTCCAGTGAGTCATCTCTCTAAAATCAACCTCTAATGCTCTGCCAGCTTGTTTCCACATCCATTCCTCCATTTGTTTTTTGAGTGAAAATGAGAAAGAACAAAAGAATAGATTACTGACTTAGTTAGTTATATATTACAGGAAATACTCCTTCGCCTCTGTTATGAAATGTATCATCTATGTACTCAGTCTGGTTTCATTTAACAGTGCACCAGATGTGTTCAAGGAAATGAATCACTGTTCTATCGTTGAGTCAATCAAATGTTAAATGAGTCTCTCTCTAAAAATGGATTCTTACTTCTGCCACTCCACAGACTACAGGACTGGGCCATGTTTCACCCAGGTGAACAACCAGATGTGTCAAGGCCAGCTCAGTGGAATTGTCTGCACCAAAACCCTCTGCTGCGCTACCATTGGTCGAGCTTGGGGCCACCCCTGTGAGCAGTGTCCTGCCCAGCCACACCCCTGCAGACGAGGCTTCATCCCCAACATCCGCACCGGGGCCTGCCAAGGTCAGATTGGAGCATCTACAACTTTTAAATTCTTTTAAACAGTGATGAAGGAGGCACACACGCACAGCCACACACGATCACCCCAATAAACACTGTAGCCATTACTTTATCCGTCATCAACTCAGCTGCAATTCCTGTTCACAACATCCTCGAGCCAGTGTTAACAACACAGAGGGTGTTTACATGTACACAGAAGGCCGGATGTTACCTTTCATTTTCCTTTTAAGGTTCTCTTCAGCAGAAGCTGCGTAAATGCATTTCTGCATCCCTGAGCAGTCTGCAAAAACTGTAAACGGCGAACAGATTCAAGCGTTGTTTTTTCATGTGTTGTCGGCACATTATAGGTGTCACATCAGTCTTTCTCGATGTCAAAATATGAGCTCTCCTCACGTTTCTTAAAGTGGTATTGTGCATACATGGTGCATTTTGTTACTGAATCACATCAGAATATGAGCAGAATATTAATGTGCATCTAAGCAAAGCAAAGAAAATTAAACACAGTGTTTCAAGAATAACAGATATAGTAGAGACATAACAAAATCAATCTCTGGCTAAATGTGGCCAAAAACATTAGATATGGAAGTTTATGAGAGGAAAAATTGGAGGGAAAAATGAACTGAGATTGACCTGCTTTCCTCAAAATTCCTGCTGCTGGTGTCTCAAAACCCCCTCAGACCAGACTATCTATGCATGCCTCTCTAATAACCTATGGCCCGGACCAGACTAAGCAATAAGACTGCATCAATATGTGACACATGTGGAGGTCATGTCCCTTGTTAAACGAGCCTAGCCAGATTCTTTGCTGGTTTAATCCAGCTCTTCTCACATGGACACACCCAACACCTCCGTGGGTAGACTGTGATGGTGGATGTCTAGCAGAAACCATCACAGTTTCTGGCTAAAGTATCTTTGCACTACTCCAAGTGCCTGGCTGTACTATAAAAGTATCAGAGCCAAAGACATTAGGTTGATGTATTTATGCGCGGAAGTTAGGGATTATATCAAATATAAATTTGCAATAGAAAGTTACACATGGTTGGCTTATACCCATACTTGTTAGTCCTAATTGTCTGGCATCCGAATCTCTGACCACGTCTCCCATTCATCCAGTGGATCAAATAATAAACAAATTAAGTGAAACAAAATGGCCATTCACTCTGTTTATCCGGGTAGTACGTCAATGTATCTGGCTCTAATTTTGTGCAGACACAAAGCTAGTTGTACTACATATAAAGCCATATTGTTTTTTTTTTTTAAATCCTTTTCTGGGAGCCAGTCCTGGTTGTGTGCATGTGCCTGTTTCATTTCATCAAATGTACTTGTAGCAGAATTGGGTGGAGTGCCCAGTTGTGTTTATGCAGATCATGTTTGGTCCTTATATTACCATGAAATTGCACAAGCCAGTAATTTTCATGGCTTTAGTCATAGCAAAGGTGAAGACACGGTCCTGTTTAAATCACGTTAACCTTTTCATCAACTGCTCCTGGATGCTTATTTGCCGCTCTGTGTATTTATATGCTGGGAAAACATGTAAATTGAGTTAAATGTCAGAAACATTTCAGTGAAATGTATATCATCTCTTCGAGTTCTCTGAAATAGATATTTACATACATGTTTCCTCTTTCCTCTTCACACACGTAATTGATTCATAACAGTTAATCCTCTGTGTTGACAACTATAACAAATGTAGCACCATGATGGCTGAAAAATATCCTGCATGTACCAGCAATTATTGATGTACATATGCCTGGCAAACAGATCAACATGTGTTAAAACATATCAAAGGTATGTAACACATACCTCTTCCATAAGATATAGCAATACCACAATCCTCCCAGCTATATGTATAAGTCTGTATACATTATTTATGAGGGTATCTCCAAAAGGTAACACATCTGGGATCAGTAACTGGTTTGTATTTAACTCCACAACTTCCTTTCTTTTGGACGTGGCTGCCAGGCTGCTCATATGTTAGAGGTATGCCAGTGTGAAACAATCACTCATCTCTCGGTGACTCACATACCTCCACTCGTTTTCTCTGTCTGGCCGTACTTCCCCCTCTCCCCGAATCTCTGTTTCTGTCTTTTCTCCCCTCTTTCAAACTCTCTACTCTCTTTCTCCTCACACACACGCACCAAAGACACAAAATCACCAGAGAGCCTACAGCAATGTCTTTTTGGCAGCAGTACAAAGCGCACCTGACCATGAATCTAAATGTAAGGACTGAACTCCAGGCTGCATATCAGGATGTTGGCTGCTAGATACTTTCTTTCTTTTCTCTCAGCCTTTGGCATAAAGAGTTCCTCAACACTAGACTGTCTTTTCCGCAGAGGAGAAGCAGAGATTGAATGTATTTAGATTATTAGAAACAGGCTGTTTATATACTCTGTATATGTGTATATCTGGGTTCAAGGGTGTCCACAGTTTCTTACAGGAACCCGCCCACTGTCGTATAACCAATACTGGTAAAAGTGACTCACGTTGAATGCTGGGAAAAACGTACATTTAAAAAGTCATTTCCTGTTCAAACAAGAGCAGGACTGGGTTTTTCTGGAAGTGGTCTTAGGCGTCACAGCCAGTGCCAAGTTACTACTCATTATTTACCTCATTGCCTTTGCACCAAAAAAAAATAAGAACCATAGAAAAACTAAGAACGAGTGTGCTAGTGATAGAGAGTGTGTCTGAAACATCACCTTAGTCATTCTTTGAAACACAGTTAACTGAAACTTTTTATAGACTGCACAAGTTTCTGAGTCAATTTTTACTAGTTTTTTTTGTGTCTTTCTCTGTTAATGCCCTGAAGATGCCAGTAATCACTAGAACTTTTGTTCTTATCTGCCTCTTCTCACCAGTTTCTGTGTCTTTCCTTCCTTCTCTTAGATGTGGACGAGTGCCAGGCAGTGCCAGGTCTTTGTGCTGGAGGTAACTGCATCAACACTGTGGGATCCTACGAATGTAAATGTCCCGCTGGACACCGTCAGAGTGAAACCAGCCACAAATGTGAAGGTGAGTCTGAGTCATGAGTGTCAAAGGTATTAGGGTCCTCATATTAAAAAGAACAGTAGAGGCCACCTTTGATATTGTCTAAATTGTCAGATGATGAGTGATGGGAAATATTAATAAGGTAACTAAAGCAGTACAGTGAGAGCTGGTTTTCAGAAGTGACTCATTACAAGAAAGAGGCAGCAACCTCTGTCAAGTTAAATATTTAAATAATGGCTACTAACTACAAGCCCATTTTTAAAATGCAAGAATCAACAAAGTATTGCAAAATGTATAAAGTGAATGCAGAGTTTTTGAGAATTTTAACTGGTTACCAATCCAAAAGAAAGAAAGTGGAACTTAAATTAGCATTTGTTGAGTTAATGGTGAGACAGCCCTGGACCGTGCACTTTACAATAACTTTGGGTTTGCGGGGATCAGTTAACAAATCTCTACGGGTCATTTAAAAAGTGACGACATGTTCTGAGTTAAAGAAGACTTCACGTACATATGGAAACACGCACACACACGCAGAGCGGATTCACATTACAATGTGTTGATTGGGTGGAATTTAAACAATGCCCAGGCTAAACAGTCTGATAGTTAGCCAGGCAGGGGTTGTGTCTCTTGGACTAAAGCCGATGTGTTCTTAGTCTTAAGGGAGGATTACAGAAAGCTCTTAAACTGTTCCAGCCAGATGAGATTATTCTACTGAACAAGACCAAGGTTGAACCTGCAATCGAGTATCATTGCATGAATTATTATCTAAATTTTCCTCTTATTAACTTGTAGCATGGCTAAGAGATGCATCAGATACAGGAATGTTCATATTTGCTTAAAAAAACAACAACAAAAAAGAAATCAACATAATAACTCCACCTTCAGATTCATGAGAAGAGTACCATGACTCACACAAAAGGTGATTTATGTTGTTGTGAATGAAGGAGGAAAAAGGGAGGATGACTTCACTAAATTCACCAGAGTCTCAGTTTCACTTGTGGTTTTGGGTCAACGCCACCAAATGTTCAGGACTTACAGTAAGGAGGGAATGAAGGCTTCCAGAGAAGATAAGCGCGGTAAGAGATTTGGGTGTGGGTGTTACACTCCAGTTTGTACCAAACAGCACCAGAAAGGGTTAAGCTGTTCTACTAAACACAAACTCAAGCACCCTCAAGGACAAACAGCTCAAAAAAGCTCAAAGATCGCTACTGATGGCGGGAGATGGAGTAAGAAAAAGTCATTCTTACTGAGGCTGGGGGTTACTTGAGAGAGATTTGTACCTTAATTTACACACACTACAAAAAAAAAAAAAAAATTCCATAATCAATGATGAGACTCGAAAACTTTGTCTGAAAAACAGCAATATAAACTAAACAAAAGCAATAGGACTGGTGTGACAAGGAAGGACACTTTGAGAAGGTCTTCGGCTTCACTGCTTGTGCAGCTGCTGGTGTTTGTTGTCTTGCACAGCATCGACGACGGTGACACGAAAAGGGACCACACATGGTCTGAAATTGTATCAATCCCATGATAGATGTTAGCAAATGGATCTCCGGAGTTATGTGAATCTTTTCCAAGTTCATTATATCAGAAAGCATATTTCTGTTTTTCAGTTGAAGAACAAAGTGATGTCAGCTCTGTTGTTGTCATGAATTATCAGGCAGTTTCGTCATCTGACCCATGCAGAGCAAGAAGAGAAAGAGTTTAGTGTTTGTAAGGCTTGTAAAAACAAAAGAACAGTTGTGACGCATACCTTAAGCCATGGATCGGCAGGAAACCTATGTTTAGTTAAATCTCGCAAACAATCAGACAGGTCCTCTGGGGGAAGGTTTTTATTGAAATGCCCTTCCAGCTAATGCACAAACAGCCTCACTCAGAGCTTTCATGGTGAAATTAGTGAGGTTTTGGAGCAGTTAAGATGAACTGCAGTTAAGATGTCATGGGTGTCTGATCGTTTTGGGCACAACAAGGCACCTGGTTTTATGGCCTACTTTTAGTTCAGACTATGCTTAACAGTCCCCCCACACCCCCACCCCCTCCTCTTTCTGCTTTTTCTGCCTCTCCTTCCATTTTCCTTCCATAAATACAGTCCTTTGGCTTTAAACCAGCTGTTAGTGCTGAACAAAGAAACACTTACGGCATCTGGGAGACTTTCTCATTACACACATGGACCTCCCTGTTGTTCTGACAGATTCTCACGTACTCGTGCTGTACGTATACACACGCGCGCGCACAGAGACAGACAGCTTCTCACATCAGAGTTTAGATGAAACAATGGAAAGTGGCTAAATTACACGCATGCTTAATTTTTCACATAGCGATGAGTGCTAAGGATATGTACACACAGTCACACATGACAGATTTGATGCCTCAGTTGTAGACATTTATTCAGGTGACACGCATTCCCCTCCAGCACTATGCCTGTGTAGAGCGTAATGTCTGGCGCGCTGTTGCTGCTGCTGACACAAGGTCTATTTGGCTGGTTTTTACAGCCTCACCTAGGCCTTCAGCCACTGCTGTCAGACAGGAGTCAGCAGGGGAAGAACAGCCTCTTAGATTCCCACGGCAGGCTCTAGTACACACATCATTGCTAAGACGTAGCCACATGCACAGGAAAACACACACATTGCACACTCTTTGCTCCTAGAAAGGCAAACACTTACACACCCTTCACTTTTCCAACCGAACGTGCAGGGCACACGAGCACACACATCACGGCACGCACCACGTCTGTGCTAATGCTGTAATTATGCCCCGCAGTGGTGCAGTAATTACGTATGCATATAAATAAGGTGTGACACATCATAAAAACCCAATACCTTCTGGAACTTCACTTTGGGTTCCCCCCGTCATGGAGCAATGAGGCCCCCTCTCACTAAATAATGCAACTTAATGCCATCATAAAGTGTACCACACCAAGGTGGGCCTAGCCAAGGAGCGTGCCCAGGTTTTCTTAGTCTTTGTGCATATTTCTAAGTCAAACTGTTTAAATAAGGTCCGCTTATTCACTATAACCTTTGTTTCTTTTTTTTGTCATTTCTTTAATTTATTTGCTGTTTTATAGGAAGCAATTGTAGATAGCACAGCACAAGTTAAATGTTGTTGAGCATCAATCATTCCTTCTGCTGTTCGCTGAGCTTCACAGTTTATATCATTGGATTGTTCTTGTCACTCACACGTCTCACACACTTGGGTTTTAGCCTGAACAGAACACACCAGAAATGAAGTGATTCCACTTTGATAGACTGCAGATCCGTTTGGTTTGCTTAATTTTCTGGGACAAACTGTCACTCCAGTGCAATAAACTTTTTACGAGAGAGTGCTACTGCATCTTTCCAAATAAAGACGTTTTGAAGATTAAGACATACTCGACAGATGTGTCCCACAGTGTGGTGAACTGAGGCATTTATGATTCAGTTATATGTTTGTGTGTGTGTTTCAGATATCGATGAATGCAGCACCATCCCTGGTGTGTGTGATGGAGGAGAATGCACCAACACTGCAGGTAGCTACGTGTGCACCTGTCCACGAGGTTACATCTCTAGCACAGATGGCTCCAAATGTGTTGGTGAGTCACAGACACACACACACACACAACTCTTTTCTAACATTTATCTCTCTCATTTGTTCATTTCCTCACCCCCCAGCTAGCCAAAAGCTCCACATCTGGCTGGTAACTTCCCTCCCTCTATCACTGCTTCCTGTGAGTAGAGTTCTGATGAATCAAGCTGGCCTGCAGACCTGTGGTCATCATGTGCAGACAAACACACTTACGCACACTATTTAGTCTTGGCAGTTTTAATCTACTCTAATGTTCGTGCCCCTCTGACTCATTCACACACACGCTGACACCGCATAGACTGCATACTTTACTGACATGTCCCATGAAACACTACCAGGTGTTAATCTATTCCTGCAAACCTCACCCCTCGTGGCAGCCACAGAGAAACACAACCAGGTGTTAATATATTATTTCAAGATTTAGCCCCAAAACAGACAGCTCAGGGTCTGTCTGTTTAACCCTATCAGCATCACAGACCCGGCCAAGCTCTCCTCTAATATAAGCTTCTGTAGCAAAGTAAAACCCCAGGATTGCTGTAATTTCCTCCTAATTCCATCTTTCATTGTGAATTTTATCCTTATTATTTTCTAGTTTTCACGCTATCCATCTTCCATCATCTGTGGAAAATAATGAGCCTCTTTGTTTTTTGTTTTTTTTTAGTTTGAGGGGAAATGGATTGCAAAAGATCAATATCTGAGAACAAAGTCTCACATGTGCCCACACGTGTCGTGCACATATATGAACAGGGTGGGGGCTGATTTCACAGGTTTCCTTATTTGGATCCCCATTAGCTGCCGCTAAGGTAGCAGTTACTCCTGGCTGTCATGTGGGGAACTGTTTAGCTTAAATGTAAAAGACATATGGTGTTGATTAAGAGAAAAGAAAGTAAAACCCAAGATAGCACAACTGGAACAAATACATAAATGCACAAGGCCAGAAGTAGGTGGACACAGGAATATTAAAATCACGCACGGGGCTCTGTGTAAACTAGTCAAGCTGCCCTAAACCTGGTAAAATCACTTCTGTGTAGATGTGCCATTGTATTGTTTTATACTGAAGCATTATGATTTTCCTTGATTGGAGCTCTGATGTCCAGCACAAACTATAAAAACAAAAACCCCAATACCCACAAATATATGCAGATTGGAGTGTCTGCAAAATGACAAAAGGAAGTAAGTAGGTGACGAAGAATGGGTCGTGTTTTCCTAAACAAACAAGTGAAGCGTAGGAGAGAGGAGTGAAAGATAATCAGGATTGTTATAAATACAGCGCAGTGTGCTTGTGGCTGTGCGTGTGTGAGAGAAAATGGATCACAGATTGACAGTGGTCCAATCAACAAACCCAAAAGATCTCCATCTGTCTTGCCTTCATGCGTGTTTTTTCATGCATTTTTCTTTTTTTCCCCCCCTTTCCATTGTCATCCCCTTTCTTCTTCTTTGCCCTGAAGTGATATGTTACTCTCCCTCTATATTTGTCTTTCTAGATCACACCAAAGCTCATTTCTCTTGACTAACAGTCCAGTGATTTACAGTAGAAAATCTCTAGGTTTACACTGGAACTGTGCACGTCCATTTGGATCTTCTCTTTGCTCTCACTCTCCATCCCTTGTGTCTGTTTTGCTATTTTAACTTGTGAACTCATCCTCCTTAGCTATCTTACCATTTCCACTTGGATCTTTTTTCCCCTCCCTTTCTCTGACATCTGGATCCTGCACCGCACTTCCTTCGGTTGTGGTTTTCAGTTGCTCTTCTGCAGTTTGCTAAGGAGAAAGAGAAAAAAAAAGAGAGAGCAAATAAAACAGGTGCCAGACACAACCCCCATATATCCTTCCTCCGTCTTTGTCCCACTTCCAAAATGGACAAGTCTAGGTCGGTAGGAGGCAGGGGCAGAGATAAGTATACCCAAACAAAACCAGACTAGACCGGGTCAGGTCGAATCCATCTTAAAGATATTTCAAAACAGACGCAAACCTAGGTTTGGAAAGACAGATATCACAAACTTCCCTTGCTGCCTTAACATGACACATTTTGATTAAATTGTCTTTTTTGTGATGTGTAAAACAGAGAAATTGTTTTCATGAGGATTATTTCTCGCTCTCCTGCCTTCATTTTTTCAAAGCAGGATGTATAGTACTGGTCCGGAGATGATCCCATGTGGCTTTAGGTGTATTGGCCTGTGTTTTATGGGATGTACTGTACCGTGGTGAAGTAGGCCAGTGGGAGCTGTTGGGGGGGGGGGGGGCTGACAGTAATCAGAGCCTAATGCCCTGTCACATGGTGGAAGCCTGACAAAAAAGACTTGTCCAGTCAGTCAGTCAGTCTGTAAAAACACCTCACCAAATAAAAGCATATGCCTGTGCAGTATAGCAACACTAGCGAGCAAACCACGGTCTGGATCCAATTTAAGTCATCATCATCCTCATCAGCAAGCCTCGCTCTCCACTCCCCCCATGTTCCTCCTCCACCTGGCCTCCAGCTTGGTCAGTCCTATGGGATGTTTCACAGTTTGCATTTTGTGTGTATTTGTATACATTTGTGCGCGTATGTGCGCATTGTGTGTGTGCATGCCTGTGGATATGTTTGGAAATGCATATCTGTGTGTGTAATTGCACGTAAATGTGTGTGTACTGTACTGAATGTGCTCCCAGACACAGCACAGCCCCTCATGTTTTATCTAATTGGCAAGAATTGCTCCACATGGAACTGATTAATTCCAGACTGCTGGCTCATTAGTGAGTTAATCGACTTGTGCTCCCCCACCTTCGTTCAGCCTTTCCTTTTTCTCCCCTCTTTTTGCGCTTAAAATTCTCCCTCACGTATGTTGCTCACTTTCTAAAACAATGCACATACAGTTTCTCTCTCCCTCTCCCTCCGCAGACTCCTTCTCTTGGTATTTTCCTTATGTACCCAGAAAAAAAAAAAAAAAAAAACGTCTTCTCCTCCATTTACTCCTGATACATGCTCTTTGAACTGCAGCCCCCTCTCCTGCCCCATTGACCCTGACCTGGAAAACTGTAACAAATAAGACCCCCTTTTGGAGGCCTTCAGATTCCTGCAGTTTGTCGAGACCCCAGGCAACCTTTCCCACTGCCAGCCCATAAAGAAACTTCCTCCCCAGCCACCATGAAAGGGGCTGGCCCCTCTGACTTACAGCACTGCTGTGAACAGAGCTTGAGAGCAACGATTACCTGTAACCTTTTCCCATGTAGAATGCACTGTCTGTGGTGGATGAAGTGCTTAAGTTGTTATTTGAAATCCTGCATTTAATCAGCTACTTAACAACATACTTAGAAGTAGTGTTTAACTGCCCTCTCTGGTTAGATATTTCGGTTGTAGAGGCAGCACTGATAGGAGTTGTTTGGTATGCTCTGTTGCACCTGCAACAACAACCTAACAGTGATGTCACAGTGAACTGACACGCCCTCGAGTACACTCCTACACTTACAATGACTTGACAAATTTACATTTGCTGTTTCAGCCTTGTCCATCAAGGGAAGTGTGTGTTTCTTACAGCCAGAAGAAACAAAAAAGATCGAATCTAAATAATAAAATACATACTCAACTTAGATTTATGTTTCTGCCTGCCCACTCGTCTAATCTTGTTAACATGTCTCCTCTTCCTCCAGATCAGCGTGTTGGCACCTGTTTCTCCGCTCTGTCTAACGGCCGCTGTGCTGCCGAGCTGACTGGTCAGTACACCAAGATGCAGTGTTGCTGCGACACAGGACGCTGCTGGGCTTTGGGACAGATCCCAGAGATGTGCCCTGTCAGGGGATCGGGTGAGTATACACAAAAACAAGACGCACAGAACATGCAAATAGCACTTTTCAGTTGTTGACAGTCACACATGGTTTAAACAACATCTACACTCGTTAATCCCTGACAAAGCGATGAATATGAGCATGAAATCAGGACAGAACATCCATCACCTTCTTCCTCTGCTGACAGAAAAATTGGCAGTCTCCATAATAGATTCTCTATGACTTGGCATGAGCACAGGCAGTAAATAAAGCCATGACAGTGTAAATGTTTCACATGCCCAATGAGTTTAAGAAAGTAATGTTAAACCAGACAAGTCTGGCGACTTTTGAGATATCGTTGAGATTGTATGTGTGATGCAAATGGGAGAGCCTCCACTCAAAATTGATGAGCATGATGTCATGAGCATAAACCAAACAGATAAAGATGGAAAAGATTTGTGTGACGGTAATGACCGATCATCTTCTTTGTCAAACTGGAATTCAGAAACTTCTTCCTTTGCGTGAGACTGTGGGATCCATAACCGCTCTGTTACTCATCTTCTTTCACTGGCACTGCCAAAATCAGACGTGTGTGTTTGATTTGACTAAGTGGAGAACATTCATATACACAAACATACAGTGTCGTATATGTACACTGTTCACACAGACATATACATAGGTACATACAATCCCTGCATACATACATTCATTTATTCATACATACAAACATACAATTAAATAATACACTGGACTTGTGCTGTAACTATATGCCAAAGCAGAGGAGAGTAGATCATTTTTCTCTTATTATTTGGTCAGGCTTTGCTCCAGTAAACATAGCAAACATCTCAAGTGTACACTGTAGGACGTTTGATAATGATCCACACAAACTGTTCAAACACAAAATCATTGTTGGCACCTCTTGAGAGCTTGACATGAATATGCTCCTCCTCATTTTCATCTGGAAATGTGACTAACGGCACAATGCATCCACTGACTTGTTCCCTGCGATCTCTGTTTTTCTTGCAGACGAGTTCAGGCGTCTGTGTATTGTGGGTGTTCCCCAAGGACACGGCCTCCCTCATGGCTACCCCAACGGACACTTCCCCAACACCAACGGCAACGGTTTCAACTATGGTTACAAGTTCCCTAATGGTAACGGTAACGGAGGCATTGGTGGCAACGGAGGAGGAAGCTTTGGAGGGAACGGTGGGAGCTTTGGAGGTAATGGAGGAACCTTTGGGGGCAATGGAGGAGGACTTCTGAACAATGCACACATAGGTGAGTCTGTGGATCTGAATAAGTTTTCTAAAAGGTACTTGATAAAAGTTGGAAAATACTTTTGATAAGTTGTAGTTTTATGTTAAATTTCTGTGTTTTGTGTGTTTGCAGGCACGGTTTCTGTCAACGACTCCATTGATGTGTGCAAACATTTCACCAACCTCTGTCTGAACGGACGCTGCATTCCTACACCCACAAGCTACCGCTGCGAGTGCAACATGGGCTATAGACAGGATGTTCGCGGGGAGTGTATCGGTGAGAAATGTGTTCACACACTGTATACTTTAGGAGTGTCCACGCAGTTTTATTCAGTCAGTCAGTTTTCAATAACCTCCCTGAGCCACATAGACAGCCCCAGTGACTATGTGACAGTGCCACAATTAATTGCATGCACTGCAGTGCCATCTTCTGCTCATTTAAGGAACTTAACATGAGTGTAGGTTGAATGCTTGCAGGGTAAATCTACCAAAATGTGAATTGCTTTACGTCATGTCTTTTTGTTTGCTCTTTTTTTCTCTCATCAGATGTGGATGAGTGTGTGAGTAACCCATGTATAAATGGAGACTGTGTCAACACGGCTGGATCGTACCACTGCAAGTGCCATGAAGGCTACCAAGGAACCCCTACCAAACAAGCCTGCATTGGTATGTCTGACTGTCAAACTAATTAACTGAGATGTTTCTTTGTACATACAGTATGTATCACTGAAGTAGTCTTAAGATATTTCCTTATAGCTTTGGAGCATGGATCAGTATCCATCATCCTTCTTCCTCCTGTCATTCTCTTTAGATATTGATGAGTGCATTGTGAACGGAGTGATGTGTCGCAACGGCCGCTGTGTAAACACAGAGGGAAGCTTTCAGTGTATCTGCAACGCTGGCTTTGAGCTCACTCCTGATGGAAAGAACTGCATTGGTAAGGAGCCAACAAAGAAACAGGTTGAACTTCACATGAACTTTCCCCTTTGTAAACCTGACCTGAATTCTCCTCGTGTCTCCCTCCAGATCACGATGAGTGTGCCACCACCAACATGTGTCTCAATGGCATGTGTATCAACGAGGATGGCAGCTTTAAGTGTATCTGCAAGCCCGGCTTCGCTTTAGCGCCTAACGGACGCTACTGCACCGGTACGCATGATTTATGAAATCTAAGCAGATACCTCAAGTCTCGGGCCAGATAGGCTGCTTCAGAACAGTGCTGATGGATTTGGTGTTCTTTGAAATCATGTGGATCCATTTTTGAATTTAGTATCCCCGTGGTCCTATTAAGCACAGCCCAGAAATAGATAGCTAGATAGACAAATTTATAAGTCTCTGTTGAGAGACTGTTTCAAGAGTAGCAGCCTTTCCATTTCAGTCACACCATAACGCTGACAACATGGGCGCATATCCCAAACACAACACAAATCAACCTAGATGATACTAACCTCCCATGATCTGACTCCTCATAAAGCGCTCTGTGATTTCTGTGGTGTCTTTTCGTCATTGAATTCCATGTTTTGTTTTTTTGCACATTTCCTCTCATTTCTGACGATACAAATCGGCCATTCTGTACACATGTGCCTTTGTTCATAAACTGAAGCTCCACGTGACATATACCTCTCTTCATCAGACATCGATGAGTGTCTGACACCTGGCATCTGTATGAACGGCCGCTGCATCAACTCTGAGGGCTCCTTCCGCTGTGAGTGCCCCCCGGGCCTTGCTATCGATGTAGATGGGAGAGTGTGTGTGGACACACACATGAGGACCACCTGCTACGGTGCCATAAAGATGGGCACATGCTCGCGGCCGTTCCCTGGTGCAGTGACCAAATCTGAGTGCTGCTGTGCCAATCCTGAACATGGTTTTGGAGAGCCTTGCCATCCCTGCCCCTCCAGAAACTCAGGTAAATTCTTTGATTTGCGTTATACTGTTATACTATTTCAGTTCTTGGAAATCTTGGATATTTTTGTTCAACAAGAGAAACGTGAATATCATTTAATGTATTTTTCAACTCAACTTTCAGCGGAGTTCCAGGCGGTATGCAGTAGTGGTATTGGCATTACAGCTGATGGCAGAGGTGAGTATGTCGTTCATGAATCAGAATGTTCCCTTAATGCTGTTTATAATTACACTGTTTTATATTTTGAGACACATATTTATTTACATGATACCATGTCCTCTGCTAGACATCAATGAGTGTGCCCTGGACCCGGACATTTGCCAGAACGGCATGTGTGAAAACCTGAGAGGAAGCTACCGCTGCATCTGTAACATTGGTTATGAGTCTGACACAAGTGGAAAAAACTGTGTTGGTGAGTGAGAGTGGACGATTTTCATGCATTTAAAAAGTTAGCCATATTTCTGTCTTAAAGTGAAAGTGATGTCCCTTTATGGTCTTAGTAGAAACTGTGGCCATACATTAGTACTACAAGATAAATACTAGATATAGTCTAACAGCAGCACAAGCAGACAAGAGTCATCACATTGTTCAGCAATATCTTTCTTAAGTTTCTTAATATTAACATTAGCCACCATCACAAAGTACTGGTCACACTAGACAAAGTGAGGCTGTAGCAGCGACATTGAATTCAACTTTTCTTATGTAAGAGAATATGTTATTTCTTTGTAAGTTACATTCTCTCACTGCCCTCAAATCTGAAATTAATCATGAATCTTTAATTGCTGTTTTTCTAACCAATGCCTCCTTTCGCCTCCCTGTAGACATCAATGAGTGTCTGGTGAACCGTCTGCTTTGTGACAACGGTCTGTGCAGAAACACTCCTGGCTCTTACACCTGCTCCTGTCCTAAAGGATTTGTCTTCAAACCCGACTCTGAGACATGCGAAGGTGCCTGCTCATACACACACACACACACACACACGAACACGCACATTCTTTCTGACACACAAACACACTCAAGTGTTTGCAGTGCCTCACACCCGCATGTGTTTTGTCCTTTTTAGTAACAATCAAGGTCATTATGAGGTGACATTGTTGCCAGATGCGTTACGTTCAGTTTCCAGTAAACATATGGCTCATGGAAAAAAACACACACGCACACACATACATTGTGTTTGTGACTGCCAAATGGTAACGATGATCCATTTCATGATCGGTCTCTCGGCCCTGACCTCAGGTGTGTGTTTGCACATGTTTCAGATATCAACGAATGTCTCTCTAGCCCATGCATCAATGGAGAGTGTCGCAACGTGGCCGGGTCCTTCCACTGCGATTGCACACACGGCAGCAAGCTGGACTCCACCAACACCATCTGCGTGGGTAAGATATCCATCCTCCCCAATGCCTGGCGCAAATTAGAGCAGCACCGCAGGGTCCCAGAAACAGCTTGCACGAGATAATGATTACACAGTGAGACATGAGTGTCAATGGGAAATAGCGTAAGGGTCTTTTTGTCTAATCATTCTAATCGAGGTTCACGCCCAACTTTTGTAAACAAACATCTAAGTGGTTCAGGTTTCTAGGAGCCATCCAGATAAATTATCATTCTCAGATGTTGGGCAAAATGGCACACATAAGATTTATTAGATAAACACTTGCATGCATGGCCTTGGTTCACATGGAGATTGCTTTACTTCATAGAGATCCGCCGCAGATTTAAAATGACATGTGGTATGTAAGACTCTGCGCTGAGGTTAAATATTCCACTTGTTTGGAGATTTGTTACTTTTGGGAAATCATTCTGAGAGAGCTACATGCTAATACAGAATACAGATGTTAGTGTAACTGGAAGGGTGAATGAGTCATTAAATAAATATTCATACATATTGCATGAGCTGGCTCTGTCAGAGGTCTACAAATTCCTCTGGTTAGGTTTGTTTTCTGTTTTACATTTTAGAGCCCATCACTCAGCGGGGGAAGAAAGGGAAAGTAAATTGTGGTTTTGGGTTTGGGTGGCCTTGCGGTTTTGAAGGAAAGGTGTCACTGTTATGACTGCACACTCTGTCAGCTCATTAGCAATGCAATAGCAGTGGATTAAAAGTGTGGTTTACTCGGCTCAGCGTGTAGCCAAAGACACAAGTTTTATGGTGGTAAGGAGAGCTGAAGGTGACATGTTGATTGTTTTGTGGTGTATTGTGTTGCCATTGTTAAAGGTACCCTGTGGAGATTTTTTGACCACTAGTGGTGCCGTGGAGTAATGTTTTGGATGAGCAGACCGCGCCGTTGTTTTGTTTGTATCTTGCACATTCACGAGGGAAATTCAATATTTTTACAAAGACGGAACTGCACTCAACACATTTCTGAAGGCTGCACACAATCTGTTTTGATAAGAAACACTGAATGCTAAGTAGGTTTACAAAAAACCCCGCGGGGTGTTTATAATTGAGTCTTCCCTGTTGTTACCTTGGCTCCACAGATAGCATGAAGAGTACGTGCTGGCTGACTATACAAGACAACCGCTGCGAGGTCAACATCAACGGAGCCACACTGAAGTCAGAGTGCTGCTCCACACTGGGAGCCGCCTGGGGCAGTCCTTGTGACCCCTGCGAGATCGGTCAGTTCATGCACACAAGTCCTCCAAACTTAAATGAATGGAAAAACCTCTGAAACTGCACTGAGATCAGTGTTTAACAACCAACATGACCAGTGATGGTACTGAAATCCATATATGAATATATATATGAAATTCAGTATAAAACAATTTAATGAACATTTTGGCAAACCAACATATGCATACATAAATTAAAGGTCATTATTGCATCTCTCAATCCTCTCATGTCTCCTCAGATACCGCCTGCTCCCGGGGTTTTGCTCGTATGAAGGGCGTAGTCTGTGAAGGTAAAAACATGTGATAACTTAATGAATGATGACAAACCTGCAGTGCTCCCAAAATGCAGCATCAACACCCATGAAATCATTCTACCTTTTTGTCCTTGTAATGTACTCCCTGTAGATTTCTTGCGGAAAACAAATGTGTGCATGTTTGTGTGTGTTTTCACCTTGTAATCATGGTTCTTAAAATGTCCCTGTCCCTGTAGACATTAATGAGTGTGAGGTGTTCCCTGGAGTGTGTACAAACGGCCGGTGTATGAACACCCAGGGCTCGTTCCGCTGCGAGTGTGCCGAGGGTCTCACCTTGGACAGTACTGGACGCACATGTGTGGGTAAGAAGACGATAGAGAAATCACACATCACAGCCAATGAAGCTGTTATTTCCAGTGATTATTATGTGCCTAAACTATGAGGCTAACACTTCATTTAATAACCTTTTTTTTCTAGATATGCGCAGTGAGCAGTGCTACATGAAGTGGCATGAGGATGAGTGCGGCCAGCCGCTGCCAGGAAGATACCGTGTGGACATGTGCTGCTGTTCAGTGGGTGCTGCCTGGGGTATCGACTGCGAGGAGTGTCCCAAACCAGGCACGCCTGAGTACAGGACCATCTGTCCCAGAGGGCACGGCTTCGCCAACAGAGGAGATATTCTGACCGGCAGGCCGTTCTACAAAGGTACCAGGATACCATGAGTGTGCAGATTTGTTGGTAGAAACAAACATCACCAAAGTGACCACATCAGATATAAAGTCTAATCTGCCAAATCGTGTTAATGAGGTTTTGATTTAATGTCTTTCCAGATGTCAATGAATGTAAGGTGTTCCAGGGTCTGTGTACTCATGGAAATTGCCGAAACACCATCGGCAGTTTCAAGTGTCGCTGCAACAACGGCTTTGCTCTGACTGCAGAAGAGAGAAATTGCACAGGTATGAGAAAAGGACAAGTTTATTTAATTTTAATGACGTATTTATCACAATAAATAAAGCAGTTTGTGAGCCTTTTCAATGTGTGTTTCAGATATTGATGAGTGCCGCATCTCCCCGGACTTGTGCGGTCACGGTTCCTGTGTCAACACACCTGGCAGCTTTGAGTGTGAATGTTTCGAGGGCTACGAGAGCGGCTTCATGATGATGAAGAACTGCATGGGTAAGTTGGAAACAAATTAACACACACAAAACTACGCACTGTGGGACCTGATACAATCATATCCACACTGTGAAATCGCAGTCCAGTCTGACAGGTCGGTAAATCCTTCCTTCTTCCTTCCCGCTTTATCCCTCTCTTCCTTTCTGTTGACAGACATTGACGAGTGTGAGAGAAACCCCCTGTTGTGTCGTGGAGGAACCTGCCTGAACACAGAAGGGAGTTATGAGTGTGAATGCCCCACCGGACACTCGCTCAGCACCGATGGATCTGCCTGTGAAGGTGGATCATTCATCATCACACACACACACATACACACACATACTGTACTGTATATGCATTCACACTCAGGCACACTTGATGTTACACATCATGCACAGTGCATCCAAATTCATTTGAAACCTTCGTGCAACTTGAAATCACAGCCACACAGTAAAACGTTTTCTATAAACATTATACACTCACCTGTGAATAATGTCTAATTGTCCATAACCTGTTTGCTGCTCCGGTCAGATGTGAATGAGTGCCAGCTGAGTGACAACTTGTGCAAGCATGGCCAGTGTGTCAACATGCCCGGAACCTACCAGTGCTCCTGTGACACCGGCTACCAGGCCACACCAGACCGACAGGGCTGCGTGGGTGAGTGGAAGTAACTTAAATTAACACAAGTGTTGGCTAAGTAGGAGGTTAAAATAAATTCATTCATCTTTTTGTGTCCTGACTTATTTTCACACACTTCACCAATGAGTTTATAATCGAATTAGCCGAGATGTCTAAACTATAGTTGTTGTTTTTTTTTTTTTGCAGATATTGATGAATGTACCATTATGAACGGAGGCTGTGAAACCCACTGTACCAACTCAGAGGGAAGCTACGAGTGCAGCTGTAGTGAGGGATACGCTCTTATGCCTGACCTCAGGACCTGTGCAGGTAATAAAACGCAGGATGTGTACAGTATATCTGTATTTCAGTTGACTAAAAGTAAGAAGTATTCTACATGGTGTTGCCACGTATAGCATACTGAGGTGAATTTCTGCTGTTTCCATCAGATATTGATGAGTGTGAGGAGACTCCAGACATCTGTGACGGAGGCCAGTGTACCAACATTCCCGGGGAATACCGCTGCCTGTGTTACGACGGCTTCATGGCTTCTATGGACATGAGGACATGTATCGGTGAGAGGAAATGCAATACTTAGGACGTAAATGTATTTTGGGAAACACAGGCTGCAGTTTTTTTTTTTCATTTTTCATACTTTTTCTCTCCACCACATGAATGTATTTATTCAGCCTCTTGCACCTGATCTGTGGAACTTTCTCTGTCAGTCTCATTTTCTGTCACTCTAATCTCTCAAGGCCTAAGCGCTCACATACTATCTGTGTCTGTCATCTCTGTCTGCTCAGATGTGAACGAGTGTGACTTGAACCCGAACATCTGTCTCCACGGTGACTGTGAGAATACTAAAGGCTCCTTCATCTGCCACTGTCAGCTGGGATACTTTGTCAAGAAAGGATCCACGGGCTGCACAGGTACACACACACACACACACACACACACACACACACACACACACACACACACACAAACATCATTGCCTGAGCCGTTGCTTAGAAGTCTGGGCCTCTATATGTCCATATGAGAATGTTGAGGCAATTCACCCATGCATACAGTAGTTCCAGGTCTACAATTTTAATTTTATCATTTATTGATGACTTACTGCTTATTAAGGTTGTCACAATATCAAAATTTTAAACCCTGATGCAATACAAGTATAAAAAAAAAAAAACTTGATACCTACCTTATTATATGAGTAAGTCTGGTACTGACTGTAGATCTGTCAATCCGATTAATTCCTGTTTACATGCTAAACGATCTATTTATCCCTCCAGATGTTGATGAGTGTGAGATTGGGGCTCATAACTGTGACATGCATGCTGCCTGTATCAACGTGCCCGGAAGCTTTAAATGTCGCTGTCGAGACGGCTGGGTGGGAGACGGCATCAAGTGTGTGGGTAAGTACATCTTAGAAATACCTTACCTGTGATGTGATTTGTAGATCAGACAGTTTAAATGTGCAATATTAGATTTAAGACAAAACAAAGGCGCAAAATGACCTGTACCCAGGAATATTTGACTTTGAGTTCTTGTTTCTGACACTTTTCTCTTTTTCCTGCTGTAGATCAGGATGAGTGCTCCGCAGAGGAACACAACTGCAACCCCAATGCAGACTGCGTCAACACACCAGGGTCCTACAGGTGTACGTGCAAGGAGGGTTTCAATGGAGATGGATTTTCCTGCTCTGGTAAGACTGCTGAAACTTTATAAATAAATCCTGGTTAAATACGAGCTACAGTGCCGTCACGCTGTGAGTTTCATGGACAGTAGGTTTATAATGCACTTCTCTGTTCTGTTTCAGACATGGATGAGTGTGCAGACAACGTGAACCTATGTGAGAACGGCCAGTGTCTGAATGCTCCAGGTGGTTACCGCTGCGAGTGTGAGATGGGCTTCACTCCAACAGAAGACAGCAAGGCCTGTCAAGGTGCTGCACTCATTCTGTCGCTTTTTTCCCCTCTTATTTTTGCTGTTGTGTTTTTATTCATGTATTGTAACTAACACTGTCTCCCTCTGTTGTCTTTGACACAGACATTGATGAATGTAATTTCCAGAACATCTGTGTGTTTGGAACATGCCAGAATCTTCCTGGGATGTTCCGCTGTGTGTGTGATGATGGTTACGAACTGGACCGCAGTGGAGGAAACTGCACTGGTGAGTGCACCACGACTGTAACTGTAGCCCAGAAATGAGTTCAAACAGTTCAAACCAGTTTTCTTGACAATAATGGCCTTCATTCACGCATCGTATTACCATTCAAAATTCTTTGACCAAAGATATTTAAGATATGCAAAAATGTATCTACTTTCATCCACTCATTCCCGTAATTTCTCAATATTTGGAAGCAAGGTCTGTTGTCTGGTATGTGTTGCTGAACTTGTGTGTCACTGTGTACTGCAGACATCAACGAATGTGCTGACCCTGTGAACTGCATCAACGGACTGTGTGTGAACACTCCTGGGAGCTACTTGTGTAACTGCCCGGCTGACTTTGAGCTCAACCCCACTGGAGTGGGCTGCGTGGGTGAGTCTCACTTAAACTGGGTTTAAAACATGATGCTGCTACATGAATGTGATAACTTATATTATGTATATATGTGTGTGTCTTTCTCAGATACTCGTATTGGCAACTGCTTCCTGGATAGCTTGCAACGTGGTGATGGTGGAATCTCCTGCAGTATAGAGATCGGAGTCGGAGTGACCCGAGCTTCCTGCTGCTGCTCTCTGGGAGGAGCATGGGGAAACCCCTGTGAACTCTGCCCTGCCCCCAACTCCAGTATGCACCATAGCACCTAGAATGAACAGCTGCTTACATTTTCTATTGCAAAATGCACATCCACTTTTAAATATTTTCCCGCACTATGAAATGGAAAGGCACACTAACTTGCTGTATGTTCTCTTTCTTGATTGTAGCGGAATATAAGACTCTTTGTCCAGGAGGAGAGGGATTCAGACCCAACCCCATCACCGTTATCCTGGAAGGTAAACAGTTCAGATTTCTGTTTTCAAACAGACAACACACTTTTGCTTTTATTAAAGAATTTAATGTAATATGATATTAAATGTATGCATCAGTGGCATCTATGAATCTAACAATGTGAATTGTTGTCTAGATATTGATGAGTGCCAGGAGCTGCCAGGTCTCTGCCAGGGTGGAAACTGTGTTAACACCTTTGGTAGTTTCCAGTGTGAGTGTCCAGCAGGCTACTATCTCAATGAGGAGACTCGCATCTGTGAGGGTAAGAACTGAAAATTGTTGATGAAAAAATATGTCATCCAGCTATCCATTTGTATTATATATTACTATTATATGAGCGCTTATATTTTGTTTCATATCTTTATTTGCAGATATTGACGAGTGCACAACCCATATTGGGATCTGTGGGCCTGGTACCTGCTACAACACTCTGGGCAACTACACCTGTGTGTGTCCCCCAGAATACATGCAGGTCAATGGAGGAAACAACTGCATGGGTAAGTGGGAGAGAAACTATTTACTCTCATCATGTCCGCATGATCAATACATTGTTTAGTTTGAAAAGGCAAACATTTTTAAGTGCTGGCTTCTTTGTTGTAATTCAGACATGAGGAAGAGTGTGTGTTACCGTAACTTCAACGACACGTGCGAGAACGAGCTGTCCTTCAACATGACCAAAAAGATGTGCTGCTGCGCCTACAATGTGGGGAAAGCCTGGAATAAGCCATGTGAAGCCTGTCCAACTCCTGCTACCTGTGAGTATCCATAAATACACTGACACATACTCGGGAAACATCTGCGGAAACATACCGTATGAGTTTATTCACTGTCACTGAGTGTCTCCTGTCCTGTCTGTTTCAGCTGAGTATCAGTTACTGTGTGGTAATCAGGCTCCTGGCTTCATCATTGACATCCACACCGGCAAGCCAATTGGTAAGGACAAAAGTGAATGCAGCACAGTGCAACACTCGTACTCATCCATTGTGCTTTATAACAACCTGGGGTGTTGATTTGTGCAGATATCGATGAGTGCAGGGAGATCCCTGGTATCTGTGCCAACGGAGTGTGTATCAACCAAATTGGGAGCTTCCGCTGTGAATGTCCGATGGGTTTCAGCTACAACAACATACTGCTCATCTGTGAAGGTAAAACTCAGGCTTCACACCACGTTTTACTCTTCTGTTTTGTTTTTCTCTTACAGTGTCTTTAGCAACATGGAAATATAACAATATACTTTTTTATTTGTACCCATTGTGAGACAATGTGCAGCTTCAGTTCTTACCATGGTCATTGCTATCTGACTCTGTAGAGGCTTCTACATTATGTACCTGAGACTAGGGACTCAAAGAGTCATATCCTCTATCCATAGTAATAATCAGAATGGCGCCTGCTTTCGTAAACACAAAAATACAGCTGCTCTGTGTCTCTTGGGGCAGGAAGTGTCTTTCGCAATCTAAGATTTAGTGCTGCCCCTACAGTGACCTCAAAACATATGTGTGACCCCGTGTAGCCCCCATATGTGGCATGCTAGAATAGCATGACCTCCTTCCTGTCTCTGTCTCATTCAACACACACACACACACACACACACACACACACACACACACACACACACAAAACAAGCATGCACACATTTCCCCACCAACACTGCATCTCCATCTCTTTGACCGTGCCGCTGAATCATTGCACACTTATAGATTCCTTACGCAGCACAGAGTATATACTTACTGCCGGCACAACAGCCCCATGAATGCACATACAAATATACACACACCGACACACATAAATAGTTTTACGCTTACTCACTGGCCGAGAGGCACTTTTACAAGCGGTCTACTCAGGGGAGTTAATGCTGCCTTTTCCCACATGAATTATGCCCTTGTAAAGTGTAAAGTATAGTGGCTCTGAATGGAAGCACCTGCCTGGACCTTCAATCATCCAGAACCTGCCAGCCACTATCTGAGCTGTATCAGAGCCAAAATGGAGCCATTGTGGTTTCTCTCCCGCTGTCCGCAAGCTGACTGCCTGCTCTGACCAGACAGTTATGGAGCCTGTGATTGATGTCCACTATTTGCCTCTTTCTTCCTCCTGCGTAGATATTGATGAGTGCAACAGCGGGGACAACCTGTGCCAACGCAACGCCAACTGTATCAACATTCCAGGCAGCTACCGCTGCGAGTGCTCGCCAGGCTTCAAACTGTCCCCTAGCGGGGCCTGTGTGGGTGAGTCCAGACTGTTTGACAGGCATGACTGGGGTTTTCCATCTTAAAATACCAGAGATGTAGATGGACAGACTAGACGGATAGTGTTGGTGATATGAGGAAGCTGTAAAACACTGACATCCCTTGTTGATGGAAAGGTTTTAGAAGCTAATAGTTTAAATCATTAATCAAAGAAAAAAATATATTCCCAGTTTCTTAAATGTTAGAATTTGTTGCTTCTGTGTATTTCACATAATTGTATTAATAACTTTTGATATTGGACTTTTTGTAGGCTTAATAGTTACTATAAAATAATCAACAGATAAAATGATAGCTAAAATAATTTGTTTCTTGATGAACATTAATATTCATCATTTCTGTTTTTCTTTCAGACCGTAATGAGTGCCAGGAGATTCCTAATGTTTGCAGTCATGGGGAGTGCATCGATACGCAGGGAAGCTATCGCTGTCTCTGCCACAACGGCTTCAAGGCTACTGCTGATCAGACCATGTGCATGGGTGAGAAACACAAACTAAAACTAGACTAACACACAAAACACTGTGTTGTATTTAGTAGTGCAGATAGTAGCCACACTTTTTATACTTGAATATGTTTACCGTCTCTCCCGCTCTAAATGTTGTTATGTCCGTGTGATTTGTAGATATTGATGAGTGTGACAGACACCCATGCGGTAACGGTACCTGCAAAAACACAGTGGGATCCTACAACTGCCTCTGCTTCCCCGGCTTCGAGCTGACACACAACAACGACTGCATGGGTGAGCATCGTTTTTACTTGTTGTGTTCTGCAAAGGACAGCAGGGATTTTAAAGGTCAGAGTCTTGACACAGAAGGTTTAGAAGTCTTATTGTTAAAGATTGTACCTATAAATTCCAATAAAAACATGCTGCCCTTTTCTGTAGCAGCATTACATTTGGACAGACATGAAGTGAAATTAAGCTGCCTTTTGACTTTTCTTTGGCTTTACAGGGAAATGTATCAGAGCGTATTTAAAATTGTGTCTTTGAACTTTGGCGGCGTAACAAAGAAAATTATACACAAGCCAGCCTTTTCAGAAACTCTTGGTGCCAGGAAAAACATGAACTTCAAGCTTCAAAAAAGTCCTAATCCTCTCAATGTTTATCTTACAGACATAGACGAGTGCAGCGCCCTCCAGGGCCAAGTGTGCAGGAATGGACGGTGTATCAATGGACTAGGCTCCTTCCAGTGTCTTTGCCATGAGGGCTTTGAGAATACTCCAGATGGGAAGAACTGTGTCGGTAAGTAATAATACAGGACAAATAAGGTTGGTTGGACATTTATAAACATAAACACACATTTTCTGATTTGTGCATTGTCCGATTTTCTTCAGATATCAATGAGTGTGTGAGCCTTCCCGGCACCTGCTCTCCAGGAACTTGCGATAATCTGGATGGATCTTTCAGATGTATCTGTCCTCCTGGTTATGAGGTGAAAAATGACCAGTGTATAGGTAAGACACACACACACACACATATGCATGCACACATGCAAACATACACACACATATACACAGATAGATGATGCACTTGAGCACAGACTAAATGCACCATGTGTACTCAAACCAGCGAGGGTGTCCGAGCCATCTGCTCTAACACACATACTCGCAAGCACACCGCCTATCCTCTCACCTGCCCTCTTTTACACTTCCTTCCCAGATATCAATGAGTGTGATGTGGAGCCCAACAACTGTCAGTTTGGCACCTGCACCAACACCCCCGGCAGCTTCCAGTGTACCTGCCAGCCGGGCTTCGTTCTCTCTGACAACAAACGGCGCTGCTACGGTGAGAGAAGCTGTTAGTTAACAGTAGGCCACAGCAGACAGTGTTGATGAGTGAAGGTGTGACATGTTTTATCTCTCTTGCTGTGGTGGAGTTTCTGTGTACCAATGAGTAACAGATCAGTCACTGTCCGTCTACAGTCAAACGGGAGATTTACTGAACCTTTTGTTTTCTTATCACAGATACCAGAGAGAGCTTCTGTTTCACCAAATTCGAGGCAGGTAAATGCTCCGTCCCCAAAGCTTTGAACACCACCAAGGCCAAGTGCTGCTGCAGCAAGATGCCAGGCGAGGGCTGGGGACTTCCCTGTGAGCTGTGCCCACGAATGAGTGAAGGTATGTAACACACACAGAAACACATACAGCTTTAATTAAGACATTCACATGCACACAAAAGATATTCAAAAAAATAAATAATGAAACTGACCCTTTCTTTGGTGTGTCTTCAGCTGCTTTCAATACTCTGTGTCCCTACGGTCACGGAGCCCTGCCTGGACCAGGAGACGCTCGTGAAGGTGAGTGCTGCGACATAGATCCAGTCTCTTCAATTTGGTGTCCATTGTGGACATCTTGGGTCTATCTGGAACATGCGCTAACTTTTTCTTGCTCTCTCTAGATATGAATGAGTGTCTGGATAACCCAGGAATCTGCCAGAACGGTATCTGCATCAACACAGATGGTTCGTTCCGCTGTGAATGTCCCTTCGGATACAACCTGGATTACACTGGAGTCAAATGTGTTGGTGAGATGGCACCTGAAATTAAAGTTCAACATTTTCTTATAGTTAATTCAGTTAATAAAGAAATGGACTCTGGAATAAAAGAAGAAAGTATTTGAAGTATTTATCTGCAGTTGAGCAGAAGTCAAAAGTCAGTGGCTGCAGGACTGCTTTTTTACTTTGACCTCTGGGGTCGTTATTGCTATGTCTCATAATATATCACCAAAATTAGACTTGTTACCCAGCCCTGATGTTACCAGTAGCACCAAAATGCATGGCCATTGAAGCTGCTGATATATGCTCATTATCTTTAATCGCCTTGTCCCCTGTATCCCTGCTCTTTTTCAGACACTGATGAGTGCTCCATAGGAAACCCATGTGGAAATGGAACCTGCACCAATGTGGTGGGAGGTTTCGAGTGTTCCTGCCAGGAGGGCTTTGAACCTGGACCCATGATGACCTGTGAAGGTCAGACACTAACACACACTCATAAGCACAGGTACTATTAATCATTTAAAATGAAAGCAAGTTCAACTAACCCGTCTCTGTTCTTGACTGCAGACATCAATGAATGTTCCCAGAATCCTCTGCTGTGCGCCTTCCGGTGTGTAAACACCTTCGGTTCCTATGAGTGTATGTGTCCTGCTGGCTACGTGCTGAGAGATGATCAACGCATGTGCAGAGGTGAGAGAGAGCAGCAGATTTCCTGTTTATGAAGTGTCACTCTTATCGTCTGTCATCTCTGATTCATAGTTTTTTCTGTGTGCTGTATTAATTCTGGGACACCCCTGCCTGAAACAGGATTTATCAGATTTCATTTTAGCTGGCAGTTACAGTTTTACTGATTATCCGTTTCATTGTCCCTCATCAGACCAGGACGAGTGTTCTGAGGGTCTGGACGACTGTGACTCCAAGGGTATGACCTGTAAGAATCTGATTGGTACCTTCATGTGCATCTGCCCTCCTGGCATGCAACGCAGACCAGATGGAGAGGGATGTATGGGTGAGTAAAAATGTTTCAGCCGGTGTGAGAGGTTCGCCTCAGTTTTAACCCAATATCTGCTGTTGTTACTGGATGTATCTGCCTCTTCAATCTGTTCATCCTTCCGTCTTTTGCTCTGTACACTGGCAGACCTGAATGAGTGCCGCGCCAAACCTGGCATCTGTAAGAACGGGCGTTGTGTCAACACAGTGGGAAGCTACCGCTGTGAGTGCAACGATGGTTTTGAGCCGAGCTCCACTGGAACCGAATGTATTGGTAAGATCACTACTGCTAACGAACGTGTTGACACAAAATGAAAGTATGCTTATACATTTAAATTCAGTTGATAAATTGCACGTAGCTTTATCAAACAAAAGTCGATTTCCAACCTTTAACACATCCTTCGTCATCCTCTTCCGTTAGACAACCGCAAGGGCTACTGTTACACAGAGGTTCTGCAAACAATGTGCCAGCAGTCATCCACCAACAGGAACAGTGTGACCAAGTCTGAGTGCTGCTGTAACACGGGCCGAGGCTGGGGTTCACAGTGTGAGCTCTGCCCACTGCCCGGCACCGTACAATACAAGAAAATGTGCCCACTTGGACCTGGCTACACCACAGATGGTAGAGGTGAGCCCAAAGTGTAGCAAACACCCAACAAAACCTTAGTAACTAAACAAATACATAGACATTAAAGTTAAATTTCAAATTAAAAAAATGTAATTTTTTTTTAAACAAATCAAGTTGAGGTGCATCTTTGTGACTTTCTAAAATGTCACCGTACTTCCAGATATCAACGAGTGCCAGGTGATGCCAGATCTGTGCCGAAACGGTCAGTGCATCAACACGATCGGATCCTTCCGCTGTCACTGTAATGTGGGCTATAAAACCGACTTCACTGCAACCTCCTGTGTTGGTATGGCTGATCTCTATCATGTTTCATAGATATTACATATTGCTCCAGAATTTCAGCATTTTATTGAGAATCCTGGTATCAGTCTGAACATTTTTCGTCATCTCCATCCCTGCCCATATTCCTGAATTTCCCCTGCCTGCAATTTTTTAGATATGGATGAGTGCGCTCTGTCTCCGAAGCCTTGTAACTTCCTGTGTAAAAACACAGAAGGCAGTTACCTCTGCTCCTGCCCCAGAGGCTACAGCCTGCAGCCGGACGGAAAGACTTGCAAAGGTACGTGGACTTCTAATTTGTTTGTTTGTGGGTTGTTTCATAACTTTTGCAATATTGTTAGCCTGAACACACTGGCAGTTCTAGGCTCTGTTTTTTTATTATTATTATAGCATGTTATAAATGAAATATTGCTCTCATATCATTTTTATTAACAAGCTTTATGGTGTTGAGGCTTAATCCCTCTTTGTAATTTGGTTTTGATGGGCGTTAAGTGCTTTCTTCTTTCCCTCTAAGATATTGATGAGTGTTCGACAAAGCAGCATAACTGCCAGTTCCTGTGCGTCAACACCATTGGAGGTTTCACCTGCAAGTGTCCCCCTGGTTTCACACAGCACCAGACTGCCTGCGTTGGTAAGTAAAAAAAAAAAAAAAAAAAAGAGGAGAAGATCTGTGTTAACATGCACTGAAAAAAAGGTTTCTTAAACACACAAAAAAGGCACATTTCATTCAAATAAAATGTCTTTGCAGACAACAACGAGTGTTCCGGTCAGAACAGTGCATGCGGTTCCCGTGCCTCTTGTGTCAACACGCCTGGTAGCTTCAACTGTGAATGCTCTAAAGGTTTCTCCTTGGACAGCACAGGCATGGAGTGTGAAGGTGAGCAGGCATGGTAACTTTTACATCTATCTACATCTAGCTAGGAGGATTATTTTGTCCTTCAATTGTTCTGTTCATCCAATTGACTTCACACTTGGCGTATATATTGCTGAGGACCCAAGGAAGCACAGTGCCAAGATTAAAGTTGTTTGGACGAGCTGTCTCACATTTTTCAATTACAAAATCACAAAAACTTGGAAAGGCTTCCGATGAGGTGTTTGTGATTGAGGTGGCGGGCCCTGAGTTGCCACCGCGCCACAGCTAAAAATGAGATATTAAAACTCTTGATCCTCCTCAGATGTGGATGAATGTGGCAGTAATCACCGCTGTCAGCACGGCTGTCAGAACATGCTGGGAGGTTATCGCTGTGGCTGTCCACAGGGCTACGTCCAGCACTACCAGTGGAACCAGTGTGTGGGTGAGTTACACTGACTCAGTCTGTAAGCTGACTGTAATGAACATGAAAGCTTTCAGTACACAGTAGTTAAGAGGACCTTGAAAATTCATTGAGATCATATGTTGATGTCTTTTAAGGCGTAGTATAAAACGGCATCACCTCCTAACGCACCATTCTTTCCTCTATAGATGAAAACGAGTGTCAGGCAGGAACCGTCTGTGGCTCTGCCTCCTGCTACAACACACTGGGAAGCTTCAAGTGTGTGTGCCCCTCTGGCTTTGACTTTGAGCAGGCCGCCGGTGGCTGCCAAGATGTGAATGAATGTAGCACGGGCAGCAACCCTTGTATCTACGGCTGCTCCAACACCGATGGAGGCTACCTGTGTGGCTGTCCTGGAGGTTTCTACAGAGCTGGACAAGGGTGAGGGAACAAATGAAACTGATACTGCTCAACTGAAAAGAGGTGACACTGCAATTCTTTTTCTAAACCCTCTTCTTGTTTTTATACAGTCACTGTATAACAGGCTCAGGTTTCTCTGGCCAGTTTACGGAGGGTGAGGATGATGACAGTCTGTCTCCTGAGGCCTGCTACGAGTGTAAGATCAACGGAGGAGGAAAGAATGGGCGACACAGACGCAATGCTGATGAAAATGAGATCACCCAGGTACGTGTGGTGACAAACTGCTTCGCAATGCTTGTCACAGTTCCTGTCGGTTTCAGAGTCAGGACTGGGTCACTTTTGATTTCCTGATGTCTGCTGTAGTTATTGCACCCTCATGTTTCATCTGATCTCATCTTCACTGTAGGATTCAGCAGTGAGTATGGCCAGCGTGGACACCCAGGACTCCATCTACATGAATCTTTCTCGGTCCTCGCTGCTCAACAAGGAGCCTTTGCTAGAGCTTCTTCCTGCCCTGCAGCCCCTGGAGAATCACGTACGCTATGTCATCACCCATGGCAACGCTAATGAACACTTCCGCCTGCTGGAACGCCGCGATGGAAAGAGCGTGCTCCGGCTCGGCAAGAGGCTGCCTCCACCGGGATCCTACCGGCTAGAGATCGCCAGCCTGCGGCTGTTTGGGCCCCGAAGACTGCACCAACTTGAGGAGCAGCACGACAGTGACTACCTACAAGGGGAAATAGGAGACGCCCTTCGCATCAAGCTCAACATCCACCTGCACTGAGCTCAGAGTGCACTCACAATCGTGTCCGGGACTGATTCCTAAAGCCTTTGAGTTTTAACCTGCCCTTTTAGCCAATAACTCCTTCCCTCCAGCATCTCACCCCTCCCCTGCAGGACCGTCCACACAACCAGTGGGTCATCAAGGGCTATGAAAGACTGAGTCAATCAGCCCAACTCTACCACCACTTTGTTACTGTTCATGTTATTATATGTTCATGTTTTGTGTTTTTTTTTTGTTTGTTTGTTTTTTTTTTTACCCTGACTACACTTCTTATTGTGCCCCTCCACTTGTACCCGACCCAGCACTCATTCTCCACTGAGAGTCAGTGGAGGAGGTGGCAGAGAGGTGCCCTAGTGCTTGGACCATGGCCCCTGATTAAAGAAAAACAAGTAGACAGATGGTTCACAAGTCCATGAAGCACTTTTGTAGACAAGCAAGACCAGAAATTATACAAATTTTTATTAGAAATGAAGTGCTGAGAGTGGCCAAATCTGTCCCTATGCAACATATGTGGTAGTCTTTAAATCACATTGCAGGTTTTAAAGTGATGTCTTTTTGTTTAGTGTTATAAAGAAGTGATATTAAGGCTAAAGACAAAGGGTTGAGTGCCATCATTGTGATCCAAGGACTTTCTCACCTCTCTGTGATCTTGGTAAAAAAAGGAAAAAAAAATCACAACACTGGGGAACAAGGTTTATCACGTCTGCCCCTCTCAGTATTGTAGTGTGTCATTTAATGTATTTGTGCTGTTTGAATAATGTTAACACGAAGGACTGCAACATTTACACAGCATTTCAGGTTCTTTAGTCCATAGCAGTCTGTTTTATAGCTGGACGCCAACCGATTTTCAGATGAAAAAAACAGCAAGCTGTGTTCTGCTCTGATGTGACTGACTTTTGTCCTGTCTGCGGGCAGCGGCAAGCAGGGATTAGCGTGTTTGCGTGTGTGTGCTGTCATGTTTGGTTACCTCAGTACGTCTTACCGAGTATGGACACCATGCTGTGATGACAACTTTAAAACAAAAGAGGGTGCTAGTGTAGCTCAGCATCCATCATGAGCAGGGAGTACACCAGTTAGTAGCTCGTAGACTTAAAAGAAGATAGATCAAGTCACGTTTGTATTTATCCTTGTAGGGATTGAGACTTCAGGTGCACTGATTCTGGACCTGAGAGCCAGCTTTTTTCATAAAGTCTGTTTCCCTTGTCGGCTGTCAGAGGCTTGTAGCTTCTTGTAGCTCCTGCTTCTGCATTTTTACTCCTGATCATAAATGTTTCAGGAGAATCGAGCTACAGCTGACAGCTGGTTTTGGGAGGCTGAACTTGACAATAAGCTGACTTTGCCTGACTTCTTCGACTTGACCGTGAGCTTGATGTCTGAGGTCTGAGCCTTGTTTACAACACAAAGAGACACACAGCTAAATACAGGAACAGTCTCAAAGGTACATGACATGTTAACATTACCTAAACTGTAACTAAAAGTAGTGTTTACAGTGTAAGGGCACGCACAGGTGAACACGAAACCTCACAAAAAAAAACAAAGATCTGTCAGGTCATATTTCATTACTCATGATTTTTTTTTTTCTCTCAAAGAGAAAAAAGGTGCTAGATAATACCATCTCTTTCGCTGTACAAAGAAAGTGCAGTCTTGAATCTGGATTGCAAAAGTGACTTTTTTTTTTTTTTTTTTTTTGCTAGGATTTATTGTTGTTGTGTATGTCTGTCTTTTGTATTGTCTCAGTGCTGAAAAACCAATATTAAACTTGCTTCTTGAAAATTAAATTGTATATTTTTAAGTGAAATGTAGATGATTTTTTTTTTTTTAACTGTCAAGGCTTCCAAAAATACTCACAGTAAACCCAGTAAAGATTGAATGCCTTTAGTGCTGTTGACTTTGTTTTGTTGAGAAAAAAACAGAAGCAAAACTCTCCACAAAAACAAAAAAAAAAAAAGCAAATGCATTGTTGCATTTGTTGATCACTGACTGTTGTTAGAAACCACTGTCACCGGTCAAATCATTAGCAAAACAAAATGACACGTCAGATTTAAAGATAATTAACATTCCCACCATCTATTATCTATACAAGCTTACACTGTCTGTATAATGTCATAAGGATCAATGCAAACTTGACCATCTCCAGCCGGGATTTATTGTGCTGAACGATAATCTTTTTCTCTTAACAGTCAAGGTTGCTGCACTGTCCCACAGCCTAGGCAATGTTTATAATACATAACCATTTCTCTAACCTGGAAACCTTTGTATACTTTGTATCTTTATTGTCAGTTTGTAATTTTTCTTTTATTTGCCACTATGTTTTTTTTTTTGTTTTGTTTTGTTGTTTTTTTTAAAGGAAGGCAGTGTGCGTGTGCTTACTGTATCTCAGCTTCAGTGTCAAACTTGAAACAATACTGTCATCATCATCTGCTTGCATTGAAATCATGTGCTTTATACTTAAGAAAATAAGGAGTCTGTTTCAGTTGTTCAAATGTTTACCATAAGCCTGACACTTGTTGATACCAGCTGAAAGCTGAAATGACAATCATCTAGTCACACCACCATCTACTAGCTGAAGATCAATAAATCAGCCATCATCTTTGTGACAAAAAAACAAAAAACCAAAGATTTATGACACCAAATGGCAGTCTGTAAAATTAGTGTGATTTCACATAGTATTGTAAACTTTTGTCCAGTGACATTTATGGCAATAAAGTATTGTGGGTTATATTTTTAAGTGTTGTCTCCTGAGTTTTTCATTTTCGGTCATGTTTGGGTGTGCACGTCCACGGTGAACAAAAGTGACGCAAGGTGACAGAAGTAGCAATCGTTTTATTTCTTTTCACATGAACAATGTGGATTTTCCACAAGAAAAACCTTTTTTATTTTTTATTTTTTACTTTTACTGATTCATCCCAGTGTTTAAAAAACAAAGCAGATAGTCAGAAAAATATGTAATTAAAAAACACACAAAAAAGCAAAGCTACCTGCTTTGCCTTCTAAGAGGTGGCTGCATGACTACCTCAAAAATCCACAGTCTAAAGATCGATACGGTAAGAGGAAGAGGACAGAAAGATAGCAAAAAGGAGACTCCCAAATTTGAGTCAAGAATAGAAAAATAAAGCTTTCTTTTGCCTAAAGGTTGCTGTTTGCTTCATCACCACACTTGGCAGGCTGACTAAAGCAAAGGAATCAATCAGTGAACATAAACTCTACTCGCACTAATAAGAGATTATATAGTTTCAATATGGCTTCTCAGTTATAGACACAGTTACACACAAAACATACACTGACAAAATTTCATGGAGACACAAACTACCTGCTTGGACCTTTAGAAGCATCTGAAACTGCAGTGCTGCTCGAGGATCAGTGTCCAAAATCAAAACAAATGTGAAGATTTGTGCTCCTGGATCAGCACTAAACATTTGGATGCTTAACAACGGACATTTGTTCATTAAAGGGGCGTCTGCTTAAGTGTAAACTCGTTACACAGTGATTATAAACTACGTCATGAGTCATGAGTGAATGTGACTTTTCTGGAAATCTTACTGTGGATGATGCTCAAGATACAAGCTCTTGAGTTTGGAAAACCTAGTCCTAAAGTGATGTGATATAGTAGCATGTTCGACTAGTACAGTAGATTAGGTTAAGGCAGCTGTGCAGCTCATTATATCGGTCCTTCATGGTCCAACATCTGGGTTTGGGTGAGTGTTTGGCTCACAAAGATTCCAGATGTCTGCGTGCCTGGTGTTCAACCAGACTTGTTATGGTACATAGCGTCCTGCAGTCTCATATTTACACCAGTACACAGACTGCAAAACAGAGATACACACCTCTCCTGCTCTTAAAGATTCTGTCTATGTGCAATGAAATATACCCCTTTCGACCCCCTCTTTACACATCACCCTACACCAGTGCATAATCAAACTGGCCCCTCTCCAGCCCCTCCTTGTGGTCAGTCCAGGATGATGCAGGCATGCGGCTGTAGGGGTCCAGCAGGATCCTGAAGCACCTGACCAGCAGGAAGACCAGGAAGAGCATGAGGAGGCCTACAAAGGCCAGGGCGGTGCGCTGCTCATTGTCCACCCCAATCAAAGTCAGAGGGGGGCTGCTGCTGCCACCGCCAGGGCTACCGGTGAGTGAGGAGCTGGCCGGGGACAGCAGCAACTCGTAGTCAAGTGTGGGCACATCGTTCATCCTCCACGGGGCCCGAAGGCAGGGCTTACACACTGACTGGATGGTTGGTGTATTGGGAGGTGGTGAGGAGAAGGAAGGGAAGGTGTTCATGAGGGGTGGTGCAGAAGGAAATGCCAAACTGGAGATTGGGAGTTTGATTATGAGGCTTTGTAAGAGGGGGTTTACAAGTTATATATTGTAGACCCTGTTTGTTGGGTAAAGAACATGTTGCCTTAATAAGAAATTAGGTCACATTAGTTAGCAGGTAGTTAACACGTAAGAAGACGTCAGTCTTCAGGTCAGAGAATGCGATGTAGTTGTCTTCCTCAGCTGGCCAGTTTATTTAGTCAGATTCATCAAAGTAACATAAGCCAGAAAGGTCTGGCCCTAATCTGCTCTGACAAGGTGACAGACACATACACACACACACACACACACACTTTTCAATTAATACGGACTGCTTTTTTAGTATCACGCATTCTGAGGAACTGACTAAAAAAGAGTAATGAAGCTCTATGGCTTTCTTATTTGAGTGGCCGGCCCTCAGGCGGTAATGATTTTAGACTATTTATCAAGGCCGCTCTGCCACATCAGTTCTCATTCTCACTCACAATCAGAGCAGACAGGACGTAACACTTCCTCCTGCTAATGCAAACGCACAAACGTGTCTGATCACAGTCAAGGTCGGTGTTCTCGATGGGAGTTAATAGTGTGCAGATGGACTTCTGACACCCAGTCGGGTATAGTCAGACCCAGGTGTTACAAACACAAGGCTATCTGAAGCATCTGCAGAGGCCAGCAACACAATGCATGTGTCTGTATGCACACGTGTGGGTGTTTGTGTGTCGGTAACTAGATCTAACTAGATCAGGAGGTCAGTGGATCAATGGTCTTGAATATTAAACACCTTCGCTTTGATGAAATGCAAATGTTTCCTCTTTTGCTTACAAGAGTCAGCGGGTCTGAGCTGTCAAGTGTTCAAATAAATCGGGACGATCTCTTCAAGAACTGCATCTCTCGAAAGGAAAAAAAAGCATCAAGAGGTAGAAAATGAGTCAGGAGCTTCGGAGAATTTGTGTTTGTGAAAGTGGCTTCGTCCAGTTTGAGCTTCACTCTACTGAACGCGGAATCTGTTCACAGGGTTTTTCCAAGCATCTTCGGCAGACATGACAGATGGTTTGTTACCAGACGTGGTGTCATCGGATGTTCCCGGTGAGGCAGTGCAACCGGCGTGCGAATGCGGCTCCTTTTAACTCGCCGCCTGAAAGAACAAGAGGCACCTGGTTAGCAAAGCGTTGAGATAATTCCCGAAAAATGTCACTAATAAAGCTTTAACTGGAGTGTTTTATCTGCACAACATCAGTACACAGTTAGAGCCATTAAAATAAAACATTGCACATCTTTTCCACTAAGACTGATTGTTTCTAATGTGGACCATAAGGAGCAGATTGAGTAATTCCTTTCTCATTTCATCATACAATGTGATTATTACCACCCTTTGCTCAATAAGTAACAGTGACAGTGACATTAGGCATCTGTGGGGAGAACACAGCACCAGCATCCTTTGTAATGACACTCAATTAGCACGCTGATTATGGTGTCATTACGGCTGCATTAGCAGTAATGAATGCATGATTATAAACACTGATACCACATTATATCACCCTCATTTGTCCATGCAGTTACAGTGGACCATTTGCTCACTTGTTGACCCCCTTCATTCATTTGCTCACATGATGGAAGGGAAAGACAAAGTGCCGTGGAGCCTCATTAATAATCTAAAATCACATCTCCTGCGGCGGACCAGGTTTCAAATCGTGGAGGAAACGCAATACGCAAACCATTTTTACCTGCTCGCCCATCTGAATAGAGCGGTGACTGAGCTATTTGCTTAGACAAACGTGATACAGAGAGATGTGCAGAGTGTGTGTGTGTGTGTGTGTGTGTGTGTGTGTGTGTGAAGAGACGATGGGAGAGGATAGAGAGGGAAAGAGAAATCTTAAGTTAATGTATGTTAAGTCAAGTCTGGCTTAGTTATTGCCCCTTTGGACAGAGCACACAGGACAAAAAGGTGAAAAGAAAGACAGACAAGTGACTCAATGCATCGAGATAAAAATAGGTATGTAGGATGGACAGAAAACAGAGAAAGATGAAAAGCAAATTATGAAGATTGATAGAGGAGGTAAAGATGGATGAATAGAGCGAACGTTCCTGTGGTGAACAGGCAGCAGAACAGAGGAGAGACAAAAGGTTTGCTGGCACAAACCGGGCTGACTTTCCTCTACATGACCATGGCAAAATGCCTTTTCCATACTCACATCTCTCTCTCTCTCTCTCTCTCTCTCTCTCTCTCTACCCCTCTCTCTCCCTCTCTCTCTCTCTCCCTCTCTCTGTGTCACTTTCAGTTCAAAGGTTTTCTATCTGCTACTTCATCAGCCAGTGTCTCCAGGGTGGTTGGTGCATCAGACTCAGCCTGGCAGCAGGAGGACACACCTGGGAGGTGGCACTCACACTGTGAATGAATGTGCACTTCTGTGTGGGTACAAACAGACCAGCTGGGTGTGTGTGTGTGCGCGCGTGCGTGCGTGCGCGTGTGTGGATGTGTGTGTGCGCGTGCGTGTATGGATGTGTGTGTGTGTGTGTCGCTGCAAAACCCAAAAATAGGTGAGAAAACCTTGAAACTGTTTTCAAGGACATTTTTACGACGGACACCGTCACACATCTGCAGCTTCAGATCAGAAAAGCCTTCCAACCTTTATCAACTGCTGTGAGACTTTCATATTGATTAAACTATTTTTATTAGGTTTATTACAGACGATGTTGTGACTCTAATAGTATCCTTTTAGGTTGTTACGGCATTAGGAATGCTCTGCTAATTGCTAAGCTGTAACATAAAACTGATTAATGGAAATGTCGGTCAGTAGCAGCAGGGTCATGAGATCCAGACACAGGTGTGGCAAATTAGACTAATCAGGCTAATTAGACTTCTGGTCAGGTGGTCAAGTTGGAGCTGTATGTTAGAATAGGCTTTTTTTTTCACAGAAGACATGCATTATGGGATTGTTAGCAGGAAATAGTACATGCCATGGACACGTTCGCTGTACGGTGGGATTGTTTGGGCACTATATAGAGCATAACTTTGAAACTGCATCAGGTGCATCAAACAGGGAGAGAATTTTGGCACGACCCTGGTGTTGTTTATGCTGACTCATTGTCATGGCTTCCATGGACACTGGAGTATTTCAGAGCCACTGTTAATGTTATTAGTAACACCTGTATGTCTGCTGTGAGGAGTATTGTACTTTTTACCTCACTAAATGTATCTGACAGCTTTTATTAGCTACTCAACAGTTTTTTGCACAAAGAACACACACATAAAAAAAACAGCTAAAACAGTCAGTCAGTTAATCAATTGACAGAAAATGAACTGGCAACTATGATGACAGTTGTTTGAGTCATTTTTCATGCAAAAACATTGAATGGTTCCAGCTTCTCAAAAGTATCTGCATTTCCTTTGAATTATTTAAATAAGAACTTTCAGTCGATCGGTCAATTCAGGGAGAAAATAATCAGCAGATTAATCCATAAAAATAATGAAAATAATCATTAGTTGCAGAAATAACTCGACCAACTACAACAACAAAATGCTTTGACATCAGCATGAGTAATAATAATCTAATGACAGAGTCACAGGGGACATTTCTCTGCATTATACAGTGTGACATTAGTGATTTTACTTAAGTAAAGGATCTGAATACTTCCTTCACCACCGTCAATAAGGATAAAGGAGTAAACTAAATCACTCCCAGGTGCAACAAAACACACTGAAGGGTCAGAAAAAATGCCAATCAAACGCAGTTTGAACAAGGACACAGATCCAATCAGGCAAATAAGTCAATACACAACTGCTTCAGTGACTGCCAGAGGCATATTTTATGGTAATCTGTACTCAAAAGGTGTAGAGGTTACAATCTCTGCTCGGGACAGATGGTCAACACACAAAAAATATACACAAAAACGCATACATTTTAAATACAAGTCAGCGCAAAGACACATTTTTTTTAAAAAAAAAAAGAAGAATGCAGGCAAGGGGCAAAACCCACACATGCGAATAATTTCTTCTTTGAATGTCTTTCCATTATCTCTCACTAACTCATCACCAAACGAGAGAGAGGATGATAAATAGACTGAGGGAGAGAGAGAAAGCATCTATTTCCTTTGAAATAGTGAAATTCATCATGCAATAGCAGGTATACCGTTACTTCTGATTTATTTCAGCAATGAACTGTAGTCGTGAACAGCTTTGAGTGTAAAACGTGTTCAGAACGATCGATTTTTATAAAAAGGAACCAAAAGATATTTCCTGCCTTTGCAACAAGCCTCTGTGGAGTCAGTGGTCAGATAGTTCAGTTATGGGCTGCCGAGGTGTGTGTATAAGAGTGTGTGTGTGTGTATGTGTGAATAAGTCATTGGGAGGTAGATGGGAGGACAGACAAGAGATTGCTCAGCTTATTTTCCTCCTCGTTAAGTCTCACTCCCACCATCACCCTCCATCAGCCTCACACACACACACACACACACACACACACACACACACACACATACATACGCACACACCTACATACACACACACTCGTCCATCAGCCTCGTCTCGCTTGACTCACATTAGTTTTCGCCCACTCCGTTTCTCCTCCAGGACACTTCCTCAAAGCACCACAGCGAGACCCCCTAAGATGAAGGGAAGCGAAGCGGCCACTCGTCAGTCTTCATTGAAAAGCCCTCAAATTGACACCTCTCTCTCTCTCTCACACACACACACACACACATGCAACTGCACCAGAGGGATCTCATTCACATTCAAACACTAACAAAAGCACTCACTGGAATGGATGCAAAAGTAGGCATATTACATTATTTGCTTAGGTATAGACACAGATTCACTTAAACACACAGCACACACGCACACACACACACACACACACACACACACACAGCATACACACGGCACACACAACACTAGGCCAACTTTCATCACCTCCTCAAAGAGCCATCAGTCAAGCTACCGTTGACAGAACTCATCAGGGTAAATGAAATGAAGAGAGCTGAAAATAATTTAGTTACCTCTCAGGTGACTAAGGTGTCACCTTTATCCTCCTCTATCCAACTCCCATTATCTCTCATACACACACACACACAGACACACACACACACACACACACAGATAGAGAGAGAGAGATACATACACAGTTTCAGTGCTTTACAC
This sequence comes from Protonibea diacanthus, assembly GCA_028641955.1. Lineage (NCBI taxonomy): Eukaryota > Metazoa > Chordata > Actinopteri > Sciaenidae > Protonibea > Protonibea diacanthus. Next base: position 13,939,548 of record CM053979.1, read on the forward strand.
TCTCTTTACTGTAATCTAAAATCAAGTTCAAACACTTCACAGCTTTGGTTACACTTTACTGTAAAGTGTTCCTGTTCAGCATTTTAAAGCAGTTTCCATCCATTTGCCTCTGCTTATCCAGGGTCGGACACCATGGCAGCGGGCTAAGTAGGCCGTCTTTGAAAACCCTCTCCGTAGCAACATTTTTAAGCCTGGGGGATCCCGAGGCATTCCCAGGCCAGATGAGATATGTCATTCCTCCAGCGAGTTCTGGGTCTACCCCGGGGTCTCCTCCCAGTTGGAAAACCTCCAGAGGAAGGAACCCAGGAGGCATCCTAATCAGATGCCCGAACGACTTCTGCTGGCTCCTGTCTATGCGAATGACTCTTCACTGAGTTCCCTTCTAATGTCGAAGCTCCTCATCTTATCTCTAAAGCTTAGGCCAGCCAACCTATGGAGGAAACTCTATAGTATTTTAACATTTAATAAATAGTTTATGGTATAATATAATATTGTTCTAAGTAACTATAAGGACATTAGGTGTTTATTCATGTAGAGGATATGACAGCTATAAGTTTATATTATAACATCCGTATTATATCCGTACATGCTTATAGCTGTGGCTACATTATAGTATGTTATTTGACATCTTTGCACACTTCTTATACATGCTAAATATGTTTTAAACATGCAGTTTCTGGCTCCCAAATGGTAATGAGATGCAAAGACTTGAATGCTGAAAGAAGCCAAGTGAAGTTTATGTAATCAGGCTGAAGTTAAAATTCATTTGACATTTTCCAGTAGCTACTGATCATATTTGACAAGAGAGCTTAAAAGGGCAAGAAAAAGGGCCAATTTGTGGTGCCACATTAATCAGTTTACGTGAGAGGAAAGTTTTTTTTTTTGTCTGATTCTTTGATTCATCACTTTGATTCTAACTTAGAAGCAACCGTAAAGAAATAAAACATGCAGGTTTGGGGACATTTACACAAAAATATGACACTGTCTTTGACAGCTGGTCTCATTCTTTGTTTTGATAGAACTTTGGAGTGTGTGCTCTCTCTGTCTCGTCTGTCGTGCACCAACACAGATACCCACAAGTTTCACATGAAAATAGTGTGAACTTTTCAACAGGAAAACCACAGGCCACCACTGTCCTCCCCCTACAAGCACACAGACAGCCAACCGAGCCAGCCTCCATGGGGTTCAGCACAGAGACAGCCTTGATTTGTCATTATTTATAGCCCGAGTAAAGCCACTCTCTAAAAGTAATTAGACTTTAGAAGAAACAACGCGAAAGGGAGAAGAAAGGGAGAGAGAAAGAGATGGAGGGAGAGAGACAGAGAGAAAGAGATGCTAAATGTTCCCAGTCTCAGCCACAGCCTGCTGGGAATTGAATTAACCCTTTCCAATTTTCTGCTTATAAAGATAAAGTGGACCTGAAGAAAAGGCAAAGGGGAGCCGCGTGAGATCCACAAGCTCAGGATCCCCCTTTCACATCGGTTTACAAAAGAAAATATACCACGTTCAGAGGAGGAGCACATAAACTGCATACGCACACACATCTTGTTAAACGATGAGAGGGGTGCACAGTGGGAATGTATCGACATCATCCATCATTAAGCCTTATTGATATGTTTGATTTTCTTTTTGCTGTGATCTGTGGGTGTTTGTCTGGGTTCATTCGTCACCTCAGGGAGCTGATACCTGCCGTGTGTCTGTGGCTAATGAGGACGATGGGGACCAGGTCACCCTGAGCTGTGTGCAACAACAAACGATCTCCAAACAGCAACTTTATCTAACTTTAACACATGTGCCTTAACCTTTTATTTTAATACATCTTCTAAAGGAAGGATTTCCACACGCGCACACACACAAATTCACAGACCAAAACACAGTATTTTTAGCACCTCAGAGAGACAAAGTGTCTTTACACTTGGCTAGCAGCTCAGCTCACGACCGGCCAGCTCCTCAGATAGCCCTCGTCATAATTAGGCTGGCAGACACTCAGTAGCTACAGTAATGGTGATAAAGTTGGGCAATTAAATATTCTGCTGTTTCAACACAACCAGCCACTGGGCTGCGCGTACACACCTACTTATGCACAAAAAGGTGTGTATTTGTGTGCGAGTGTCAGATATAAAGAAACACAGAAGGAGAGAGCGCCCTGTTTTTTCACTGAGCGAACATGCAAATGAGTAGTGGGAAGCACTCAAGTACTGCTGACCTTTTAAAACAAAAGAGGTACGGCGACACAACAGGGAGGGCAGCACACTTCATATTGATGTATTCTTCAACAATCTGTCGGTTGTCATAAATATGTGCACATTCCCACTGCTCACTCCTCATCGGCGTGAAGTATGGATCGCACCGCCAGGCGTTTGCAGAGAGGAAAAGTGCTCCACAACCGCAGGAAACTGTTCACATCAGCACACCGAGAAACTTATATTGTAGTGAAGCAGGAGAATTGAACAAGGGGTGGAGATATAGAGAGAAAGACAAATGGACTTGTACACAGATGAAGGAGCAAAGGGAGAAAAAAAAAAAAACAAGCCCTTTGTGATTCTCAATGCAGCTGAGCAGTTCCATCTTCCGAGCTGCCTGCCATCTATCATTTTATCACCAGCCCAGATGAACACACAGTCTATTTTCTCCATCAGCATATTTAAGGTTTTCAAGGTCATTCCTGCGTCAATATTCAAATATTCAAGATTCTCAATCAGTATTCATTTTGAGCAAGACAAGCTTTCTGTTTGACTTCAACACAATGAGGCCTGATTCGGGTACAGCTGCTAAGCAGAATATCACCTCTGATAGGGTCATGTGCTACATGTCAGACTGCACGTTGCTCCCAGCAACACCAGGCACGATCGGATCAGGGGGATCAGACAGCAGGTAGGAAGGGGAGGGGGGGACGCTGCCCTTTGTTTAGTCTCTGATCTACTCCATCCTCTCTCCTGGTTGTTTGCATCACTCTCCCTGACGGAGGGCACTGACTGCCACCTGGGGAACAGTCCAAAGGAGTCAATTCTGTATATAGGCCTCCAATACAATTCTTTATAGGAGGAAGAGGACTGGGTCCTGGATGTCCTATTCTGTAATTGGTCAGACAGCCATAAGTGTATATGTATGGGTGTCCCGACAAGAGTAGATCACTGACTCATGATGTACTGAGTCCTAATTTGGCTCACAATATGTGCTCAGTAGCATCATGTCCTTTGTTCCCATCTATGTTGTGCTTCTCTTAAGATTCTAACGTATGTCATTTGATGTCAAAATCTGAATGATCTTTAACAACAATGGTCACCAATATCCAATGTCAACTCAAACTGTAACAAAGATAGTGCAAATATTACATTGTAATGTAATAAATTACTTTATGTACATGCAGCGGGTGGTTTATGTAGACCAATAGAGTCAAAACAGCTCCACGGGATTTCACTGTGAACACTTAAAAATGTAAATATCACAAAATACATTCTGTGTGTGTCTGTGTCAATCATATTTGTGCACATTTGTGATACACTGAGCTCTTTGTGCATACGAAGAACTGTGTCAATGTTCATCTTCAAGAAGATATTTGCTTAGAGAACAAAAATAAAGGCGCAAAGTTGAGACTCAAAGTCTTATAGTTTGGTGTTACAAACATTTTCCTGCTTTAAATCTGTGGCGAGATACTGACAAAAAAATTTCTATCATCTAAAAGTTGAAATAATTTGCTCTCAGAATGTTTTTTTTAATTAACCGGTTCACAAAAAAATGATATAAAGCGCAGGTTTGAAATTATTCCTGGGCATCATTTCTCAAGCTCAAAAGACTTTTATTTGAAATTTCACAACTAGCATTCACTCTGGCTCTGCTGTGCCCTGTTCAATAAAGGGGACATGTCACAAAAAATAATAATGGCAATAAAAATCTAATAAAAAAAAATGCACACTCTCACAGAGCAAATCTATTTGTGAATTTTATTTCACCTAGTCATGACTCTGTAAGCTCTAAATGTGATTTTTTTTTCTGCTATGAGGCACCTCAGGGGCTGACTCAAAGGCAAGAGAGTCATGAAACATATTAGTTGCTTTCAACCATCTAAATCACTGATGCTAGCGTGCTGACAGGCAGCAAAAGAAACCACCTTTCTCGCCTGTTCACCGCCTTAATCAACTCTGTCATATCTGACCATCATTTCCATCAATCCCTCCGTCATCACTTCCCTCTCCTCCCCATATTTTTTCAACCTGTATATGTATCAGCCCGATCATATCCACCTACATCCTACATTTAATTCATAAAGCACTGGCATAAAATATTCGCACAGTGATGAGGACGGAGGAGTCCCAGTGCATAAGAAGAGGCAGGTCAGGGGTAGGTGGATGACTGTGTGACGATGATGATGAGTGAGTCAGAAACAAAAGTTTTATGTTCAGGATTATTCTGTTTTAATGGGGCAATAAAGAGGACTGGAGGTTAGTGCAAGTGAGCATGAGAACAGGCGCAAAGGCCAAGCTAACCCTACAATTCACCCTGAAAAGACCCCCTGTTGCTGCTGATGGTTGGAGCTGGTGGTGAGGTGAGAGGATGTCAGATGAAAGATGAGGTAAGTTAAAGCAGAAGGGAAGAGGAGACAGAGCAGGGGAAAGGTGGAGAGCAAAACAGTAAACCCTATGATTCACGTCTGCATTCAGACAGAGCAGAGGTCGGCAGCCACCAGGGGAGCGTAGCAGGTCGAGGAGGTGTGTGTGTGTGTGTGTGTGGGGTGTGGTGGAGGGGCAATATGGAGATGTCAGCACTCTTAAAGTCAGAGGACAGCACTTTCCTTCCATCAGGCAGCCATTCTGTCAAGTCCACGGGGGACAGAGCAGAGCCTGTGCCAGCCACGATGAAGGCCATATATATTACATGCCCTGCCCACACAACACTTGTTCAAAAACCAAGGTGGCAGGACTTAGAGTCAGCATTAAAACAAAAAAAAACAAGTCTGAAACTTTGTTGTAGACTGTAAAAGGAAATGAACTGAGATCAGAACAACTCTGAGCCAGGATATGCAACAATACTTTTCAGTCAGCGATACAAGAACACATACGGCCCCACACCCATGAATGTGAAAGTACAAAATCAGGGCGCGAACGCAGTCCATGGTGGAAGAAAGAGAAGAGCTTTAAATACTCAACAATGGCAAAGTGCTGATTCAAACAGTGAAGCTGAAATGACTCCACTCAGCAGGGCGCTGCTCAGTCTCTGATCCCCACCGACAATTGAAGCTACCAGTTGGACCCTTAAGCACGGATTAAACACACAAGAAAAGTCATCACAAAGACACGGAGGCATATCACCTTGCTGAAGTGAAGGTAGTCTGTTCAGCTGATTTGATTACTGAGCTAACAATGGAGAGAGAGCGGGGTGAGACTGGATGGGCGGGGGTGGTGGGCGGAGACGGGTGGCTTAAAGCCTTGCAGACCAGAAAAGGTAAGGCCAAACACATCTAGGGCGAAAGAAAGGAGATCTTATCTGCTCACTTTACTTCAGGGTCCATCAGCAGATTTCATTCCAATCAGTGAATTGGCTCTCTTCTAGTATTTCCAGACGAGTTAATAGACTGGGAGCTCCGCTGGGATCTGAGGCTCTGAGCTGAGATGGAGCAGGGACAATAAATCCTTGTGTCTGTTATCAAAGGGCTATAGATTATGAGGTTGATGAATATTTGATGGTTGATCTACAACAGGAAATCAAACCCGCTACATCTTCAAGGATCGCCTCACTCTCACTTGTCAAGGTTGAAGACCCATGAAGACTCCTCTACGCCTTCTGTATACTGAGACGCGAGTCATTTTCTACAGAAGCCGCTCCACCTTCCTGCTGGTGTTCATGAGAGCAGAAGGGGCCTCTTTATGATACGGCAAATAGGATGTTTATGACCCTGTATGTGCTATGTTGCCATATTATATAGAGCCAAATTGAATCACTCTCAGTGTGACATTGCTATTATTTCAGGAGCAATACAGTGAAGTGCCACAAAATGCACAGGTGATTTCTTGTTCCATGCTTGGCTGTGAGAAAGTAATTTGAGAGCTACATCATGAAATTTAAATTATAGCGATCAGAACGATGCAGAAACACTTCAGTTACTTTACCTCCTCACTCAGCAGCTTCGAAACAAGGCCCGGACAATGTAATAAAGCAATAGAAAATAAATTCTATAAGATATCAAATGTAATAACCCAGATTGGCAGTGACACAGAGAGACGACAGCTGTGTGATGAGCTTGATTCACCGATGTGCCCCGTGTAATACTGTATATCCTGACAGGGGTGTTAGGAGGGCTTTGTAGGTAAACCCTCTCTGTGGTTTTCTCTTTCTTTTCCATCTCTCCTCTCATTACAGGTCATTACATGATGACACTGTCAGCTTCCTGCCGATCAGCGTTACAGCGGCGTGCTGTGTATTTGTCAGAAGTGGTAAACTGAGAGTGGGCAATAAGGAAAAGTGGCACACGCTAATTTTCATGTTTATTTATGAACCCCTTAACATGCAGTTTCCCCTTGGTTTACTTTTGTGTGACAGTGACACAAATACAGTGTTTTCCAAGACTAAAACCAAGACAATTTTTTAAATGATATATTTGATGTCTCACATCTTTGGAAGCTTTGTGATTATTACAAACTTTGGGGGGGGGGTTTCGTGCATTTTAACAATATGGCAATGCATGTGTTTGTAATGAGTGTCCCACCAGAGGACTGCAGCTTGTTATGAGGTATTACAGTAAAATTTCAGCCGTCGTCAGACCAATATAAAAGACAGAATTCATCAAACACCCCAATGAAGACTGTATTTGCAGTTTTGTTTCTATAAAAACTCAAGAAAATGAGAAAATGATGTGCAGCTGCTAAATCTTATTGCAATGTAGCATTCAGCAGCATGCAGTATACTTTGATGAGCATTCCTATTAATTTACATTCAAGCTGAGAGAGTCCAGTTCTCTCTTACATTTTTAATCTAAGAACAGCAGTGGAGTTCTGTCCTCTGTTCAACAACCTCCATCAGATTCCAGATACCAAAAACTCAGATTACTCATTACTGTTAACAAGACGTGGTTAATTATTCAGCAGTTGTCACTGTAACGTGAGAATATACGGATGGGAGCAGCCACGAAGGCTGCATCCAACGCCTGGCACAGATTTCATAGTCCTTGCGGGTAAATGATAAGGTGGAGGACAGTCCAAAGCCTACACCTCCATGGCCAGGAACCAGATCAAATGACATAATAAGTGACAGGAGTCGATCATTGATAGAGTCGCATGCCCTGACAACAGAGCGCTTAGTTTGGTCCTATCAGCATCAATATAAAACCTGAAGAGCAAATTCAAAATATGGTTACGAAGGTACACAAACTATGCATGAAATGCATGAATTAACTGATGTAGTATTATGTCTTATGTAGCAATGAACTATCAGAAATGCACAAAAATGGACAGTATCTCATGCATGACTTAATGCAAGAACAATATGTAATTCATGCAACAACTGAGGCGTTTTAATCATCATTATTTCTGAGTTATTGATGATGTTTATGTCTCTTTCATAGGTACGTGTGCATTTTTGTCATGCATGAAGTCATGTATGAGTTCATAATAATTCACATATCTATACTAAGTCCTACCAACATACATTATGAAGGGAAAATGAGATTTTTCTCTGAGTGACAGTTCTAAATTAAATTCACTTATACTGCTGCTCGCTGTTTAGAATGTATGCATCTCTGCTATCCTACTGACCTATGGGGAGGGGGGGGGGTTCATACGCCCGATCTCAGCACGATAATTCAATCCACATTTCCTGAAGGTGCCTTGCTCAGGGCTAAAAGGGGAAAAGGGGAATTCTGTCTTGCCACACAAGTATTGTCATATTAATTTCATGGCACATTGGTCCATGATGTGGTAACCTGGTGGTTTGTGGTTTCAAATAAATCAAAGTGAGCAGGTTTGGTCATGTAGTGATGATCTCGAGACAAAGAGTATGACATAATGTTTATATCACAGTCTACAATATTTGCAACATTTAAAATATGTTTTCCTTATCTTGGTGAAGGTATTGTCCCGGTATTTTAAATTGCATCTCATCTCTAGCACTCCTGTGCATTTCCAAACCAGCAAACAGAAGCATCTGATGCTGCTCTTTGGCAGCAGGTCTCCTGATATCAGCTGGAAGTGGTTTTTCTTTAACTTAAACTGACAAGGCAGACTGCATTGGTCAACAGGAGAATAAAGCATCTGTAGCGAGGGGATAACTTCGAAAGTTTGACTCTAATCAAACGGGAATTCGCTTTGAACTTACAGTACAGTATCTTAAACAGACACTAAAAGACATGCAAGTCATTCTCTACAGTATTTCGCGTCGCAATCTCCTATAAATCAATGTCAGGTGCGGATTTATCTTGCTTTCACTGTGCTGATTTTTTGTAACATCGTAAGCAGTGTGATTGCAGATATTGGACAGAATATTGCACAAACCTGATGAGATGTCCTGTAGGCTACGTGTGTCCGCTGCAGCCTCAAACTTTGTGATGCGCTCGACGTACCCTCCTCCACCTCCTCCTCCTGCTGCTGCTGCTGCTGCTGCTGTTGCTGCTGCTGCTGCTGCTGCTGCTACTGAGCGTCGCTTTGCTGGGAGACACAACGGCAAGCAGGCAGAGGCTCTTAAAGCTCCCCACCCACTCCAACCTCCCTGAGGGTGTACAGCCAATCACAAAGATGCCTTCAACACAAAAATACATAAATAAATAACACATAACACAATCGTCTATTGTCATAAAAACATTTGCACAGCGTCGGATGTGTCCTGATATGAAACAACCACAGAGCGCATGGAAAATATTAAAAAATAAATAAATATCTATCTGTCACAGCACAATGAACTTCCTGGAAATATTATTGTCTGTTAATGTGTCCCTGTCTGGATAGTTGTGCTTCACAGACACACAGTTAGTGGGTGTTCCTTGGGGTACAATTAACTGACAATTAATTGAGCTTATAATAAAAATTTGTTCAATAAGCACGCCTTTTGTTGAAACTGTTTATTGCTGCTGCAGGCCTATAATATTTCAGTAATACTGCATCTGAGAAAACTAAAGAATATTAATAGTAAACATTTTTTTAATGTGTGATCATGTTATACCTGAGTGTATCTCATTGTGTCAGATTAATGTGACTTCACACTTTTCTTGTCCTCCAAACATTTTATTCTCAAAATCAGCTTTTTAATAACATCCTCCTCTGCTGCTTTCTTCAAAGCCTTTCCATTAAGGGACCAATCCAAATAGCTATGGTGGTCCTTAAAACTGTATGGACAACTTTTCTCAGGCTTCTTAATTAAAGTCTAATCTGAAAAGTAGCCAAAGTTGACAGAAAATCATTTTTTGCTTGTTTAAATTCATTTTAAACACAGAGGTTTGTTTATAAAAGGGCGAGCGCAGGTAAAATCAAGGAAAGAAATCTGGTTACTTCAACACAAACCTCCAGGTGTGCTCATACGACATCTGACAAAGTAGAGAAAGGCAAATACAAACCTAACACTGTGAGGCAAACAACATGGGCTTTGGACTTTGGCTACATCTCAAAAATGTTAACGTTGACTGGCTGCAGTAACATGTTGACTTAAAGATCAGGAAAATGTTGATGTATTGCCTAGCAACCGTGCAGCACCAGTCCAGTTGTGGAACTATTTGTGTTGGTGGAGCCAAATAAACGATTATGTAAACCACCAATCACACTTGAGGTTGTGATGCTGTACTGTATATCAGCATGGCTGTCATTCGATCATAGGCACGAGGCATCATGACCTCCAGTGTGATTACTTTTATTCAGCAGTTCTACAAGCGGCATTTATTAATTGGTTTACAGTAACAAACATTATGATTTGTTTGTTTTATTCAACTCTGCCAACAGAAATAGTACAGCATCACTCCCACTCACGTGATATTGCTTAAACGTAGTCTCTACAGGGAACTCAGGACTCCTCCATCTCTGTTCTTCTGCCATATTGGTCTTTTCATTCCTCTCCTCAACTCATTTTCTCCCAACTATACACCTCATTCCTTCTTCCTCCCTCCATTTCTTAAACTGCTCTTCCAGTCCATGTGGCGTCCATGTGGGGGAACCAGTGGCATCTGTGCAATCTGTGCCACCTGCTGCCATCCCACTGCCTGGTGCTACTGGTGCCAGTCACCTCACCTGTGTCCCCAGAAGAATGGGTCAGGGCTCGAGTGTCGTGGCAGGTGGGAAACGGTAGCAGGAAAGTGGTGGCAGATGGGTCATACGTGCAGAGGGGTCTTAAGTAGATTTATTGCTGTAGTTTTGGCCCACAGAGGCTCACCTCCACAGTAGTTATGTAATTGTTGAGGGAAATTTGCCAACCTAATTCCTGGTACTAGTTTTTGCCAAGGAATAAGAGCTTATGTGATGCTCCATTTGGAAATATCCTCTTTTTACCTTTAACTATTACCAAACTAAATTAAGGACAGAATATGAAAACGTGTAACCTGTCAAGATGGAAACGAACAAAGCAAAGCAACACAAGATTTTTTTTTTTTTTTTTTGCAATTCTTCAATATAAATTTTGTCTGTTTAATCTCAATTTCTGCCAACAAAGTGCTACTGTGTTACTGAACAATGTCAGATATTCCCCACTGGTTCATCTCATGGTGGTTAGAGCGTGTGGTGCAGTGATCAAACCTTTGACAACCCAGCTGGATGTACATCTATTATCACTGTGCTAATTTTAATTAAAGCAATTTTCTCTTGGAACAAAATGGCAGCTTCACATTAAGGGCTGACATGTCCATGTATTTTAAAGTGTGCATAAGTGTGTGTTCATCCCCTGTGGAGTGGCTGTGTGGGTGTGCGTAAGTACATTATGGACGTTGAGTGTGTCACTTTCCCAGGTGTATTTGGTGAAATGTGTGTGTGTTTGTGTGTAGGAGGCTGTGAATGTAGAGCCTAGATCTGTGTTGACTAAAATCTCCTGGCTTGTTAACCTGAAAGGGATATGTGTAGATGTGTGTGTATGCAAAACGCTTCTGTATGCAAAGTGAAAATTTTATCTTTTCTGGTTTTGTATCTGTTACTGTGTGTGTGTGTGTGTGGGTGGAGGGGCAGGTGGCCATGACCAATCAATAAGCCTGATAATGAGATCTGAGGGGTGTCATTATGGTAGCCCCTCGGGCGTACAACGCGTCCTCTTCCGTAAAGAGCATCGTTGTCTCCTCTCCTCCAAGCAAACACGCACCTCATTAACCTTTTGAGCCAACACAACACCGACCAGACGCCATTTACTTTTCCCCAACATGTTGTTTGCTCTCATGATTAGGCAAATAAACCATTTTTTCCCTCTCTCTTCGGAACAAATACTGTAATTTCTCAGTTCCAAAAAAAAAAAATGATCTGTTTGAATCTGTGTGGTGGTTTAGCAGCAGTTTGGTGTTTTTTTCATAAAGCTGAAGGTTTAGTTTCCTCAACTTTGTGCTGGGATGTCAGCAGCATCATTTGCCATTTGGAGTGTAAAACCTTCTCTAATATACTATCTGTTAATGCCAAATGAAGTCATTTCTGTCGTGCTGACAGACAAACCTCAGAGCTGTGTGTGTACCATTTTCGGATTGACAGTGGCGGAAAATTACTTCCTGACCCACCATCTCACCAAAATAAATCTAATAATGCTTCTATTTACAGTAGACGCTCAATTAGGCATTACATCATATATAAACACGTTTTTTTTTCAGGGCGTGAATTGTGCAGTTGTGACGACAAAGTATGCTTGAAGGGGGTTTTCTTGCCAAGCGTGAAAATTGTCTCCTTCTCCCTGACGCCAGTTGTCCCTCATGGCAGTAATCCCTCCCATGTTGAACACCAGCGCATGGATTATCACAATAATATGCAGAACAACCGGTGGCTGATGTTTTCAAAGTGAAAGTGGAAAAGTGAACAGGGTGCCTGAAAGTCATGTAAACCTCTGGGAATCAGAGCTGTTTTGTAGCCAGTGACCTTCAGAGCCATGTCAGTTCCCCTATGGTGTGTGTGTGTGTGTGTGTGTGTGTGTGTGTGTGTGTGTGTGCACTTTACTGTAGGGGTTTGTCTGATTGAGTAGTACAGAGGAACCTTGCTAAATTGAGTGTAGAGAGACTGTCCTAAAAGCAGAAGGACACAAGTCTGGTCCCCTAAAAGAAGCACTGTGGGTGCTTCAGCAGCCATGTGTGGCACTACAGATATTTAACTGCCTCACGCTCATCAACTATGATGAATGTTGAATGAAAACATTAATTAAATGGGGAAGAGATTCAGCAAACATGCTTTACTGGCTGCAAAAACAGAGTGCTGGTGCAGCACATTTTTCCAGCATGCATGAAAATATATTCTAAACAAGCAAAGGATTAGACATCTAATTACATGTAGCTATCAACATGGAATTTTAAACACTTTCACATAACTGTGTACAGAATAATTCCACTTTCTGCGTTCATTTGGTTCACAGATTTCTGGTGATATTTGTACATGTTTGATGTTTAAACCAACAAGGATCAGGAAATAGACAAAAAAAAAAATACTGCTTAAATGTATGTGTACGTGTCTTTGTGTGTCCTCTGCTGTTGGGGGTGCCGAGAGCAAAGGCTACATTTCCCCCGTGGTTTCGTGCAGGCTGCAGGGGAGGTGATCGGTGAAAAGGGTTTAACCGTTCCCCCTCATTCCCGGTTATGGAGCAACATTCATCATACAGTTCAACAAGTTCGCTCCGGATTGTCCCAGTGCCACCACTGTGCAAGATCACACACCCTGCTAGTAGTCCCTGACACACACACACCTTCACTCATCAGTCCCAAACCAACTCCTCCTCACTGACCCACACTTCGCGGTCCATTTGATATTCTATTTTTGTTTAATTACTCTAAAGTGTCTGGCCAGGTAGCTCCAAGGTCTTAGCATGCTGTGTGACTATGACTGAGTGTACAGTCACAGAGCAACCTTGTGACTAAGAATAACAAAGGAACTCAGATGTAAACACGACAATTTGATGATTATCAAAGGAGGCATGGCAGAACAACACACCATTTGGCAGCTGATGTCCATTTTCAACTGTTTTTAAATGAGGATACTGACTTAGCGTCACGCCTCTATATACATATTAAAAAATAAGGATCAAAATCAGTCGAGCTTGACCAGAGATATTGCTTTTTTATTCCATTCAAATCTGGCATTGCAACTCAAACTGCACACAGTTCAGTCAGTGATTCAGTTGTGCTGTTAGAAGTGATTTATGTAGCCGTGCACTGGTAAAGCATCAGGAACAGGCTGCTTGTACTCAATTCTAACTAACTCCAAACTTCCAGATTTTTTTTGAATTTTTTTATTTTCAAACTTATAGTCGAAAACGAAATCAATGCTGACTCGAGCGACATCACTTGAGGCATGTTTTCACAGCTCCCTCTGGAGCAACAAAATACCTTGAAACCACTTTTTCCACATATGCATTTGTACTCTCTAAAACTGGTAGACACATCTAAAAATGGGCGGAGTTCCTATTTAAGAGCAACAACCTATATACCGATCGATACCTTGACGGTGTCCATCATTCCCCATTCACCCATATTGACATGATGGGAAAATGAGTTTTTAATGAGACATTAGCTCAACCCCTGACCTTGGTAAGAGCATTCTGAGGATTTATTTGCTGTCCCAGGGGGAGAGTGTGGTGTGGGTAAATGCATGGTCTTAGTTATTCATAAGAGCTTTAATTATGCAAGTAAACAGCTCTCGTGTGGACAGACTTTTTAACTACTCTGTGTGATTCTGAGTCTGTGAACATTTATTACTCCAAAACGTAAACCCAAATGATTGATGACTGTTTGATATCAGCTTTTGAAATTAAGTGTAATGCTGTAAAGGTCTGTGCACGCCGAAGAAATAGACAGTGATTGGAGGAGTTTGTCACACGAGGCTGCCAAAATCATTTTGTACTGTGACTCACGGTGTAATTTTCCTTCTCAGAGAACAAGAGCGAGAGACAGGGGGAGAGAGAGGGGGCGAGAGAGAGGGGGGGGAGAGAGGGAGGGAGTGGAGGCTGAATTAAATTAAAATGAGAGGACACTTGGTTCAGATAACAGAGTCTGATGGAGCCAGTTGACTGATGATGCACCGTTTCAAATTTTCTCCACACGATTAGCATCGCCAGAGGATTAATTCTGGCTATGTTTAAAGTGATTGATCATTTCTATAAATTAATGAAACAAATAATAAATATATTAATAACGAATGAGGGATAAGCCTTGCCAGAAAGGCAACCAGCCACAGTGCTACAATGCATCACTTTCAAATCATTTGCATTTTTTCTACAATATATGCTTACACAAACACACACACACCAACACACATACTTATGACTCTTTTCAGCACTTAGTGTATTTTCTCACGGGGACTCACTCAGCGCACCGGAGTCGATGTGGCCTGTTTAACACTTCACTTCTCCACTTCAAAGCCAATAAGTCAATACGGCCTTCCTCTACCTGTGATTAAAGATGACGAGGCAAGGGATCAATCTCCTCTCACCCATGAGGCACCTTGAGATGCTGAAGTTAAAAATGCCATGCAGAGTTAGTCCTACACCAATGAATATATCAGGTTTTGATCAGCTGAGTTATTGACTCGTCGCAACCTTCTGCCAATCGGTCAATGCCCTCTGACATTAAAGTAGAGTGCAGTATTCCCCGGACACAGAGAGCTCGACTACCAAGGAAATTACATGTGCGGATCTGCTTCGCCATCAGCATCGGTACTGTTCTGCATCCAGCCTGCATGAAACATGCACACTCATCACGCTGACATCACATCAGCACAGTGAAAAAGCAATTACTGTAGTGAGCTTGTGATGACAGCTAACTAATGAAAATAGAGATTTCCATAAAATTATGACTATTTTCAAAAATGAAGTACTGGTAAAGTGGAGAATGAGAATATAAAAATAATTTATTAATATGTTTTTTCCCCAATGCTAATTACGGAATTGCCTAATGGATCCATTCATGGGTCTTTCATATAATTAATAAATTAAAATAAATAATAATAATAATAATAATAATAATAATAATAAAATAATAAAATTAATAAATTAATAATCAAATTTTACAAATAATTTAAAACTTGATTTAATATTATTTCTGATCATTTTGCAGTACTCTGAGTCTAAAAGAACTTCCCAGTGAACTTTCAAGTACCTCTGAGTGTGTAGTCTGACTCAGTACCTGTAGTGATTCATGTCGGGAACAAAATCTACTATTCACAAAGTATGAGGTGAGCCCACAAGCACATCATTAATCAAACCTTCTCCACACACTCAAAATTAAGTCTTCAAGCTAAATTCTTAAAGGTGCTAAACTAATCTGGAGCCAGGAGAATATTTTACCAATATATGGATAAGGTACATTAAAATGATCTGTGAACCACAACAGTTTATGAATTGCTGCTGGACTACTTCTTGCCCTGATGCAGTGACTTGACAACAGACTGTAAACAAATATGATGCATTAATTAGTGCGTTTCAGAGGCACTAGTAGGCGAAGTCTTCTGCTTTTGACGATGTTTTTGGTCTTATCTATGCTAACTACCTGCTAGCTGTGCTTTATATTTTACATACAAACATCAATCTCATCTCAAAAATAAGCAAGAACTCTAACACCAGGTAACTGCATGAGGTAATACGGATATTGCATTTCAATTCAACTTGACTCATTCATCCCCGAAATAGTTTAAGAACATCTTGTAGTGATTATGCTGCTAAAACAGAAATAAATTTTATATATATATATAGCCTTTCTGGCAAGGCTTATCCCTATATATATATCATATAAATGATAAAAAGTGCAGTTCCTTGAACAGCCACTTGAGCTTCACAATGGCTCTTCAGAAACCTATAGGCAACATCAGGGTCCATGTCCATGATTTATACTATTTTATACTGTCTATGCATAGTAGACACAGTGCTTCTTTTGTTGGACAGAAAAATGATAACTGTTTGCTGGTTGTAGTTTGAACAGATTTAGAAACACTTGAGTGGCACATGCAGTTCAGATAAATTTAACTGGCACTCATTCACGTATTTATGGGTCATGGGTAAAATCTGAATATTGCCTTTGGGAGCACACCTGAACTGTGTGAAGTGAAGCAAGTGCACAAGAACCGTTCTGCTGAGGCTAAGAGGCATACAAAAACCAGACATTGTGCTGCGGCCTAAAGAGGACTCATTAAAAATTCAAAATTGCCTCTGCTCTCTTCATCAGTCACTGGAAATGTAAGATAGAGTAGGGGGAGTGGGGTGCAAGTTTTGATATTTTTGTCTGGGATTTAATTTCCTCCCTTTACATATTTTATCAAAAGCCTTCTCCCCTACTTCCTTAATCCTCTCCCTTCTACCTTCCTCTCCCCCTTTCCTGCTGTCTTCTGCCTGCTATCCATCATGCAATCTGACTTTAATATGCTTTGCGGAGGAATATAAGTCATTCATCACACTGTGGTGAGGCCCAGGACACTGCCATGCTGCACATTTCATAGGCCAGTAAGCCTCAGCAGTAGCATGGGCCAGCTGTAGAGCTGCTAATGCCTCTATTTATTCCTCCAGGCAGGCCTGGTACAATCCGTCACTCCAGGCCCGACAACCCTGACTCTGTCATGCCTTTTATGGAGCTATGAGCTGCTCCTTAGTAAACATCTCTCTAGTCACCTGATTGGCCTTTGTAAGGATGGATGGATGGGAAGACGGATGCAGGGAGATAGAAATGATGCATGTGTGTTTGAGAGAGTGGGAGTATACAAGGAAGAGATGGAAAATAAGGAAGAAGAAAAATCAGGGACAGAGAATAAAATAAATAAAAGGGGCTTGAGTCAGCTAATAATGTTTTAGCTATGCTAGCAACATGGCTCTAACAATAGCAATGTTGGTTGGTTAGTACATCACTTTGGTCCAGTAACTATTGGATGGCTCATCATGGAATTTGGTAACAACACACAGAAGATGAATCCTATCCTACTTTGATGATCCCTTGACTTTTCCTTTACCTTTAGATACCTTTAGCTCCACCATTAAGTTAACATTTGAGTGAAATGTCTTAACAACTAGTGATCCCTTGACAATTTGAATCTGTCCAGTGATTCATTTAATGACCATGTACCTGCTAAACTAATAGCTGCTAATCTAATTTCCATCAGCCTTAGCTTGTGTTTGCTGCTAATCAGCAAATATTACTATGCAAACACACCAAGCTTGGTTAACATAAAAAAACATACCCGCTAACGTCAGCATCATTGAAAGTATAAAGAATGGAGGTTGTGTCTGTGAAGTCACCTGTAGGTTTCCCAAAGAGTCGTTGTGAAGCTCAGAGTGTGGTGGCTCAGTCCTCGGCAAAAAATAGGCAAAGACGTGGATCATTGGTGGAACTGAGAGGCCTGGTTGTTCAGCTAATCTATCTGTAATGACACCCAACTCTCAGTCAAAGAGGCTCAATTCAGACTCAGTTTGGTTGTTAAAAGTTATTACAGTGAAATTAGCCATAGAGATAAAAGACGGTTTTTGTACCAGGCTGTAAACATGTTTATTTCTGCTGTGAAGTCGGGCATTCGACTATGGGACTGCAGTTTTTGGCACTTCTACAGCCATGGAGGTTACCGCTTGGTCAGCATGTGTAAATATTATCACTTAGCTCAAACTACCGCTGTGCTATGCAGATTCACAGAGCTGCTAGCATAACTGTCGACTCATGTGGAACAAGACTTGGAAACCTGGAATTCAACCCAGTAAGCCACCACTGTGATATTAGACTTTAAATACACATTATGTTTCATTTAGCTTTATCTCAGCATTACCAACTGCTGCCTAAATAAAGATTTACACATACAGTAAAAGTTACAGGTGCGACACAAAGGGAAAAGACTGCAGTCTCGTAGTATAAACATTCACAAGCAATCAGGAGACCCCAAAGAGTCCTTGCCACTGGCAAAAAAGTAGGGTATTGCAGGATCCCTGGGAAATGAGTCTGTGAGGAAAATGAACTCATATTATCAAACACCATTCACGCATTGCTTTTAAATGACTGCAATTATTCTTTGAAGCACGATTAGCCTGTGGAGGATCCTCATGAGAACAGTGCGGTGGATTAAATATGTCAGCCTGACACTTGTGTAATTTGACAGGGGGATTGCAAGGAAACACTGCAAGCTGAAGAACATACAAGTTATAGCATATTAGTGTGACTTGTATGCTAATTATGAATCTTCAATCAGTAAACTGAGTGATTCAAGTTAATCAGGAAGAGTTACGCAATAAATAAAGTCATATGATAAGGAACAGACCTTTGGTCTAATTAGCAGTGCTGAACCATGACTTTATCACAGGTCATCCAAGTCCCAAATCCTCACATAATCTAACATCATTAATCCTTAATGAGAAGAATTTTTGATAAATTGTGCAAGGAGGACATGTTGAACATACTTGATTAGCAGACACAAAATAAACCTATGACCTTTCTCTGTGTATGAACATCTGACTAACAGCTGAAGCGACTTGGAGGAACATCAAACTACACGTACACATCTGCCCTAAATCTGTTTTAACTGCTATAACATTTCCTAGTGCGCTGTGTCATGTATCGGTGTCTCTGTGTTTTTGTCCTTGGATCAGTCGAATTGTTAGTTGATCTCTTTCCCCTTTCCCCACTTTCCGTCTTTCACGCTCCACCTTCTGCCTCCAGTAATAAATCACCTTACCTGTCTGTTTCTCTGACCCTGACCTTGATAACTATTGATGAGATGACGAGACTCTTTATTCACAACCTCATCTACCTGTCACACTGATGGAAAAAGAAGAGCAAACCAGCCAGTGTTTGCAGACACGCACACCAAGAGGCAGAGAGTGAAGGAAGAAATTCATACAGAGATACTACATACAACTTCGTACTACCTTCATCTCTCTGGATCAGGGCTCTGTGTCCTAGACTGACCACTCACCACCCTGGACTGAGAACAGTCAGATGATCCTCCTTTTTTTATGATTAGCAGTCTGTAATCTCCCTTATGCAAATGAATACCTTTGACAAGCTAACATTCCTCGGTCCACTGTCTTTCATGACTGATAGGACATGGTAACGGTGTGGAAAGTTAATCTAACTGGTCCTCCATCATCATTAGAGTTATTGATAGGCTGTGGAGAGCAGCAAGGGCCAGCAGACTAGCAGGGCAGTACCTGTAGCCCACTCCAACTGTCCTTTGGCCTCAGCCCCACTCTGATTTACTCTTATAGATTAGCTGTCGCTGGAGGTGAGGCTATCTGTCATTGTGTTTGCCCACTGGGTCCAGGAAAAAGTGAGTGTATGAAGGAAAACATATATATGAATCATGGTATACTCACTAAAAATGAGTCATTTTATTATGATCCTTATTGTGAACTCTGGCTAGCATGCCTGTTCCCCTTCTCCACTTGTTGATCTGTCCGTCACCACATACTTTAATTTGAATCCTATGATATACAGCCCTCTGTGCTGTCTGCACTGTGTGGGCCAGACGTTAATGGCCATGTTTGAAGCTTCTCCAGACAACTCACAAAGCTGCGTGCGTCTGGTTAAGGCAGCAGCCTGTATTTACAGCCACGCTGTCCTCTGCTCGTTTGCTGAAATTCTTCCTGCAGAAGCTAATATGGGCACCGGGGCCACTAAATCTTATGACATATCAGACCTCTGAACAGGAACAGTAAACACAGTCGATTGGAGGGAGGACAGAGACACCGGCTGATCAATAGAAACAGCATTTGCTTCCATTGTTTTTCCTCTTCTCAGCAGAATCGCCATTCTCATAAAGAATCTGTTCCATACAATTAGGGTGGGCTCGCTGATGGTGTCTTGGGTGGACAGGGGATTAGATTTAGAAAAAGAGGGTGAGGGGGAGGGAGTGAGAGGTGATAATGGAATTGAAATAGTTAGAAACTGGCTAATGCAGGAGATGGGGGAGCATAACAAATGATCAGAAGGAAAAGATCCAGGTATTAGTGGATGGAGAAAATGCTGTGAATCAATATTTGTATGGTAACTTATGTTCGATGGAGAAAAAGTGCATTTATATTGTAATATGTACAATATGAACTGTGGTTGAACACTTTTAGTATATACATGGATGACAGTATTAGTATTATAAATGCTGCAGAGACAACACAACAAAAAAAGCCACTTGAGGGAACTTGAAGACATTTCCAACGTGTAGTGGTGCAAAAAAAAAAAAATCAATCCTCCAATGAAATATGTGTTTAATGTTTTATTTATATGTACATTAAAAAACACCTACAAAAAGCCACACTTGAAACATGATACAAAACTACAACGATTGGACAAAAAACCCGCATGGACACACACATGTGGTTGAAAAACTGTGTGGCTTCCCCAGTTCCTAATTCCCTCCTGCTGTTCACCCATGATTCCCATATAAAGGCCATATGTTACTGTGATTACCTTCCAATGTGATCAGGTGCGCAGGTGACATAGCAATAACATTCACAGTTTATCGCATAAACACACACACACACACAACTTATAGCACATACCAAAACTGGTGACAACACGTGTATTATATGAAATAATTGTACATCAAGGGAACTGAAGAGAATATGAGAAAGAGGAGTATGTACCCATCTATGCCTACACAAAGTGTGATCCAGCCTGAGTGAGTATTTATCAGCACCAGCGCATGCAGACACACAGAGCTGTATCTGACACAGCCATACTGTATGAGCCATTGTTCCACATTTCTGATGTAATATCAGGCCTGGGAGTTCCAGCACGTCCGTCACGTCCTGCTGGTCCCTGGACGTGCATGGTTGGGTGAAACAGAGGGCCGGTTAGAGCAATCTCACTGCCTATTACTGCTGAACAGGCACACCTGACCTTCCATAAATTTGCCGCCTGCTTTGCCACTCATTTACAATGCTAAACGTGTACTGTCTGTCGGTCTTTCTACCTCACCTTCCTTTCCGTCTCCCTCTTTCTCACTGACCACACTTCTCTCTTCGCTCCCATTTTTATTAAGGTAAAGTGATTTTTTCATAACACATGTCCAAAGTTGGCTCCTCTTCTCTGTTCGATATCACTGTCTTATCTCATGGGACTGGAGCGATATATGAAAATGAGATAAGGGTGTTGACCACTGACTTTTATAGGAAGACACAAAGCTCCTCAATATTAGATCCTGAACACTGTTAGAGTTGCAATAACAAGGGGGGCTTTATGAAAAGATGAAGAGGATAACCTTTAAAAGAAAAATGTAATTTTAATGTGAGGCAATATCCCCAAACAAAGCCTCAAATATTTATTATCTAACTATCCTTGGCCACAGGTACATAAGATACTAGACTCTGTCAGAGAATGATCATGCCAGAGAAAGAAGAAATGGCTTTGTTGAGGAAAACATTGTGTTCAGTCATCACATCACAGGATGGATTTGGCTGTAGTTTTATTAGATTTTGGCCACCCCACCCCAATGCAAAGGGGGTAAAGGAAAAAGCACAAATTGATCATGAAACTGAGATTAAAGATATCTACATTTTGTTTTCATTGAGGGTATTTCTTAGATAGATGTATTTAAACAGCACGATGACAATTGTATTGAAGTGGAAGCAGCAATATCAGAAAATGATCTCAAAACCTGGGCAAATAAAATCAAAACTGTCTGTATAGTCCAACCTAAAGGGGTTAATGTACCTGAAGCATCAGAAGAGGACTGAAGATGGCAAAAAAAAATAATGATTTCTTTTCCATTTTGCCTTTCAAGTATAAAGACAAAATGTCAAAAATAAACCTGGCATTTCAATTTCATTTAGGTTTTTTCATAATAAATCAAGCTACCAGCATAATGCATATGGCTCTATTGAATACTTTGTGTAGATGTTAAAATTAAAAATTGTACTTCAGAATCGGTTTAAGAAACAAGAAAATGATTTCTCTTTCAGTGCATAAACAGTATGGTAATGAGTTTTAGGACTTTGAAGAGACGAGCTGAAAATTGAGTCTATTCAGAAGGAGAAGCCACACAGACTTGGTAGGAATGTCAGTCACTCTCTTGGCTTGATTTGATGGACCAGTGCTTCTATTGACATAATCAACATTATTCTCAAAATGCAAAATTTGAAAAAAAAAAAAAAAAAATCCTAGAATTCCTACAAATAAAGAAAACAAACAAAACTAATCAGAACAAATAAAGATCCATCTTTGGTTGAACTTCTCACAACTTAACCTTACAGTGTCATTCTTAATTTAAAAGCATGACAAGCCAACAAGGTTGTGCATCATTGCAATATAGGTATTTTTGTAATTTGGGTTTACCTGCATTTAACAATTCTTACATTATTTTCCTGCAACACAAGAGTTGTGTTGACTCTGGGAGGTAACATCCAGTAAGAAGGAGTAGAAAATGTGACTGTGAAACTGTTACAAGCCCAGACAAGAACACAACAGTGCAGACATCCTGTGGGGTTAGCCGGTGGCCTGGACACTGTGATGTTGTACCTGGTTTTGAGACTACACACACAGAAGACAGAATGTCAGGAGTTTTTTTTTTTTTTTTTTTTTCACGATAATTAAACCCGTGGGGCGCTCAGTTTCCAGTTTTCCAGTCTCTATACAAGAGGAAATGGGATCCCACCTGTCCTCTGACCAAGCAGTGCTCCTATCAGCTCCCTGACACACACGCACACATAATCTTTCTCTCACTGGGACAGCCTCCCGACCTTTCCCTGCACTGTCGTTTGCTCACTTGTATGAATGTTTGTGCATGTGTATCCTGTGTGCCCATAAATTGGCAGGCACAGTACCCCACTGCACTGGTGAATGAATCTGGGTCAGAGTGTACATCCATACATGCACACACACACACGCACACACACTTTTGGTGACCTTCATTTCACCTCTTTCCAAAAGCCTTACTGTGCATCGCACACATCAGAGAGTTGTTGTAGCATCCAGTGCTCATCTCCAGATCAAGTAAGAACAATGTCATGTTGCATTAAACCCATCTGAGATCATCTGATGCATAAAATTGTTTTGTTTCCGCTCAGAGGACTAAGATTGTTGCCTGCTAAACAGATACGGACAATCTTGAAGTTAACCTGTATAAATCTGCCTCAACAGCATTAAAAAAAAGATAATTAGATGGAAGAAGGGCTAGACAAAAGGACGATACTGGTAAAATTGTCCTTAAGGAGACTGGGTGCCAGGGGACTTCAAGGACAGCATAGTTAATGGGGCATCAGACAGATGACAGGGAAGAAAGGAAATGGGGCGGATGTAAAATAAAAGGATGACTGTCAAGCGTCAGACGCTTGACATGTGTTGGAAAATTTCCATTTGTGGTAATAGTAAATGAAACCGCCGTGGAATAAAACAACCTTAGCCATAAGTGGTAGGGAAGTGAACATCACAGTCAGTTACTTTAATGGCAGCACTCTGAGCGCTTTTACAAGCAGTGATATTTGCCCTCATGCTGTTCTGTTTCTTTTACTGTTGTCTGGTTTCTGAATTCATAAAAAATGTCTGGAAATGTTTTTTTTTTAATATCATTTTAACTGACTTTGAGATGTTTGCTAAATTCACATTGAACATGTTTTTTTTTTTTTTTCTTGAGCTGTTGTCACTCAGCTTGTTAGTCCAGCTGCAGCTGCCAACCTGGATCCCGGGCCACAACAGGATGTCAGCGCTCACCCATCAAGTGAGAGACTCTATGTGACACTTCTGCCCCACTTCCTTGGGACT
Source organism: Protonibea diacanthus (assembly GCA_028641955.1). NCBI lineage: Eukaryota > Metazoa > Chordata > Actinopteri > Sciaenidae > Protonibea > Protonibea diacanthus. The sequence continues at coordinate 13,963,342 of CM053979.1, forward strand.
TGACCTAGCACCACTTCAGTGCGTGTCTGGGGAAAGACATATACAGTACATGTGAGAGTTGCCCCCGGTTGGCCAGCTGCATGACTGTTAACCTTCTCTGCTCTTCAAACACTGACGTTTGTATTTTGTGTACATTGGTGAGTCAGAGAAAAAAAAAATTCCCTGTGGAGTTCACAAAACAGTTAAATACCGATATGTGGATGTATGTATCCTGGCTGTGTGAACATAAAAAGCCATGGAGAAGATATTTATATAAGTAGAGGTTATTTCTGGGGTTAGTTTCAGAGCTGAGGCTACAGTCGTATCTAGTATTAAGATTAGGCCTCAGCAAAATATTTTAAGGATTATTTGGGAAGTTGATAGTTTAAAGGAACATGCTATATTGTTAATTTGCATATTTTCTTTCATTAATATTGCTACCAACCAATATATACAGTACAGATTGTCATCCTAACTTGCAGGCATCCAATTTCAGTTTATGATCACAGTTCACGACACCATGAAAATGAATGAAATCAACCTTATGTATGACTTATGTATGTATGTATGTTATGTAATATGTCATTACACTGTTGACTTCATCTACTTGAGCATTAAAGGACCGTTAAAAAGAAGAAGAAAATACCAAATTAATTTTTTACACAGGATCCAGGTTTTGCTACATGCGTCTTTCAGGTTTAATTTGCATATCCAAAGGCGATGATTTGCAGCATGCAGCGTCATACTGTATGTCTGAGTGCACCAACAAGACAAGAACACAATAAACTGTGACTTCAACAAAAACAAACAATAACTGATGATGATGATGGCGCTAGTGATGGATTGCCTGTAGCAAGCAAATTTGAAGACTCTGAAAGATGATTATTACACTTCTAGGGAGAAATGCTGTGGTGCAAACTCGTACATGTGAGAGTCAGATTTTCTCTTGGTCACTAGGTGTCTGACAGGATCCAGTTGACCACATTCCCCAGTAGTGAATTCTCCGGGGTGGCTTCTATGAATACCTGTGTTGAGAGCTGTCTGTGCGCGAGGTGTGGGGGTGCATCCTGAGTGATGAGCACTACATTGAGGAGCTGCAACATCAGCACAGCTTAGCAACAGAGAGGATCCATCATCCAGGACAGCCTTGAAACAGTGGAGCTCCTGGTCTACATGTACAGACAGACAGACAGACATACAGTACGCAGACACACATCATACAAGCATGTTTTTAAAGCCACCCCCTTACCGTCTCACCCAAGGCCGCTGTAATCAATCCTGCTGTGTGAAAACAGGCTAGTCTGAATTAATGCAACACTGCATGCTGCTCTACTGCCATGGACGATGAACAGCTACTCCAGTGTGATCGCACCTTCTCATCTGCCGTCTGCACACAAATGCATCTCAGACACATTGTAAGTGAAGAACATGTCCTGCATGAAGCATGGAGGTTCTTCGGGCGGATATGGCCCTGAGTTTGACAGATTTCATTTGCTCTTTTAAGAACAGAACACGAAGTCAGGTTCCAAAACAGACTGAAATAAGAGCACAAAACTGGGTGATAGCAATTCAGATATTTTAATTGAGGTGGTGACATCTTACAGAGTGGAAATGGGCAAAATGCAGCTATGGGTGACAAGAGAAGAAAGCTCAATGTGTCGTAGCTTCGTTTCAAACCTACATTCTTTGACCTTACATAAAATCAATTGTAAACTGGATACCAACACAAAACTAACACCATTAAAACCATACATAAGATACTTATAATGAGGGATAATTGTCTTTGTTATGAATCTAAATGACTTGTCAATGGAGGTATTCACAAAAAGGGGCTGTAGGAGAATTTGCCCACAAAGCCAGCAGAGTTGATCTTCTGCTGGTATGCAGACAGCGTGCAGCGGCGACCTCAATCCCCATCATGTGATGACAAATTTGAGAGGTTATTGTTGAGATCTGATGAAACGGCTGCCAGTTAGTCTTCGCAAACTTCGTTTTCTTTTCTCCGTGAGAGCATGTTTGGGTTGTTGACTGTAGGCCATATGGCTCTGGTGTCTAGGGCATCGACATGGCACATTGAACATATGTAGCAGTGACTTATAATCCCTCCGTAATACTGAAGGTCATAGGATTTGTCATCTGAAAGCTGCGAACAAAAGCGTACGATGGCACATGACGTTAATGTCAGGAGTGAAAGCTGAAAGCACACCGAGATAAATGATCCTGTGTGTTCCTGTGTGTCTCCCAGACCGAGAAAGCAGCCAAGATGGTCGTGTTCACCACAATCTGGTTTACATAGGCAGCTAAATTTCACTCAAAGCAAATGAGTGCACTAGCCCTGCTCTGAAAATACACTGTGGTGGCAGCAATTCTTCCCAAAGGAAATATTACAGCAAACACTGAAATCCCACTTGCGGATTTAATTAAAAAAATAATTAGCAACTGCCCTAAAATGAATCACATGACATCATCCAGATCAGAGGAGAAGTGTAATCGTTGGCAGGGTAAGGTAAAAAAAATATTAGATAGGAATTCATTTTCAAAAATATCTGCTAGTGTGAAAAACAGGGGTCATCTTTATTTTCCATAATAAATATAGACTTTAACAATTACAATGGAGGATTATCATACAAACGAGCATCTAGGAGAGCACTGATTGGCCACAAAGCCACCATCTACCAATACAACAACACCTCGGAGAGTAAGAAAGAGAGAATAAGGGACTGTTGGGACAGATAAAGGTGGCAGAGACGGCTGAGAATGTTGAGATTGACACCAACCTGATGTTCAGGACCTGGATTACAAATCAGCTCCCTTGATTTCTCAAATTCATAATTAAAGAGCTTCACATAAGTTACTTAACTTCATTTACCCAACATACAGTTTCAATTGATGGACAGACGTGCAGCAGAGGAGAGTTGAGAGTCTACCGCCCCCTAGTGCGTGCCAGAGGAACGGTCAGAAATAACTTCCAGGTTTCAGCCAGTGTGGTAAAAGAAAGAAGGTGAAGCAGATAGCATTTAGCAACACTACTCCACAATGTGACAAGTGAGCCCAGGGCCCGCTTGTCTGTCCCAGCATCTCCACACATAATTTCTCCCACCTACTTTCTTTCCAGCCAGCTCCGGGGGCCTGTTCAGGTACAACATGTTCTCTCCCCGGGCTGAGTGTTTTGTGCATATCAAAGAGTCTTAGAGGATCTGTTCGGTGCTAGAGGCAGAGATGTCCAGTAGTCTCCAGGCAGCATATGGGTTGAGCTCCTCCTGGTCTCGACACAGAGCCCACACATACATCATCCTGATCACTTTTTCCTGGAGGGAGAAAAACAGATGGGTGCAATTATTCCTAACCGTTCGATTCTTCATAATCACTGGAAAACAGGGAAGACACATACACGCTTTAAATTTAATTTTATCATCTGTTTTGTGGTTATGTAAGCCACGTTGGAATTTATATTAGTCTGAACTGCGACAAGGATCCCAGCCACGTCCCAGAGTGCTGACATTATTTCCGAGTAAGCTGTGTTTAGTCAATACCAGATGTCACATTTGTCTCTAAAACCTCTAAAGAAAGTTTGAAAGGATTTAAAATTCTGAGCCCAGTAAAAAACTCGGTGTGGAGGAGCAGTCCATGAGGGCAGAGTCTGTCTGTCCTATGCCCAGACATTTGGATACAGCTGATAAAACAGGAGAGAACAGTACATCCACCATTAATCCTCCTGCAGTAGTCTTTTAATCTGAAGACTGGGCAAATGCCAACTGCATGGCACTGAGTGGATACCTTGACCTCTTTACCAATCACAGGTGTCCCTGAGGAGCCCTGAGTGGACAACATGGCTGATTTACAACCAATAAAGCTTTAGTCAGGGCCGTAGGTCTAAAGAAATAAAAGCCATGAACAAATGGTAAAAAGTGTCTTAATGGTCTCATTCTCCTGGTGCCTCATTTATAAGACTTGTCTTTATATTTGAGGTTATAACAAAATGTCAGCTAAATCTTTGGTCTTTATTCCTTTAACGCTGCATTGGCTATCAAAGATGATTGTGTTACTGTTGGTGTGAGTGTGTGTAAAACTTACGGGGTCCCCCTCCACCACCTCTCCTTTGGTGTTTCGGATCACCATGACTAACTGAGCCTGGAAGGTGATAATCAGCACTGGACCCTGGTCCATCATCTTTCCCATAGCCAGCTGAAGAGAAGGATAAATACTTGATATACTTTAACTGAACCAACAAACATGTTTTTTTAGATTAGTATTGAACTACGTTTACTGAGGGTCATGAGTTATGCTGCAAGGACTTAAACTCAGAGAGTAATCAGAGAGTAAACAATGACTTTGACAACTTTATCCCTCCAGATCATCGTACAGACTACAACCACCGGCTCTATGAGTCAAAGCAAATCGATATTATGTATTAAAAGGCTTCTGTCTGTGCAGCAAAGACAATTAAAAGCAGCTTCCCTGAAGAGTCAAAGCTAAACTAAAAACCTAAATATGCTCACCCTAACCTGTTTCAATTGTGCTAATTCATTAGCATGGTAAATAATATTTTAGCCAAAATGTTCTTTTAGATTGCTGTGTTGCCAAATTTTAAATGCTCACCGAAGTCTTGTGTAGTGTAGTCTAGAGTAACTTACATCAATACTGTCAATGTCCAGGATCTTAGAGTGGAATTGAAGTCCCATGGCCTTGGCTTGCTGAATTGGGTGTGCCAGCTGGCTGTATGTCTGCAGAGAAAGAAGATAAGATAACGTGATCAAACATTTTATAAAGCGCTTCCCACCGAAAGGCAATATGTGCTTCAATGTCACTAGTGTGCTCTGTGGTCAGTCTAACTACTGTCTTTGGGTGGGTGAGAAGATTCGTACCGCTTCGTAACACCAGTCCTTCAGTACCTCCAGCTCGCCTCTGATCATCGCCTGCATGGAGACCGTGCAAATACCAGATTAAAAAACTTCAGACGTCAATCTGTATCTGGTGTATGTTGTCCTAACGTTATATAATGCTTAAAATGATTCATTCCAGTGTTGTTTGCAGTAGCATACCTCCAGTATGTTGGGGATGATATCTCGTTCACACTGCTTGAGGAAAGAATCTTTGTCAAAAGACGGGTCCGCCTTCAAAATCTCTGTCAGTACTTCGGACATCTCTGTCTTAGAGAACAGCCCACCTAAACGCACATGAACACACAGGAAACACACATACATGAAGAAAAACACACAGTAACGCCAGTGGCCCAGGAAATGTAGTAACTAAACATAGCCAGTGTAGCAGAAACAAAGTATGCATATCTTTTGTATTTCCTCTGTTATATCTTAATCAGACCTCTCAGTGTGATTTATGCAGACTATCAAACCAAAGGTCTCTCACCTATGAGGTCAGTCATCTTGTCTGTGACAGCACGAGATGCTCTGATGAGGGCATTGTCACTCTCATCGTACTTCATCTTCATCTCAAAGAACCCTGTGATGAACATAAGAACAATAATGCATCATATCCTTGGTTGAAACCTGCGATCTCCTCCGCACACACCCTTATGCACACAGACAGGCGTTTGGGGGGGGGGGGGGGTAAGAAAAGAAAATTCTCTCAGCTCAGCAAATCCTTTCAAACTCAGTTCATACACGGAGATTAGACATCATTATTCCTGTCAAAAACGTGAACTCCCACAGGACTTGCTGGTTAGACAATATGAGGAATGAAAAAGCTAAAAACTGAATCTCAGCAAAAGGCTGCTGTACGCCGCTGCTGGGTGATTGATGAATCATTGTATGATTCTAATACATTTTCTGAAAAATAAACATAAACACGCATCTCTTCGGTGCACAGAAACACACACACACACACCCAACATTTAAATGTATTCAGGAAATTTGGGAGATGGTGCAAAACCATCCCACTGGACATACTCGCCCCTGCAGCAACTCTTGTACTGGAGTTCAAGAGGCAGCAGAGAGTCTGAGCTTCATGCCCCTCTCTCTGTGTATTCTGCATCTAAATACTGTCAGTCTACCCATGTATTAAAATAAATCCTTTAAAACAGAATACATACCATGTGATGTCACTACAGAGACACAGTGAAGTGCTGCTTTGTGGTTTTATGCTGAATCGAGTGCCATATTGCCGGTTCTAGGTGAGCTATCATTTTGCTGATTTAAATCAGCCAGAAAAGTTGTCTGCCTCAGATTTAGCCTACAACTGAAAACTGATGCACTGGTTCACTGCCCAACCCTAGAATTTAGAGTCAAGTAAAAAGTGCCGATGCTGCAATAACAGCGATGGAAATACACATAGCAGCAAATCTGTTGACTTTGTGCAGTGTCCTACCTGTAACCCAGGTTAATTTTTTTTCCCACCTCCCCAAACATTATTAATGGTCAACATTGTATCCCTAACTAATGTGCATAATATTGGCTAAATATACTAAATCAGCACAGTGATGTCATTTTATAAAGCTCTCATTTTTCACACTCTCCACCTAATCCCATAGCAGCACCTTCTATTAACTGAATCTTTCAGCAAACCCTTATTAATGGACCCTCGTCATTTTGGAGGTTAAAAAGGTGCTCCAAGCCCAAATATATCTTTTATCTTTTGTCATTTGGAGAGTTCAGAATCTCTTCAGACCTGTGGAAAAGCCCCAACAATAGCAGTATAACAACTAGGGCGATCTGAAAGATGTGGTCTCTCCCAAATTCTTGCAAACTGTTAAACTAAGCCCACCACGCCTAGGATACAGAGGGACAGAAAGGAGGAGAGGTCAGTGAGTCCTTACTGTTGAAGACCACATTGTTGTCTTTGAAGTCCTTCCACTGTTGGTACCATTTTGAGTCTTTGTGGAGCACCATACCCATAGCTTCCCTGAAAAACAATTTAAAACAGTGTCCCTGTTGGATTACTGGAGCCATAAAGATCAGCATATTTAACCATGTTAACTCAGAAATTAAAAACACTGCTTTATATACAGAAAGAACAATTAACTAAATGCACATGTAACAACCCTAGTGTTACCCTAGTGTTCAGCTTAGAGAAATGTTATTCCTATTCCAAAATACTCTGGAAAAAATAAGAGCATTGCTTATCTCTGCAAACCTTTAGTTTCCCCTAATAGTAGTTCAGATAAAGTTTCTTAGTAAAGTAGTCTCTTGGTACATGACTAGATCCCCCAATTTTTCTAGGTCTGTAATTTTTTTATATTAAAGATTATACTCGCTATCTCTAAACCTCAGGCATGGCCCTCTCATTATCATGGCAAAGCAGAAGGCACTCACGTACTCATTTGCTTCGAAGACCTTGCTGTCATCCCCCGCGCCCTTAGAAGAGAACTCACTCCTCTTCCTGAGTCTGGCAGGAGGCCGATAAGGGCCAGTGTGACCCAGGTCCCCAATCTCTTTCTTCACACTCTCCATGCCCTGAAAGCGTGTGAACAGGTACATATTTACCTACCTGTAACCTTAATGGAACATGTCAAATTATTTCTCTAACAGTTGAACAGAGTGGGCAGGACAAAGTCACTTTTTAGGACTACGTGTAAAGGAGAACAGTGAGTGCTGACAGCTGGTAACAGTAACAAAATGTGAAGAAAAAAAAATTTTCTGTCCCAAAACTGAACAAGTTCACATTGATTTCTTCTTCTTTTTTTAATGACCTGCTTTATAAAATACTGAGTTTGCTTTGTTGGAGGAACTTGGCTGGCTTGTGGTCTTGTGGTTAAACCTCAAACTGAACTCTCCTGTCCTCTTTTTAATGTTCTGTGCCACACAGGTGCTTGCTATATCTATAAGTACAGATTGTAGAACAACCTTTTGAACTGTCTCTCAGTCGCTTCCACCGTAATTGGTTTTACTCTTAATTCAGCTTGAAGTGTAAAGATATTTTCAGTTCATTACGAAAGTGTAACAGGACCAATTAGACGTTACTAGGTGATTAATGGGGAACACTGGTGATGTCCCCGCAGTTGTGGTCTTGACCGGTCTTGAAATAAAATCCAGAGTCCTCTTTGTCTGAGACCGAGTGAAAATGAAGTCCATTCTGAGACAAGCCCAAGGTTTTCAGAAAGTGAGACACATGCTTTACTCTAAAGGGCCTTACCATTAAGTTTCAAGCAAAGAAAAACAAAAACCAACAAATGCTGTTTAACTTCTGGTAAACAGAGAAATATATCGGCTCCATAGTGAGCACAGTGACTTCATACCTGTGATATCGCTTTGAAGGCGCCAGTCTTCCCCAACATCTCTCCACCCTTAGAGACGCTCTCTGCTGAGGTCTTAGCTGTTTTGGCTGCTTCCTCCATTCCCTCCTTGATTTTCTTCCCAATTTCTGTACGACTGACCTCCTCCAGCCCCTGTTCGCACACACATAACTTGTAAGCGTGGATGGATCAAGTTGAATTGCATGCCTATCATATCACAATCAAAAGAAAGGCTGCATTTGGTTGAGATACCTTTCACATTTACCTCTTTAACTGTTTCAGAGAGGTTTCCCAACTTCTTTTTGAGAACCTCTGAGGTCTTCACTGTTTCAGACTCTATAGTTTTCTGGGATAAAGACAAGGGGTGTGCAGTTAACACTCGTTTTTCATATTAACATGGATAGAAAGGCTGTGTGTGGACAAATACTAACATATTTCCTTCGAGCTTGTTTCAGTGCTTCTGACTCCTCCAGTTTCTTGGCTTCTTCCCTGAACTTCTTGATGTTTTCTTTCATTTCCTTATTTTTATTTAGCTCCTGCTTCAGGTTGTCCAAGAATTCACCCAGGAAACCTTTTCTGCCTCCGCCTCTCTCCCCCGACAAATACCGTACCTGCAGAAGAGGTGACTGAGGCACCTTGTTGGAATAATTAAGAAACAACACATACAATTAATTTACTCCGAGCATGTAGTAGTTTAGTCAAATTTAAATTCATGTTCATATAGTTGTTTGTGTACTCAGACCTGCATGAGGTGTGCCATACTACTCAAGACATCTTGATTAAATTTAGGTAGGAAACAAGTTTAACAACTTGCAAAGACAGGAGGTGCACTTAAGAGTGATAGTTACACAGTTTAGTACACTTTTTCCTCAAGAGATGATGTTTCAGCAAAGTGCTTTCACTCGGGCTCTAAAAACATCAATGCAAGCATCAGCTCATAGAATAAAGTCTATGATGTATCTGTCATTCTAATAGGCTCCTATTTTTTGCAAGTTATGTTTGTTTTCTATCTGAATTTCAAAGAGGCACAGAGTTGCCAGTTTATCTCAGGGGAAAGTGCTTTCTGATGCAACAGTCATGTAATAAATCCTACCTTAATGAAGGTGATAATGTTTAGACTGTTTTGGAGAGGTGTTATTTCAACTTCATGGTTATTTTTGGAGGCTGCAGTTTGTGGTGCTGACAGGTGATTTTTGTCCTTTACATTTATATGGGTGAGGTGAGTAAGTACACTAAATAACACCACCACATAACGCAATACAGTTCAACAGCACCACAAGTGCAGTGCATCTTCCAAAAAATACCACAGTCAAATAAAATAAATATCTATAAAAATGTCTAACTGAAACTAAATCATAACATTTAATAGATAATAACAAGACTTTTATATTAGATATATTTAGCTTTAGCTGTAAAAAAAAAAAAAAAAAAAAGTCACTCTAAGCCTTTTTCAAATTAAACTACGGTGAGGATAATCCAACCTAACACCAGTAAACTTCACATTAAGAAGGCATACAGTGACACACAGCCTGCAAAGTAGGCTACAGCATCTAATTATGCATAACAGTATCATGGATCACGCGTTCGTACCTGTGAAGAGCTTGTGAGGAACCCACGTATCCTGTAGACATTGGGTCTGTTGTGCAGAAGCAGGTAAGAGAAAGGGAATGCCACCAAGCCTCTTCTGACACATATCTGGAGACAGACATACAAAATCACCCACATCAATTTTAGTACACTAGTCCACTGGTTCTCAAATTGTGGTACACAAGCTCCCTTGGGTGGTACTTGGAACCTTTGAAACATATATTTGATTTGGTTTTGATTAAATAAATTAATTTAGAAACACTTTATACTACTTTAATAATTGTTTTAAATGACAATGGTTAAATTACGCGTTCGCAGTAATATAATTTAAAATAAGTTTTGCATTTCCTGTAATATTCAGTCATGCAGTCATAGTCATACAGGTACCTCACATAAATCCATGATTAGTTATGACCCAAGTACCGAAGTAGCTCTGGTTCTGATCAGGATTCAACAAAAGTCAACAATAATTTAAAAAAAAAAAGCCTCTTCTGGAGCTGAACAGGGCCAGTTTACGCTGTCATGGTGGTGGTACTTGGAGAGGCTAATATTTTCTGAGGTGGTACATGAAGTAAAAACACTGCAACAATCCAATAACCAAACAGGTGCTGACAAACTCATTCATAAGTTACTACCGCATGATACCGTGTTATATTTAGCTTAAACTTGGGTGTAAAATACGAGAATGGCTAGTCATTGTTGCTCTGTAAGGTCAGGACATGCAGTTACATACTCATGCTGACATCAGAGTTCAAACACCGGCTGCACGTCTCAACAGTCGAAGAGCTAACTTAGCTAACACCAAGTTAGCAGCCTGATCATGGAGAAAAAACGAGTGACACTTGCCAGAAGTAAAACTGGCATTTCAAAACACCAAATGAGTTATTTGTCAATTATTTCGTGGTGTTTAAATGCTGATGTTTAACAAACATTCACCAAAACTCACCTGGTAACACTGACACAAGGGGGCCGCCATTTTGAATGTAATGACTGCGACCTTCTTCCGGTGGTGACCTTCCATATCCTTCCTCGAGGAGGAAGAGGAGGGGGGAGCTCGAGCTCCAAGTGTGTCAAAGCATGACTTCACCTGTGCACCTCACCTCCTCAAATTATTCAAACTGATGTCATTCAACTACATGGATTAATCCAATTATATCATCCAGGTCATAAACAAGTAAAATTATCACTAGCAGCATTTCCATGTAAGTCACATGCAAGCTGTAAGTTTGATGTTCACTGTCAAGTTCACTCTATCGACAGGCAAGGCAATAATGCAAAGAACCCAGAGCATTTCAAGTATTGAGTTTTATTTATCAAAACACCTTATAGAACAAAGGCAATGACAGGTGAAGCATGACAGAAAAAAAAAAAATTAAAATTTGGTCTCTAAAAAAAGTAAAATTTAAACTAAAACACTTTCACTGTTACAAATTACTAAACAAACATTTTCACCAGTTACAAATACCTAACAAACCAAGTGAGTTTGAATATGCTGAAGGGCAAATTCAGATGATACAGAGCGTTTGGACATTAGAGACTAAAAAATGTCAGATGTAATGCAAACAAATAACTTAGGCATTCCTATCAATCCTAACATCAATTTCTCTTCCATTCAGCCGATAGCCGTTCATGGTCCGGCAGACGCGCTCGGCGGTTTCAGGGTTGTCGAAGCGAACCACACCGCAGCCCTTGGACTTGCCATTCTCCATCTTAATATCAGCATACTGAACCATGCCTGCAGAGAGAAGAGTGCCAAGAAGTCGTCTTAATGTAAAACAGCAAACAATAACGGCCAATTTTAAAAATCAGATTACATAACCATGACTTCTCTTACCGCATGTATTGAAGGTGTCCTTCAGCATCTTCCAGGTGAAGTCAAAGGGCAGCTGAAAAACATCATTCATTTTAAATTCATTACAATTATAAGTGAGAAGATACTGGTCAATGAATTAAGCTACCTTGTTGATAAAAACTTACATTTCTGACAAAGATCTGGCATCCCTTCCTGACATTGCCTCCCCCGGTTCCAGGCCCACCAGCTCCTCCAAAGGAATTGCCACCGAATCCACGATCCAAGTCAGAAGAGCGATCAAACTGACCACCAACACCTCCAGACCCCATTCGATCCATGCCAGAGCTCATGCGGTCGAGGCCACCAGAGGGGAAGCGGTCAAGTCCTCCAGTGGAGCCGATGCGGTCGAAGCTGCTGGCCATTCTGTCAAGCCCGGTGTTGCCCATGCGCTCCATACCCATCGGGGAGCCAAAGTCCATGCCAGAACCCATGCGATCTAAACCAGACGGGCCTAAGCGGTCAAACCCAGCTGGGCCAAGGCGGTCCATGCTGGAGCTCATACGGTCCAGGCCAGGTCCAAGCCTGTCCATACTGGGCCCCAGCCGGTCCATCCCTGAGCCCATCCGGTCAAACCCAGAACCCAGCCTGTCCAGGTCAGACACACGGTCCATCCTGTCCATGCCCATCCGGTCCATCCCTCCCATGCGATCCATGTTGCCTCCTCCCAGGCGGTCCATTCCAGAATTCATACGATCCATACCAAGGGAGTTTCCTATAAAAGCAAGTAAACAAAAAAAAGAAAAAGAAAAATAAACAAAAGGAAAGATTACGTAGAGAGAGCTCAAGCTGAAGTGAGCATTACATCTGATGAGGCTCAGAGTAGTTATCAGAGGAATTTCAGACAAAATCCTGAAAATACTAACCCATTCCTCTTTCAAAGGAGTCCCCAAAACTACTGCGAGACATTCCCATTTCATTTCGCCCAAACTCCCTGTCAAAAGCACCACCAATCCCACGGTCCATCTCTGACAATGCAAGAGATGAAACCATTAGAAACGTCAAGCAAACCGTGAAAACGGTTCCACGCTTGCTTCAGAGTTTTCAGTGACCCAAAACTCCTCCTTACCATTCATTCTGCCCATCCCGGAAGAACCAAAACGATCCATGTTGTTCATGCCTCCGAAGTTGTCCATTCCTGGGATAGGGAAGAAAGTTGGAAAGTTTCAATTTTAGAATTTGTTTTAACATTAAATAGAACACAATGTAAATACAGTAAGGGCCTGAGACACTTCACAAATCTTCAGTACGTACCTCCTCCACCACCTCCTCCCATACGACCTCCCATGTTGCCAAAGCCCATTCCATCCATTCCTACAAGAGAAGAGTGATGAATAAACCACTGATTTCTTACATCTTTTATTTAGAAAACAGAATAACAAAAAAAAAAAAAAAACAAAAAAAAAAAAACAAAAACACCCAAGCTAGTTACCTCCAGGGCCCATGTTGCCCATTCCTCCACCTCCACCACCACCTCCTCTGTTGAGCTGAGTAGCATCAATGGGCTGGCCACCAGGTCCCAGGCCCAAACCAATACCACTCAGGCCACCTGGGAAGATAAAAAACAAATTAAAAAGGTGTTTTCTAACCACAGAAAATGTTATGTCTGTAGAAATAAACTGGCGAAAAAAAGGAACATATCCAAAGTATCAGAAAGGAAGCACTCAAACCACAGGGACCTCTGAAACTTTTAGAGTTGAAATTTTCTGTTTGCCCCAGTAGCTCCTGACCACCCAGTGGGTGGTATTGAAATCACTAAAATTATCAGTGTTACTACTTGGGTGAGTTTACTCACTAAAGATATCACAAATACAGAGCTGTACCAAATTTAAGTAGCTACATTTAATTAGCTCATTATGTGTTATTATGGTCACACTTTTGAAATATCCAGAGGAACAATTGTCATCTAGGCCTCCTGCAATGCTAGTGGCCACAGATATTGGACTTGCAAGAAGAATTTTAGATACATTTACAATACATTTGTTTATGGGACTGCTTTATTTTTACCACACTGAATGAAAGTTAAGTGTATGCTTACGGGGAAGAGCAGCAGCTCTGTCAGGTGGTCCAAAGTCTTTGGGAAGAGATTTCTCATCCTGAAAAAAGCCATAAAAAGCACTCAGACTACATTTTCCAATCATAATGTGATCATATGTACCACAAGCCTTAAGCAACATACCAGTTTCACATGCATGACTCTGTTGAACAACAGCTGCCCATTGAACATTGCTGTGAAAGCACTAAGGAAAGCACACCAGAGGCATTTTGAAACAATGCAGTTCTAATAAATTAACATTCTATGCATAAACTACATTATTTAAAAAAACATTTGCCAACATTTTACAAAAAGGATACAGACAGCTTGGACTGCTTCAAGGGGCATATCAAATGTGACTGTGCCCATGCCTCTGCTTTTCCCATCTTTGTCCTCCAGAATGTCAGCTCTCATCACCATGCCAGCCATGCTGAAGACTTCTTTCAGCTTCTTCCAGCCAACTTTGTAGTCAAGCTACAGGCACAAGAAACAAATTAAGAAATGGTTATTTGCCAAACCATTATTTTAGGCTTCACATCAAGTAAAATGTCAGTCTTCTGGCTACAGTTTCTCAAATGTATTTGCTGCCTCTTTTTTCACATCACTTTCTGCAAACAATAAGATAACTCTAGAAGTCTTACATTAGCCACAAAGACAGTGCTGCCAATCCTGCCAGCCTGGAGGCCGTGGATGATCTCATTGGGGATGTTCGGGTTGTTCATGAGGCTTGGAGGAATGTTGACCATGGGGCCATTTGGTCCAGGGCCCATTCGTTCCATGTTCATGCGATCCATTCCACCCATACCTCCCATTCCTCCATGACCTCCTGGTGGGCCTCCACCTTGGGCCTTGTTGATTTCTCTCTGAGCAATCACACCATCAGGGTCCTAAGAAAAGAATGAAATTATGATTAGGAAAATCCACAACTCACATATTTTGCCTCTTTATTGCTCATTTTTCTCACGGAGGCCTACCTCTTTCACTTTCAGGGGTCTTCCATTGAAGTTGTGCTTGTTGACCTTCTCCACTGCTTTCTTCATTAGCTCCTCAGTCCTAAACTCAACAACACTGACAGAAATACACAACACATCATATGAGAACAAGTAATAAAGAAATTCTTATAAATGTTATCTTATAAAGGACCTTTTTAAAAACAATTGGGAAAAAAAGGCAGACTACTTACGCACAACCCTTTGTTGATGGAAGACATCAGAACAGGCCGCACACCAAGGAGTAAAGAATAATTAAAATTAGTAAAAGCAATGGTTATAATAGGTGTCTTTATTTGACACAATGTAGACAAAGAATTTCATGCACAATAAGAAGTTCAATATCACACAAGCCTACAGCCTTGGCCACAACTGTGCTTCCAAATGAAATTACAATGTTAAGATCTCACAATTTTCCGAGTCACTAACACAATGCAGGCAAGTCTGGTGAATATTTGAGTATTTTTCCCAACATCCAAAGGGCAGAAAATCCACAGAGAGATAGGATTTCCCACTACTAAGATATTGGTGGTAACATTTCCAGTAAAACAAGTCTACAGAATGAGTTATGTTTAACAACCATCTAACAGCCTTCTAACAACCTCTTGCAGACTAGACCCCTTTAGTACATGAGGAGCAAATCCAGCCACCAAAGGGACATTGTCAGCTACTGCAATCCCACATGATTGTCTACAAAGAAAGCTGAAGTCCTGTTATAAGAGCATCAACCCTCGGGATGACCTCAAGTCAGTGCCACAGATGACACCAAATAAACACGCCTCCAGCATGTCACCATCTCACACACTCCACCAGGTTTCTGAGTCTGAACAACTCAGACAGTGAAAATAAAGACACCAAATCTGACAAACACAGGTTTGTCTAGGATTATATTTTTTTTATTTGTATGTATTTGCACTTACCCTCGATTTGCCTTCTGCGTCCATTAAGTGTTCCACGTACGTTACCTCACCCACTACAAATCAGATTCCAGAGACGACACACACCAAGGGGAGAGAAGCCGAGAGAACAATTGGGGTTTAGAGCAGAAACACAAGTAGGGCGGCCGGTGACAGTGAGCCCAGACTGCCAGTCCTGAGCCTTCCCCCAGCACCTCAGCAGCAGCACAATATGGTACAGGTCTACAAAAAGCAAGCTTTAGTCTTTTAAATAGACTTCTTAGCCTGTCCTTGTTGGATTTCTCCCGAAGCACCAAAAACAATAGACTGAGGACAACAACTGTTGAAATGGCCGTCAGCCTTCCTATGTGGATAGAATGCCGTGAACACCACCTTCTACCTGGAGATAATTGACCAAATAGTTTCAAGTAGGCAAACCCCATTCAATGCATCAGCCCATTTCATTGTCAAACCTGTGCATACTTTGTCAAATGTCGCCATATTACACCTCAGGTTTATGCATCAATACATTCGTCCATCAGCCGAGCCATTAGAGGAAACCTACGGCTAGAAAACTAACCATAATCTTAATGACGGCAAGCTCTTAAGGGGGAAAAAAAACTTCTGTGACTGCAACATGTTCTTGAAGTGGCCCTGTTCCTGAAACGCACACTATCAGAATTTTTGATTTAGCGATGACCACAGCCATGCCTTCGTTCTGGATCACGTGTCTGTTCAACGAATGGACATCAGTGACCAAACCTCTGAGACAAGGACAGTGCCTAAGAAGTTGCTTCATTTTGTAGACCTGTACCCCAAAAAAGTCCCCAACGCATAGCTGTGTTTGGCACAACATGGAGATCTGCTGAGAAAACATTTGCTTGTCAAGGTCACACCTAAAAAAGAAAATGCAATTTAACTCCACAGTCAGTTGTCAAAAAACACGAACAGGCACTCCTTCGGAAAAAGGATTGTACCTTTAACACATGCTTTTACTTCAAGTAAATGCCAGTTTAGTGCATTACTTACGATACATCTATCGCTTTCCAATACCCCATAAGTACTTTCACATGAGTAACACCACATGTAAATCCATTGTGTAGATTTAAGAGAACTTTGGGCAAACCCTTGCTGAAATTCAAAGTTGCTGCATCACAGATGATTTCATTTGACGTGTCTCCAAAATTTTGACATATTTCTAGATCAAGAGTCCAGGTTTTACCTTTACATTACATGTTGCAACTAAGAGCAACTTGTTCCTCATTTTAGGGCAACATCGTTACATTATAGCTGTGTACCATATATATTTTTCCCCCATATAATTCTTGGGGAAAAACATGTCGATGTGCTGCTCATGATCACAAGCCATTGGAGTTTCACATTATTGGACCAGCTTTACACATGTAGAACTTCACAAACTTCACAAAAACCACAAAAGGTTTTAGTTATCTAAAAGAGTAAATGTTCGGTATAACATCCGGGTTCACAGCACGTGTGCAAGTCTGCAGCAACTCCTTTGTTAACGGACAAATGACAAATAAACGGGACACCGTCCAAAAACCTTTGTTCCAAATAACTCCCACAAGATCTCAAGCAACTTTGTACAACTTAAGTCCCTGCACAAGTTCCCAAAATCCTTTCAAAGCTGCAGTGGTCAAACAAAATGACCCTGGATTCTGCAACATTTTGTTATGTCCAAAGGTGAAGGTCAATCCCTTAACCAAAACACCTTACCTTTTTCTTTCATCAGGTCTTTGAGGGCTTGCCATTTCACATCATATGGGATGTTGCTGACAAAAACACGGTATCTTTTGTTCACATTTCCATAGGGCTCGTAGCGGCCTCCTCCACCTCTCTTCTGGGGCCTTTCCTTCCTGCTTGAAATGGACTCATGCTTGGCTTTCCCATTCACTTCTCTGTAAGAAGAGAGAGTTAATAAAGATAGGAATAGTGAGTAAAAAAAATGAAAAAATAGACTTCGTACATGCATGTGAACATGCTTTTACAAGTGAGTCCTGAGGTCAAAGAGACTGGGGCCACATTAAAGTAACTTAGTAAACACTATGTACATGTTAATCTTCTAGTACTTTTAAAGAGGTTTTGTAAAACTGTTTTTAAAAAGGAAAAAAACTTTTAAGTAGTTGTATTTTCAAGTGAAAAACAGGCTTATGGATACCATTAAAAACCCGGGGTAAATTGGTTAGATACAACTGTAATGACTGGCTGCAAGGTTTATCATCAACACCAGCCGCATGGTAAGGCCGCACCTACTCTTACTGGGCCTGTATTGCTATTTAATGTTACATTATTGCAACGTCTAACATGTAAATCAAGTTGCAAACAAGAGAAAGGGCGGGAAAAAATACTCAGCAGTAACAAGCAGCTTGGTGAACCGCTAACGCTAAGTTAGGTAACTTTTTAAGTTACGTAAAACGGACGGATCCTCCCTGCAAATAGACGGGGCCCGAACACACGCAACTTAACAGTAGCTAGACGCATATAGCGATGAAATTTAAATGTAAATCTTGCAAATGTGACTGTAATGTCATGTAAAACATGCTACAACATGATGCATCTAAGTGAACACTTTTATTAAAGCACGACATTACCGTGAAGCAGAACTATTACGGCTAACGACTTAGCTGATGAGCTAACAAAGGAACCCTGATGAATGGACTTACCCCTGCGGTGGTGGCTGCTGCTGCTGCTGCTGCTGCTGCGGCGGCTGCTGCTGCTGGCCTACTTTCTCGGCGGTATTTTCTACCTGCTCGTTGGACATCTTCGTGCGCAGTTTAAGGTCTTGTTAAATTAAACTCTGCTGTCACAGACTATCTTCGTCGAGCGGCTTCAAAAAGCGACCTTACTGGAACAATTTTAATTGTTAGCTACGCCGACCACTCCTGCGACACCAACTATCGAAAATGGCGGAGAGCAGTCTGACGGGATGCTGGGAATTTTAAAACCAGTGACACATAGATCTGCATCCGGTGTCTGCTTTCCAAAATAAAAGTCACACGGCATAATGGAGATTTTCAGAATAACAGTGCCCGGACTGCAGACAGATAAACATACAAACACACAAACACATTAAAATGTATATCAGTAATAATAAAAACATGTTAATGTCACAGTTTATCGATTGTAATAATATGTGTACTTTTTTATTGTATTTATTTTTATTGTTTATTGTTTTTATTGTTTAATGCCACAACTAGCAATACATTTATGACATTTTAAAGGTAACTTTATAAATGACATTACAGTATAACAACAACAACACAACAACAACAACAACAACAATAATAATAATAATAATGATGATAATAATAATAATAATAATAATAATAATAATAATAGACAGACATCAGACACTGGTTTGATATTGTTTGTCACTATGTTCAACTGAGTGAGAATTTCCCTTTAATGTGAAAAGTAATATGTGCCATATTGTCATATTGGGTGACTAGAGAAAAGATCTTAGAAAACACGGTTAATATTATTCTGCTTCTCTCTAAAATTAATCAATTAATCAATGAGTGTGTTGTTACTAATCAATTAAATAAAACATATATTTGACTATTTTTTGCTGTGTATGATCATCATGATTGTTATGTGTTGCTGTCTGTCATTTTCTTTCAGTTTTAACAGAAATATGTGTATTCCTTGATATTGCACTACTTTTCATAGTATTGCATCACTATACTATACTATAGTTCATTGTATTATAAAAATGTGTTACTTGGTTTCTGCAACTGAAGCACAATTTAAGGAATGAGGCACAAATTAATCTTTCTATATGTGGTGACAAAATGTATCCAGTGCACTAATAAACTCTTACCTATATTGTATTTTATATTTTGCTCTACTTTGTGTATTTTCCTTTGAGAAACTGACTATAGTTTGCAGCTTTTCTTGTCCTGCAGCTGTGACCTGTTACAAGGGTCAGCTGTGAAGAACTGTTATTTAAATTTGTTTATTCATAAGGTTTCTTTGTTTCCAGTCATGAGAACTTCCTGTGAGGATTTTTTGTTGATGGCCTTCGTGGCTAAGATAAGGGGCAGATTCCTCATAATGTGAGGACTTCTGGGAGATTTAGGGCAGGATCTGTATATAATCTATGTTACAACTTATTCTCTCTTTGTCAGACTCTAAGCTAATTTGTGTGTAAGGGGCCTCTGATGTTCCAGCTGAAACACTTGTGACTTTGTATTCTCTGAGAGGTATCCTTTGTAATGATGTTTTATATATTACAGCTGTATACTCCTGTTGTCTTCTTAACCTTATTTACCTTATTTATTCTTTCTCTGTTGAATGAATCAAAGACAAAGACAATTTAAGTAAAAATAGAAATACTTCTTTTTATAGAAATAAGAAATAGTACTACACATAGACATAAAAACTATATACAATTTGTAAGAAATGCTCAAACTATTACAGGTGTAATTGTATGTTTTGTCGTCTAATGTTTATGATTTAGCTTGTAAAGGTTCGCTGAGTTATTATGACTGTATCAACCCTGCTGTTACTTTGAGTTGCTTTGTTATATTTGAAATAAGACAACAACAATCTGCAGTTCACCGTCGGACCACACGGGGGCGACGGTCAACTATCGAGTGCCTCCGTCTACACAACGACATCAGCGGGGACGGAAGTAGTGTCGGTTTAGGTGGCTAGCAGCTGCTCGCCTAGCCTTAACAATAGCTTCTGAATATTCCTATTAAGCGTCTTTACAGCTTCGTGTAGTGTAGAAACGTTCACGGTGATATTACGAGAGCAAATCTTACAAAAGCGTTAGGCTCTGGGTAAAGTTAACGTGACAAATAGGTTAGAAATGCTAGCGTTAGCGTTAGCCTTTAGCTAAGAGCGTATTCGCTGTACAGTAACCGCGTTACCGACTGGGAGCCTGTGAATGAATGAGCAGTGTCCGCGTTTGACAGGTTGTAAGAAGCCGTAATTATCAACATATTGAACCATGGCTACTGGTGCAGATGTCAGGGATATTTTGGAGTTGACTGGAGGAGAAAATGACGGTCCCATCAGCAAGAAAGATCTCATTAACTCAGACAAGGTAAGAGATAATCCTGGATACACATAATGATGCTTGTATTCAGTGAATGATTGAGTCCCAACAACACAAAACTGAGAAGATTATGTTGCTATTCTGTGCCTAAGAGTTAAATAACCTGTTACTCTATCATCTGTCTCAGAAAAAAAGCAAGAAGACAACAGAAACTCTGACCTTCAAGAGACCGGAGGGAATGCACCGAGAGGTCTATGCTCTGCTATATTCAGATAAAAAGTATGTAACTCAATTTGAAATGAAATTTGTGTGTTAAATTACTATTGAGGTTCTGATTCAAGTCCTGTGTGTAATAACTTATTCTTAAAACTCTTGCTAACTTGCAAGGGGAAAGTATTGGGATAAAAATGATCCATGGATAATGATTGTTCATCTAAAATTCAGAAAAGGTAGAGGAGAAAAATTATAACACGGATATTAAGACCAATGACAGTTACATCAACCCATTATCTGTAATCGCTTATGTTTATGCTTATGTTCTCGTATGTGTTGGATATCCTGATTGCACTGGTTAGATTACAAAGTAGACTTTCCGGGTACTTTGTGCTTTTGCTTTAACAAAGACTTGTTTTCCTGTTAATCTGCAGAGATGCACCCCCTTTGCTGCCCAGTGATACTACTCAGGGCTATAGGACAGTAAAAGCCAAGCTGGGCTGTAAAAAGGTGCGTCCCTGGAAGTGGATGCCCTTTACCAATCCAGCTCGCAGGGATGGGGCTATATTCCACCACTGGAGACGTGTGGCAGAGGAGGGCAAGGACTACCCTTTTGCCCGCTTCAACAAGGTATGGATGACTACAATCTCCTCTTAAGTCTAATCGTTTCAGTCAGTCCTTTTGTATACACTCAGTTGCTCTTTTCAGTGATGCATACTGATTCACTGTGTTCTGTCTGTTCTTCTGTCTGCATTTATAGACAGTGCAAGTACCAGTGTACTCAGAGCAGGAGTATCAGATGCATCTGCATGACGATGGCTGGACTAAAGCAGAGACAGACCATCTCTTTGACCTGTGCAAGCGCTTTGACCTGCGCTTCATAGTTGTCCACGATCGCTATGACCACCAACAATACAGAGTAATCACTCGTCTACAGTGCTCACTTTTCTTTTCATTCAGGATATATTGCGAAATTTATCATGCAAGAAGTTCAAACATATTTGTAGTAACATTTATCAATTTATGCTTTTCAGAAACGATCTGTGGAGGACCTGAAAGAACGGTATTATAATATTTGTGGTAAGCTAACAAAAGTCCGCGCAGCTTCAGGGACAGAGCCCAAGATCTACATCTTTGATGCCGGCCATGAAAGGCGCCGTAAAGAGCAACTGGAGAAGCTCTTCAATCGCACACCTGAACAAGTTAGTAACTTTGTAATTTGCTGTTACTTTTATAACTGAAATATTGCCCAGCCAAGATAAGAAGCATAACATTGAGTATTAACCAATTGCAGTTATTAATACAGTGATCTTTTTTTTTTTGTGGGGGCAGGGGAAAGCAAACAATATTGCCAAAACTTGCAAGATGATGTTTTAAGCACTTCTCATGTTTTTCCTGCAGGTGGCAGAAGAGGAATATCTTATCCAAGAGCTCAGAAAGATTGAGACAAGGAAGAAAGAGCGTGAGAAGAAGGCTCAGGATCTGCAGAAACTCATTAAAGCAGCTGACACAACTACAGAGTTAAGACGAGCTGAAAAGAGGGTTTCAAAGAAGAAGCTCCCACAAAAAAGAGAAACAGAAAAACCGGTATGTTGTGCACTCATAAAAAAAATGAGCAAATTAATTCATACCTGAGATGTTTCGTACTATGTTTACCAGCGAATTAAAGCACTATTAGAGGCAGTAATATACTGAAATAAATAATTACCAATCAGCTCAGTCTCAATATTTTGTATTCTTGATTTTATATTAGTTTGATAGAGCTTCTGTGTCTATAAGAAACTGAGGGGACTCTCTTAGTGTCTTAGTTCGACTCATTAGCTTACAAGGCTGATTTAACCACTAATAACTATTTATCTATATATCCAAAGTTTTTTTTTTTTTAATATCCAGGTTTTTGTCATCTCTTATCAATTGTTTCTTTTTCTTTAGGCTGTTCCAGAGACAGCAGGCATCAAGTTCCCTGACTGCAAATCAGCAGGAGTCACACTGCGCAGTCATAGGGTGAGTAAAGCTATATCCTGTCAAGGTATTCAAACTACAAGAAGAGTATACTAAAACATATCTTCAAATTAAAACTTTGCTCTTCACATAACAGTGTGGAATATAAACACCAATCTGAAACACAGAACGAACCCAAAACTCTAGTAGTCAGAAATAATCCTATAGCTCTGTATTAAAAATGTATATTGCTCTGTGCTGACACTTTATTGAAAAAAAGAAAAAAAAAACATTAAATTTGGACTTTCTGAACTTGAATTTAAATTTAAAGTTTAGTTTGAACCACTTTTAATATCAATATCAAAACCATTTTAGCGAAGCTTGACCCTGCAGTTGATGCATTTGAGAAACCAGGACGTCTGACTTGAGCCCGGCTATCTCTCATTAGCAGTGAGATGATTAATTCTGTTAGTGACTAGCTAATATCTGTAAGATCTGGCAAGGGGACTCTTATTCATCTTCAAGACTGATGAGGAGCTGCCGCTCTCTATGGAAAATGCATTAGCATGGCTAAAGGAGTGGAGTACCCCTCCAGCTAATCAGTCAGACAGAGTTCAGTGGATAAAGACATTTTGATCTGGCCCGCTGAAGTGCATTTCATACGAATTAAAATCCCCGAGGTGGGGCTGTTTATCCTAATATATCCGGCACCTTAAATCACACCCTTGTGCATGTTGGTGTGTGTGTGTGTGTGTCTGTCTGTGTGTTTACGTGTCATTCAGATGAAACTGCCAAGCTCAGTAGGCCAGAAGAAGATCAAGGCTATTGAGCAGATCCTGATGGAGCAAGGAGTGGGTAAGTGTGAATAAACATTAGCAGTCTGGTAACATTTCAGAGTTTTACATTTTCAACTCTCCTCTGTAACAGACTTATTTTAAGGTTTTAAAGATAACTGGTATAGTGGTGTTTGAATCAAAGTGTTTCAGTGTCATTTTTACTCATCTTTGCCTTCGTGTCTGTCTGTGGATCCAGATCTTAACCCCATGCCCACAGAGGAGATCGTTCAGATGTTCAACGAGCTACGTAGCGACTTGGTGCTACTGTATGAGCTGAAGCAGGCTCACAGCAATTGTGAGTACGAACAACAGATGTTGCGTCATCGCTACGAAGCCCTACTGAAGGCCGGCAGCGGAGGCGGGTGTGGTGGAATTGCAGCAGCAGGACTAGCCACCGCAACGCAGAGTGGGGAACTCAATTCCACAAACAGCACCACAGCATCCACGCCTGGGGGCGACACTCAATCCTGGCCCAGCGCAGACGACATCAAGGTGGAAGCCAAGGAGCAGATTATTGATGTTGTAGGAGCGCCACTTACCCCCAACTCAGTAAGTTTGCACAGTATAGACCCCAAACCGTCGTCAAAATTAGGTGTTGATATCTTTCTGGTTTTAAGCCTTTTGAACAAAGTCAAATCTTCAAGACTTCAAGTAGAAAAAAATAAAATAACAAATTGCTACAGCGCATCAGCTGCCTGGTTCACTTCTGCTGTTTTTAAACATGGCGATCCTGTCTTTCATTAAACAACACTCACCTTTTCTGGCCAGCTTTTCTGGCAGTTTAGCACACATGCTTCAGAAATGACCACTGATTGTAAACTGATAAAATGCTGTCATGGCTGTGGACAGGAGGAAATCCCTGATGTGAATATTCTGTGTCTCAATTTGCAGCGCAAACGGAGAGAATCAGCATCCAGCTCGTCCTCAGTGAAAAAAGTAAAGAAGCCTTGACGAGGACGAGAGCACCAGCTAGTACACGGTGGAGGACAAGCGGCCGTGCGAGTTACTGTGGTCACGAGGGACAAAAGGGACACCCTATTGCTGTCTATTAACGTAGAAAGCAGCATGGACTAAATATACACACACACACGACTTTTCACCTACCAACAAGACCTCTCCAACCCCTCCCCATCTTGCCTGCCCAGCATCTTTGTGACAAAGGCAACAACTGAGTGACATTTCATTCCATTACTGTTCGACTCCCTGCCTCCGCCATTGCTCAGCCTTAGATGAGGCAAGATCAACTGTAAATTGCCAGGCTGAGCTAATCGGGACGGGGTGAAGAAGGTGGGAACGACTGAGTAATTGGGATGAATTGGAATGAAAAGAAGAAACTCTGGGAGTGGGAGGACCTAGAGCTGCAACGCTCATTTGACCCATCTGAGTTTTTTTTTTTTTTTTTTTTTTTTTTTTTTTGGTAGTCTAATCATGCCATAGAGCTTACTGGAAATGTGTTTTTGTGTTAGCCTTTAGTACCCACTGTAGCTCCCTCTCAACCCAGAGTGCGTCTCACTCTCTCATAGACGGTGGCTCCATCTGCTGCACCGTGCTTGTTGGACTTGGGTGGGGTGGTGGGTGGCTGATTTGTTGTTGTTTGTCCTCAGGTGACCTTGAAGATGCTTTAGTCAATGATTCAATAAACCTCATTGTTTTTTTTTTTTTCTTGCTGCGTGTTATACGTGTTTATTGCGATTGTGGTTCCCTTTCACATTTCAAGCATGTGTCGCTCTTTCCCAGATGAGATCTTGTCTCGGAGGTAATTAGTGTTGAATACACATTTGCCGCGGAAATTGTAGGATCATGACATTCTTACCTTACCTGTCATCTAAGTTAAGTGACAACTAATGACTTCATTAATATGATAATTAAGCAGTGATCATTCTCAGGTTGGCACAGCCACTGAAACTTCATTAGGTCCGCTCTCCATAATATTGCTAATTGCATGTCAATTATGTCATTTAGCCTACTTAGACATTAATTTCTATGCAAATTTTTGATACATTTGCCCAGAAGAGGGGAGTGCTGTGTGTATCTAGGCATATATCTGTATTTATATATCTATATAAATGTATACTTGGCAAAAAAAAAATCAAGTTTTTCTGGTACTGCTATCTGCATACCAAGTCTAAATTACTTCAAATTACAGATTGACATTTTTTTTGGTGTGTTATGTTAGTTATCACATCCAAAACCAAAAACCTTTCAGCGGTTACTTGGTAAGGTTTAAATTTGTGATCTTAAATCCAGAAGTGATTTTGTTGATTTCTACAGCAGAAACAGTTTATTTAAAAAAAAGTAGGAAAATAGCAAGGGGAAAAAAAGAAGTTATTAAGTCTTAGTCTCCAACTTCAGAAGCTATCTTTCTTAGCTGTCATAGGTGAAAACACTCCAGTGAATGCTGCATCATCACCACAATCAAAACATCCTCATTTACGGCTCTAAAAGGCGCCACTAAGGTTACAGGAGTGAACCCATCCGCACACTGTATGCTGTTTGATTGAGAGAGAGAGAGAAAAAGAGTGAGAGAAGGCAAGTAAACATGGGTAAAATGGATTCTCAGTGTCTATATTTCATGTTGAAAATTGGCTCATAAATCCAGTGGTTTGATCTATGGAACCCGTCGTTGCTTGAAAAAACCTCCGTAAATGTGTAATTTCTCCCTTGACAGAACACAGCCGAAAGGCTATCTTTCTTTTGCTTCCTCCTCCCCTCTCTCTCCCTTTTTTCTCTGTCTCTCATTCTCACTCCCTCTCTCTACCAGACTGGCGTTGGATTAATGCTCTGCTCTCTTCCCCTCTCTCCTTTCATGCTCCTCTGATATCTTCTTTTCATCACTGCTCATCCATTTATCAAAACTGGGGCTTCTCTCTCCCCTCCCTATCTCTCAATATCTAAACCCATCTTAAGTTATATGGCAGGTATCTTGTAAGATAGGCTTCAAGAAAGTGGAG
Organism: Protonibea diacanthus; assembly: GCA_028641955.1. NCBI lineage: Eukaryota > Metazoa > Chordata > Actinopteri > Sciaenidae > Protonibea > Protonibea diacanthus. The sequence continues at coordinate 13,989,826 of CM053979.1, forward strand.
GTTATTAATAAATACTAGTCCAAATTGAAAATAGGTGGGCAGGGATGCATCACCAGCCATGTGTAAATGATAAAGACCCCCAGAAGCACCACATCTTGCCATCTGCCATGAGCTCCATCCAGGCTACAGTGTACGTTCTGCAACACTGATGTGAAAAGCATGAGGCAGAACACCACGGCAGAGTGTCTTATAATGTGGTTGTGATGGCATTGAGATGGGATCTCTTTATCAAGGCCGGGCTGAGGCTTTAATCACAGCCTAAGAGGTGCGCTGGCTGTTTATCATAATTGAACTGTATCCAGGCTAATCGCTGGCATACGTCACTGTCGAGGGGGTCACTCGGCCGCACCAGCAGGCGATGCTGGTGGTGGTGATTGAACACACAGTTAAGAGAAAAGATGTGTACTGAGGGACATAAGGCAGGAAGAGGCAGGTAATAGCAGATGTGATAGAGCCCAGTTCAAATACATCACGCCTTGAGGTAATCGCTGATGTGACAATGATTAGATTGTCGATGCCTCCTTGCTGTGGCACAGTGCTTTATACCCATCATGTCACATACAATCACTGATTACTACAAGGGAAAGAGGCAGGAATGGTGCAATAGGAGTGTAAGAACAGGGTCTGGATAATTTCCTTCCTAAGCTCAGGATGGAGCACTTATTATATGGGCCATAACAAATGTCCAAAACAGACTTTCACCTCCATGCCCCTCTCTCATCTCCATGTCTCTCTTTGACTTTCACCTCTTCCAGTATATGGGTCACCTTGAGGGAGAAAACTTTTAATCATTGCTCCACATCAAATTCACCTGAGCCCTCTGGGACACCGAGCTGCAACAAAGGGGAGGAGGGAGAGGGGCGTGTGGGGAGGGGTGGTGTTGAAACCGCAGGTTGGAAAATCACCATTGCCCATAGGGCTGGACAGTGGAAGTCATTTCCACTGGATTTTTTGCTGGTGGGGGAAGGCTTGCTACTACACAAACCCAATCACTGGCGCTAAGCAGTGCTTACAGCTAGGCATTAACCCCACTGTCCACTCTCCACATTAAAGCCCTGGGGAGGCAGAAGAGAGTGGAGTGGAGTAGAGCGGAGAGAGTGGGACTAAATCTAGACTTCCTATTCCCCGGCACTGCGCTGCTCTCGGGAACATCTCCGGTCAGGTGTTGTTGTCTTTCAAGGTGTCCTACCTTGAAGAGAAGGAATGGGGCAGGATGGTGGGGAAATGGAAAAAGTCATTTTAGGAGGGGGAAAATTCCTATAAAGTCCAATACACAAAGACACATCAGGTAACATATAGGTAAAAGACTTTATCCATAATCTATTAAGCAGAGACACATTATGCAGGCCAAAGAATAGTCAAAACTCAAATTTACCTGTATACATATATAGTTCTGAATGATGCTAAGGAAAATACAAAAATGTGATTTTGTAAGTAAGTAAATCTGGAATTGTTTTTTTTTTTTTTACAAGTTTCATCATCAGTGCAACTTTTTAGTTTCCTACTAAACTCCATATGTTTGCAAAACGTGACCCTAACTCATAATATAGTTTAAATCAAAATGAAGAGTTCAAGCAATAGTAATTGATTGTTTTCCCACCTGGAGCCAGCAAAACAAGTCAGAAACACAACGTTGATATAATATCGCCCTAAAGTTTTTATGGTATAAGCACAAACAGTTACCAGAAGATACAGAGCAATACTAGCATTCATTTGGACTTGTATTTCTTCCCATACAACAAATGTAAATCAGCTAAAGGATGATACAACGCTGTGCATAGCCGAGGTGAAATGCAGAGTTGGACTATAATTCTCTGTGGGGTTTTCATACTGTATGTTTTCAAATAAACACACCTTCATTTGACACATTGTTAATTAGAAAATCTTTATTAGTGCAGCTTCAACAATGTCAGATATATAAAGAGAGATCTGTAAATCACACAAAGGTGGCGACACAAGGTTAACCTTAAAATTGTACAGCACCTGTACTGTATGCATGCTTTACTATCTGTGTATGAGTTTACCGAACTCAGTTTCCATATATTTTATTTTATTGTCCATCTTGGCTAACATGATGAAGAAAGGCGTGCACACAGGGGTGAGAAGAGTGTGGTCTGCTCAGGTCAGAGCTGTGATTGCATGCCGACTATAAACAAGATCAGGTCGGACAGATCAGCTCCACTGTGTTCTACCATCAGCCTTCAGAAACAAACCAGCTTGACTTGATTTGTCAGTGAGAGATAGAGAGGCCTCTGAACAATATGTGACAGAGTTACCTCTGCAAACCAGCGCTGCAAATGTCCCTCACTTCACCTGCACAAGCACATTTCTAACAAAGAAAAAAAAAAAAATCCAATTTACCATGCGGATCCACAGCTGTCACGGCAGGGGAATTAAACATTACCCATAACTCACTGGGGGTGTTGAGCAGGTCAGTGGATGGCAGGGATGGTAACATCACTCTGGGGTGCAATAACAAAGGATTTTAACCTCTGACTCTGTCACTAGTGCTGCTGGCAGAGCATCCTCCATCCTCACCAACAGCAGCTTTCACCAAGCTGGTTAACAATCTCTGGTCGAGTTGACGACTCAACTTACCGGTACACACTTCACCACTCGTCGCTCAAATTTCTGACTAACACAAACACGGAGACATGGGGGAAATGTCAGCATAAATGCAATGCTTTCCACCCCGCTGGGTCCTGGAGCAGTTCCTGTGATGCTTCATAGGGGGTTGCTGAGATCCTGTAGCTGCAAGCGTCCCGGTGTCATCACCCACACAGGCTGACTGCTTGCCTGGCTGGCCCGCCACCACCAGAGCCTCAATTACCTGACTGACGTTTCATTAGCGCCTGCAGCTGATCCCGTGGCTGAGAGGCAGTGGGGCGCAGAGGAGCATTGAGCGAAAGAGAGAAGGGGGGAAGAGAAGGAGGCTTCAGCGCATTACATTCTCATGCGCTGTCAGAGTCACAGCTCTGAGTACAGCCACACAGCCACTCATTACATTGCAGTCATTTAGTACATGCTCTTATTGAGCTGGACTGTGTATTCCAAAATAGAGCTGGCTGGGTTTTATCTGGTGACACCAATTCTGAGCTGACATTCATACATACCTGCCCTGGATTGTTGGAACAGCTGAGAAGTGTGAGAAGTTGTAGGTGTATGTGTGTGTGAGCACATGTGATATAAGGTAAAGGTGTTTATGAGACAAATCAATCTGGTGCGGTGCACTGATCAGAGGTTTATCTCTTCTGTTTCTCTGTTTATATGATGACACGTGTGGAACCATATATGTATCCTGTATACATACCTGGGTTTGTGTGTGTGATCTGTGTGGCCTCTCCATCCTCGAGGTTAGTGCAGGCCATGTCAGAGATGATCCAGGGTGGAGCTGAGGGGGCTTAGTGAGACCCTCGGCCTGAGCCTCTCCACAGAGCCCACGCTTGGCTGGCCTCTCCTTCCCATTTGTCATCCTGGGCCAGTAAGACCCCCGGAGAGATTAGGGCAGAGCAGAGAGACTGGAGGAGTAGCAGGAATAAGAGGATCAGTTAAGCTATAAACACAGACAAGTTTGTGTCTCTCACCCACTGTGGTGCAGTGACAGTTTGTAATGGCTGTCAAAAGTTCGCTCTGTGCCGTACATCTTCCTTTAAAGGACGCCGCGGTGCCTGAATGTGCCATACCTCTTGTGTCGGCAAACACAACAGGTGTAGGAACTTCTCTTGGTTTGATCAAATGCTTGCAAGGTGCAAGGAGCAGGCTCAAGTTGGACATTAAACAGAAGAGTTAACTGTATCGACCCATATTGACCTGAGCTAATGACCCAGTGCAGAACAGAAAATGCAAAGGTTTGCCTATAATTAGAATTCTGTGGCACAAAGACCATTAGTCAAATCCTGAGAGCTTCTTCATTTCCATATTTTTGAATATTCTACTTAATTATGCAAAGGGAATAGTGAGGTAGATGAGAAGTTTTAAGAAAGCCTCATAAAGTCCTTATTAAGAGCAGAGGGGATTAATGACAGTTAATATGAGGGCAATCAAACATTTAATGCAAAGGCCCTCCTGCAGGCAAACAGTATTTAAATGAGTCAATTAGACATTCATTATCTACAAGCCTATAAGTGGAGTCAGATCTGCATAAATGTTGGTGTAGAGAACTAATGAAATATTAAAAAAGTTAACAACTTAGGCATGGAAAATGTACAAATATTGATTGCTAGAGGGCTGGTTACATGTTGTCGTCAAATCAGGGGAGAATGCGTGATACCCACTGGAGATTGTCTCATAAATCATAATTATCGAGTTAGCATGATCTCTCCTCCCAATTAGCTATATAGCATTGTTGAAGTAAAATGTGAGAGGGGAAACGGGGGAGCCCTCCGATTGTCCATTATAAAATCACATCAAATCCCATATGTGGATATTTCCAGTCTTAAAGCGTCTCTGAATTACTCGTGCTAACAAACCACCTCAAAATAAGTCGATATACACACAAAACATACATATTGTGCACTGGATGACTTGAATAATGTACCAAACTATGCAGATATATCATTGTCAGGATCTCCTCCCTCCTCCTCCTCCTATCCTTCTTTCTTTCCCTCTCTCCATGTCTGAGCCTCCACTCTTGTCAGTTGCCCCAGCACACAATTACTGTGTGTGATTGCTATCAGGCGGGACGGTCGGGGAGGCTCCCAAATTAGGGCCTAAATAGGATTTCCTACATGGCGAAGGGCACAGGCCTGGACATGGTAATGAAAGCCTATACATCACAATCAGGCCGACAATCCTATTCATACTGCAACACATTACTCTCACTCCTCATAATTATAGAGGGGTGACAGACGGGCCTGTGAGGCATGGTGGAGGAGGCGCAAGAGCGAGGAGAAGGAGGAGGCGAATGTGGTGGGAGGGGGGGTGGGGGTGGGGGGTTGTTACTGGGAAGGTGGCTGAGCAGTGTCACAGTTAGTTTCGAGTGGCTTCTTCTCTCCACTTCTGTGATCTCTTGATACCTGGAGTGACCGGATTAGGAAGGAGTCCACTGGGTTCAATTCAACACGGTTCCAGCATGAGATCCAGCCGCCTATAGATCTGTGTAATTACAGAAAAGAGTTCTAATTTGGGCATTTTGTCCCAATGGGGAGATTCTTCCAATGGGACACTGACCACATCTTCCATCCAGACTGAGAGACACAGGCACACACGCACACACAAACAACTCTCCCTCACACAGAGCGATGTGATGAGATGTGAGAGGGACAGCTTTGCGATCAATACCATGAGCAGGAATCAGCGATGGGGAGAATAAGACAATGGCCTATCAGATTGAGGTTGACTTCTCCTTGTATGTGTGGCAGGCCTGTGACAATAGATTGGCCCAGAAATCCGATGGCACTCGCCAACAGGGGGGAAAAAAGAGGAGACAGATGAAAAGAAAGATTGCTAATGCTCTCCAAGCAGGCATTTTAATCTGTGACAGAGGAGGGATTTGGTGAAAGCCATTATCACACAGCTACCCCCCCCCCGCCACCCGCTCCCCTTTCTTTTTCTGATAACACAACCTTATCAGACTGCTTGGGGGAGAATGTGTATGTGCATCTACGCGTCCGCACCTTTGCATGTGTTTGAGTTGCAAAATGGGATATTCCAAATGCGATTCATTGGACCCAAGAAAGCCCCACTCTATCGACGTGAATCACCTTAAGAACTCAGTCAAACGTTAAGCGTTGCAAAGTCAATTCAGATCACAATAACCCACTTCACCAGGCAAAGGACACCCATGGTAACATGAGGTGCATTGTTACATCTGTTCCTGGCTGAAGGCCCGAGGGAAGAGGCCACCTTGATTTTGAGCGTGTGATTTGCTACCTCTCTTCCCATGATCACAAACTTCAAGAGAGAGATGAGATGATGATAGTGTCTGCCCACTCAGGTCACATATTCACCTCTGGAAGCTTCTCCACTCTGTCAGCTGGACCAGACGCAGTATGTGTAGGCGTGTGTGTGTGTGTGTGTGTATGGTTTTGTGTGCACGTGCATGAGGCAGCAGATAGAAAGGTGTGCTGGTGATGACTCTTCCTGATGTAATGGACTGATAGAGGTTAAGTGTGTGTGTGTGTGTTTGTGTGTGTGTAGCTCGGTCAACAATTCATCTGAATGCTTGTATTGTATATGTGCTTACATGTCTCTGTGCGTGTGTGTATGCATATATTTGCATGTGTGTGTGTGTGTGTGTGTGTGTGTGTGCGTGTGTTGGATAGCAGCTTATATCCCCACTTAGTGTGTGTGTGTGTGTGTGTGTGTGTATCTCTTCAACATGGTGTCCCTTCTGTGATCAGGACAATCCATCAGGCCTTGCCGCTCATTAATCACTAGACAGACACACACGCACGTAAACACACAGACAAACACACACACCTTTAGGATCAGGGCAGGCAGTGATGAACAGTAGGGTTAGTTTAGTGGAGCGCTCACACCTGCACCACAAAGAGCTAGTCGGCATCAGGGGACACAGCAACACATCTGCAGACAATGACCATGACCTCAGAGGGCTTCAGACACAAAATGCACCTCAAACATCTTTTTTAAAGTTTTTTCTGTTTTAGTAGCAACATTTATTCTTTTTCCTTTTCCACGTGTCTTTGAAAGGAAACTCTATTTGACAGATCAACTTAAATGTAAAAGCACGTGTATGAAGTCTTCTGTGTTTGGCAGGTACACAAGATCTGTTACGGGAAGGTTAGGATCAAGTATTTTTGGTCAGGATATCTCATGTTCTGCTGCGTTGATTTTGATTGGTCTTTTTTAAATGTCCCTCACGAGTGCTCCGACTTTATGGAAGTGCAATACTAAATCACTGCAGTACTCTTTTGAGGGCTCTTAGATGTGGAATGTCATTATCATTGACTCAACCCTGATTACATGATTTTCAAATCTTTTTTTTATGATGTGACAAGTCTGTGGTTGAGATTTGGTTCGGTTTAGAGAACATGAACAATGGTTTCCTGTGTTAAAGGTCAATGTTTTGTTGACCCATCCACCCCAACCTCCTCCCTACATCGATGTTGTGGTTCTATAATTACTTCCTCCTTTGCTTCCACTGGACAATAGTCATGATTCCTGAGGCCATTAGAGGTCTTTGTCACTACAATTTATAGTTGTGATGCTCTACATACAAAGTTTCTTCAGTCTGAGGTCACCACTGGATAGTGGATGCCACCCTGAAGCCCTCTTGCCTGTGTGCTTGTCTCAAGTCTCCACTCGCGGCCTCTTACTATGGATCATCAGATCAGAGCTGAGCAGCCCTCCATAGAACCATCGTACTGGCTAATTCACTATTGATCCTGGCCCATAGACCAATTTCCACTTGTGTTTGGTTTGGGACTACAGTTTCGGTCATGCTCCGTCTCTCCCTTAGGGGCCAGGGAGGAGCCCCTGCCACTCTCTTATCAGGCAGAGAGCACACACACAAAGAGTGTGTGGAATGGAGGGAGATGGGGAGTGAAAGGTGGGAGGGGAGCGTTACTAGCTTGCAGAAAAAGGGAGAGAGGTCATTAGTGGATGGTGATGAGTTCCAGAGTTTGAGGGAAAGCAGAGCGGCACTGGCTTTGTGCGAGGTCGCAGTGCGTTATGTAGCCGCATGACTCCAGAGGACCGGCTGGCATTGATTCCTTCAGTGCAAATTTTTCTGCCGAGATAATGCGGATGTGTTGAAATTCAGACGACAGACAGACACAAAACACGGAGCAATCCATGGTGCTGAAAGCAGGTAACATATTAAAAGACAAGCTGTCTTTCCAGCGTGCTTCCTTCCACACACTGAGGCCAGTTATTCCAGGAGGTCACTGGAGGTGTCTGTGTATGTGTGATGGGGTGATGTGACTGGGGAGATTCATTAGGATTGTGTCACTAAGTAAATGTGTGTTGACCTGGGCCACTGGCAGACGCACTCCCCTGATACGATGCCATGAGCCAATCTTCTGCACACACACACGTACGACGAGGGATGCTTCAGAGATCAAACCTGTCTACTCCTCACAATCCTCCTTTACCTTTCTCTATCTACTCACCTCTCACTCTCCATTGCTGCTGTCTCCGTGTGTCTTCTCACCTCACCCCCACCACCCCCAAAACACACCTTCTCTCCTCTTTATCTACCCACCTCTCAGTCTCCATCTCTCCACCCTTTCCCTGCCTCTCTTCCTATGCCTGTCCCTCCTGCCACCCCCCCCCCCCCCCCCCTTCTCCAGCTCCTCTCTGTCTCTCTTTTTCTTTCTCCCAGTAACAACATTCCCTGGACTAATTGCAATTCTGTCAGCAGGTAAATGCTTTGTGACCAGTGGCTGACAGTCACGCCAGCCAGCCCCCAGGTTGCCACTGACAGTCATTGTGGGGCAGACGGGGCAGACAGGACAGCCTCGGCAGCGTTGGCAGTCAGTTAGCAGGCAGTGTATATGGATGTGGCCTCTCAGCTGAATAGTGAGACTCCAACTGTCTTGCAGTGTGTGACACTCCCATTACCCCGCCACAGAAAAAGGTAGACAGCCACAGAACAGCTGGATAATGCACTGTCTGACTGACGATACACTCCACCTCTCACACACTCTGCTTCTCACCTCATCCTCGGGCCTATGACAACGCCATCTTGATACTGTCAGGTTAGCAGCCAGCCAGCGTGACATGTCAGCACTCACACAGTTGACTCCTGATGTACAATATTAAAGCGAAAAGAGGCTGGGTCGGAGGGGGGCGGAGGGGGGGTGGGGATTGATGATGAATGATGGATTAGAGGAGATTCAGAGGTAACACATATTTTTATACACAGCTGCAACACTTGTCATGCTTGAGTCCTTTCAGTTACCATCGATGAAAAGCCAATATGATGTTTTTGTAACGGTGCAGAACATATTCTCAGTAAACAGGACTTTGAATGTAGAGTCGGCCTTAGCATAGCTCCTTGATGACCAGGCTCAGCTAATTAAAGCAGGCTGTTGACAGTTGTCAGCCTGACCCTTAGCACAGCGCTCCCCCAGGGGTCCTGTTAGCATGCTAATGCTAATCCCCAGTGACGGGGGACAGGGCAGGGCTGTCCCCTGCAGCCCCTGCTGTTTTGACCACAGGATGTGTCAGGACAGGCACAGTGATGTGCTAACATGGAGACGTCCCCATGTGCATGTCACACATCTGTAATTAGACAGGAGGCAGGCAGCGGGAGAGCTGGAGGGGACAGTTGTTGTGGGACCACTTGATCCCTGTTCCAGACACGGCTCGGAAAAGAGCAATCTGCGCCTTAAACAGGCTTATAAAAGAGCAACTGGTTTCACAGGCTTTAATGCGACGATTTGCCTCATGCAAGCTCGGGAGGCATGTTGGAGATTTGATGTGAGTGGATTCACAAGGAAAAGAGCAATACAGGGCTACACAAAACACAGCCACAAACCGGTTAACATTACAGCAGAGTGGGGGTATAGAGAGTGCTCCTACACCTGTCTGTCAGTCTATCTGTCTCTCTCTCTTCTCCTCTCCAAGGGAAGGTCAAGGACACATGCATATTCATGGAGGAGCCTGGCACAGGATCGATGGCTTTTAATTGTTTTCTCTTGGTTGGTGGAGGGACGTGCCAGTGTCTATTGATCTGTTTGAGCAGAGGCCACTCACAGAGCACGACTGAGAGACCTTTACCTGACTGAACACCGATAGACTGCGTGTGTGTGTGTGTGTGCGTGTGTGGAGGTGCTAGGGAATGTGTGGTGATTAGGATTTTGACACACACAAAATCACAGGCTGCGTGAAAGGGCCTCATGGGGCTTAGAGGTAGATAGATATACACAAAGGTGACACACGACAGTAGCAACAAGGGAAACAGTGCAATGATTGCTACTTGGGAATTTGAATGACTCTGTAGGGAAAAACACAGAGGGTGAAATTATTAATGCATACTTTTATTCTAATGTCATACAATGAACCCACATGGGCTCACAGGACGCTACTCTTATATTATACACAAACAGTGAGAGGCCATTTACACATTTACACAATATTTTTGCAGAATCAGTTCTTTTAAAGTACATTTTGTGGATAATATATATTTTTTTACTTGTACTTAAATTATAACAAATTAAAATTTCAGTATCATTTATACTATTTATATTGTTTTGATCTTTTTACTTTACCTGTGAAGTTCAGGGGCAGCAATCCAGTCCTTAGGGACTTGGATTGGGAACCGGAGGGTGACCGGTCCAGCATGGACCAAAGTATGGGTAACAAACCCGTAACTACCCCCGGGATGCCCATCACTTCACCGTCTCTCCATATTTGCATGTCTATGAGCCCTTGTGTGTATGTGGTTGTATTCCAAACCTATATATAAACAAACAAATACACAAAACCAACAAACTAACAAAAATTCCCCATATCAATAATATCAATAAAATTTATATTATATTTTTTTCTAGTATTACTATTTCTTTCTTTCAAACAATATGTGTCATTTCAAAACGTGCTGTGTATTGCTGACATCTAACAAACATTGATGTTCTTCTTTGTGCATTACTCGCACCATCTATAGATCAGAAAAATAGTGCAAAACCAGAGGCCAGATGTAATTGCAACACCTCACACTTAAGCAAAGGATCTAAATAATTCTTCCACCACTGTCGCTTTCATACAGTGATGATGACGACAAACGGTTTTCATGAATCACAGTCTACATTTATTTAAGATGTCAACTTAAAATAATCTTGATGGACTGAATAGTAGAATAAGTAGAATCTAACATTCAAATCATAAAGAGTACATTTCCTTTTTGAAGACTGAATTGAAATTTATACAGCTAAGTGCAGGAAGCCATATCTTTAATCAACTATTCTTATTAAATCATTTCTCTCTGCTTTAACTTTGACACAGTTTTATGGCTCTGAGAAACATTTACATGTGAACGTTTACATTGAATGCGTTCACCTGCCTGTCTCCCAGTCAACCAGATCTTTCCCTCCACAAAGATTATCCCCTTCAGAGGCCCTTTCTCTCACTTCCATTTATTCTTTTGTAGCTGGTTGAATTTGTCAATTTGAACAGGCAAAGTTGGGAGATTGGCAGCAAAGCGGGGAGTAAAAGGAGGGTGCACAGAGAGGAATAGAGAGGAAGAGAGAGAGAGAGAGAGAGAGAGAGAAAGATGAAAAGATTGTGACAGTCATCCATTTGACCCAGGCTGTTGAGTGAGAGCAGTCTGGCTTGTCAAATCTCTGTGCTAACAGTGAATAGCCATATCTGTGCAGAGCATAGAAGGGTGTCATGCACTATGGTTTCATGGTTCAGGATAAGGCTGGATAAAGCCATTGGTTGGGTGACACGCAGACAGACACACTTTCACTTTCCCTCTAACTCCCTGTCTCTCGCTCTCAGTTAGCTGTCTTGACCTGAATGAGCAGCATGAACACTTGTTTCAGCCTGAGTCTGAGCCTGTTTATGTGGAAACTGACTATCAATGAAAACCTCGGCTGTATTTTAAAGAGAGGAAACAGTTTCTTGGTCAAAGATTAAACCTTGTACCCTCCGATTATTGAACAATGAGATCCCTCCACCCCTGCCCTCCTCCTCCTCGTCCTCTTTCCACTGCACTGTAATATCCTCCTCATCCACACACACACACACACAGGACCTATTACCAGCTCATTAGCCTGAATCATACAAGAATTAGACTCCAGCCCGTTGACAATGGCTCAGAGAACGGGCCTTTTTCTGCTCAGGAGTCAGGGGTTAAGTTACCAATCAAAATAGCCAGGCAGATGTATTGAGACATTTTAATATTGGCCATTGTGGGAGCTCTAAAAAATTTTAATCTCTCGCTGGCACGGCTGCCCCCCAAGGCAACTCAAATAACGGTGTTCAGGAGGGGGGTTGGTGTTCAAAGAATTGATGTACCCTGTGGCATTTGGATAATTGTGTTGGAATTGCTGCCACCTTGAACAGTTTTCAGGCTGAGCGCCCTTTCTTCATTTTACTTCTTTGCTTACCTGGACCATAGATTTTTCTGCTCTATCACCTCCAAATGTTGGATTTCTCTTCAGGTGCCACTCCAGTGTCTCTTCTCCTTTAAATCCCTCAAACCCAAGCAGCTTCAGAGGGACACTACCCACACGAGGTACCAATATACTGACTGTGTTAGCACTCTCCTGGACAAAGTGGGCCAGGTGATGCTGCCGTACCACAGTTAATATAATGTAAACCACCAGAGGGGGCCAATGATGAAGACTGAGCCAGAACAACTGGCTGCAACTCTGTTGGACAAACAAGCTCACAATCCTGTTTTACATGTTTTACAACTGGAAAGCAGATTATATCCATCTCACCTGTCAGGTCTCCCTTCCTCTTCTTTATTTTCTCCTTCTACACATGGTATGGCCCCTCTCATCATCCACTCCCCCCCCACCTCTTGGTGGTCCTGTCCTCTCCCAGGGTTCAGACTAATGACTAGTGACAGTCCACTGAGGGGAGCGAGCTGTTTGCAGTCAGCAGTGCGTTTGTTGGTAATTATTTTCCAGAGTGTCACATTAGTGTCAGCCTCGTGGCGGTGAGAGAGGATAGAAAGACGGGGGCTCCGGCTGGCTGGATGGGTGAGGCAGAGAGCGAGGGGAGAGGAAATGGTGTGATGTTTGGTGGTGGGCAGCGTTGTGTTTATGTGTGTATATGTGTGTAAATTGAAGTGGTGGTAGGTTGACGACACAGGCTGTCACCGCACTTTACTCTTTGCCTCGTGGCTACGTAAGACTCCTGTTTCTGTCCCGAGAAGACACAATAGCCTTGAATACATATTTGTCTTTGGATAAAGCTGGTGATATTCTATATTTGTATTTCTGTCAACCTATCTTCCAAATCCAAATCCAATACCAACAATACATGCGTCCCTATGACAAGTATTTTCTGTGTAGCCAAAGCCTGATACAGCTTATTTCTCTGCGTCACAGACCTCTGCTGTTGTATGGACACGAAATTTAATTTTGAGTCAGTCCCACATACCTTGTCCTGCTGCACATCATATGTGTCTTAATCCACAGCTGAAAATAGTTCCCCAACAAATGCACTATATTCCTGCTCGTGTAACGCTGAAAACATAGCGGTAGCCAACAAATAGCAGAACATGTCAGCGTGTAAATAAGAAACCTATTCTGGTTAGGCTATATTTTTAGCAAGTTTTTAAACTCAACATTTGTGATCCACCTTTAAGGATCTTTACTATGACCAATAGTGTTGTAAATGAGTGCTACAGACACTGGTCATATCCTTTAAGTTATACAATAATTGGACAATATGTCCCCTGAAGTCACACAGTATGCATTGCTTATTCTCTATGCCTATTGAATGTTTTACGTCTTTTGCAACCACTTAAATCCACAGCGTATTCAGTTCTGCAAATTTAACTTCAGCAGCGTAGAAGCAAACTCGAGTACATGCAAACGGCCCGCCGACCAGGGGTGTGCTGTGAATGTGTAAACATACAGGATACTGGTGTGTGTGCGTGTGTGCGAGAGTGTGTGTGATGGGGGGGTGCAGTCACCAGCCCCCTTGGGAGGAAGCGATCAATGATTGAGACCATAATGCACCTCTCTGTATTCCTGCTCACATTCACGCTCACTGGCTGCTTTGGGGAGCTGTCACACACACGCACACACACACACACGCACACACACATTGTCACATGTTCGACAGCTCATCTCTCACACGTTCCCTTCCACTCCATCTTGTAGCTGTCTGGTCGATGGCCTCTCTCTCTGTCTCACTTCTTTGGCAGACTGCTCTGCTCTGGCGCTGTCTCTCCCTATGTTAATATAGTAGCTAACCTCTCTCTCCATAGCACTGCTACCAGACAGTCTCTATGTTGATATACTGAGGAGTGTAGCACTCTGTCGCACAACTCCTACCCAACTGACTCCAGAGAACTGAGCACTCTTCATCTTCACCACTGCTGCTGCCACCGCGAGGATCCTGCTGGGGCACTCTGTTGTCCTGTACACTTGTTCTTACAAATGCTGAAATGTTGAATCGGGAACATCTCTTTTCAGCTTTCCAAATGGTGCAAAGACAAAAAAAAATCTTTATTTCTTTCTTTTTATACTCTTGTTTTTGATTAGGGGAAATCATATGAAATTTGAATGCAATCTGGTGTAATTGGAGATTGTGAGTCTCACAGCAATAAGGTAATTATCAGTAATTGGTCTGTGGAAATGATTATAGCAGTAACTTAGTTTACTCCACACCCCAAAAACAAGAACTGGGAACGAAAGGAGGAGAGTGAAAAAATAAAGACATGACTATTTACTGTTCACCACTCCAATTATGCATTGTGAAAGTTAAAAGACTCCACTGATGACCCCTGGCATCGTAATAAAAGAAGTGGAGGACTCTCATCATGTTGATTTAATTTGCCTTAACTCATCTTTTATTTGTTGGGAATTACACTGAAGACCACAGAAACTAGCTGTAAAATTTAAATGTCGCTTGAAAACAATTCAAAAGTCCACGTAATGCCGAGGTAAGAAACAAACAGTAAGACAGAAACATGGCGATAAATGTGACAAACACCAAAAGAGCCCAAATAAAAGCGCTAAACCTCATGCATTAAGATGTTATGCCCCATGTGTGCGTGTGTGTGTGTGTGCGTGTGCGTGTATGACTGTCAAGAAGACACCCAAGTGACTCACCTCCTGCCAGAAAATGAAGACATACAATTAACATCGTATCCCATCATCCTCAGCTGAGCGAGCAGGCCTGTAATTGGCTGGCTGACCAGCCTGCGTGGCTCCGGGTGGCAATTTATTCTGGGAGCCATGTAGTTTACCCAGGGCGGCTAACGGCCCCTGTGCCATAACCTGGCTGAGGCAGCGGGGACATCATTAACACTTCACTGGGCCTGCAGGACACACACCCATCATGCACTATACACCATCCACAGCCACTAGCATGTGTGGGCAAATTGGGGGAACATGGTATAAATAATAATCATAATGACAATACAGCCACTTGTAGTGAGTGTGTTCACTGATCAGCTTGCAAATTAGGACATTTTTGACATTTCTCAGTAAAGTAATATAAACACCAGTTTTCCAGATTACCTTGAATTATTCATTTGTAATCAAACAAAGGTTATCCTCACCCTCAGCGGATGAAATTTCCAGACTCATATTAGTTCAGTCTTGTCTAACCCTGGACTATGAGTTTGTCTGTTTGACAGAGTGTGTGGTGGCATGTGGTTGTCTAACCCCAAAACAATGTGTGAGGGAGAGTAATGACCTTGCCCTTGTCACAAGGAAGACATGTGTTACACGGTCCCATATTGGTCCGAGGGCGAGACTGTTAGAGTCAAGTCTGGACTCTGGTTTATGTGTCCATTTAAAGGTCTGCATCTGCTGTCTGGCCCTCCACCTACTAACCAAGCGCCTGTCTTTAGGTGTGAGAGGAAGCGGCACGGAAGTAAAGCTCCATCTCAGGAATCACATTATGGATGAGTGGGACAGATGAACTGTCCAGGATAAATTGTGGTTCTCTTCAGTCTTAGGTAATGTAGACGAGAGAGTCAATATTTATTTTTATATCCCAATTATCCAGTGTGATTTCAGGCTGAGTTTGCACGATGCCAGCCACTGATTTCCAGCTATGTCTCCCCACAAGGCTCATGCTTGTGTCTTCTTCTCGGCTCTGATATTC
This sequence comes from Protonibea diacanthus, assembly GCA_028641955.1. Lineage (NCBI taxonomy): Eukaryota > Metazoa > Chordata > Actinopteri > Sciaenidae > Protonibea > Protonibea diacanthus. Next base: position 14,005,531 of record CM053979.1, read on the forward strand.
CCAGTTCACTCATTTCCTATCTCAAGACTCTTTCTTGCTCTCTGATTACACACACACACACACACACACACACAGTCGCACTCACACACACGCACATGCACACACAGGCTCACAGCCAAATGGCTGTTCATTAAAGACAGGGACCTGAGGGGAAGCAATCGTCTGAGAGACGGAAATTGCGTGTCACATTAGATTAGCAGTGTAAAGCCTCTGGATTGGCTCGGGGGAATAAGGAATTATTTCAATTACATTATTTCAAAAAGTCTTTAAGCAATACCAATACCGATAAAAACAAATTAAGAGTGATTTGGGCTGATTTGTGGTGCTCTGAGCTGTGCTTTCTGACAATGTGCTGAAAATCAGATATGAATAATGTAGATATTAGGCTGTGTGTAATGTGTCAGAGTTGAAAGCAGATTATCTGTGACAAATAATACCATTGGTTTGCATTGTGTCTCATCAAAAGGGAATGTTCCCAAGTGTCAATCACACCAGTGAGCCGCAGAGGAGAGGATAACTCTATCACCTGCCATTCCCAGGAACAGCACACACACACAGACACGCAGTGAAAGTGAGGACTGGAGTTAACTTGTGTAAACCTAATGCACTGAATTTAAGCTTTTTATGGTAAAAAAAAAAAAAAAAAAGTCTTCATATAGTGCAGGGCTGTGCTTTCTAATGGATGTTTGGTGGGTTTTCATGAAGAATCCAGATGCCGTTCTTCTATTTTCTATGCTCAGGCACCTCTGTGGCACAAAGTTGTGTTACTGTTTTCCTGAAAACTGAAAACTGTATTCTTCTTTTGACTCGATTTCACTCTAAAACATCAAGCAAGGGCAAGAAATTGAATGTGTCCATCTCAGAGAGGGGGGGGGAGTGGTGGGGGGAAAGAGGGCAGGGGAAAGGGGAGAGGAGGAGAGAGAGCGTGTAGGGGGATTGTCGCGCAGAGCGCCTGAAGGAGAGACCAACAGAGTCAGACCGACCCGCAGCCAGTCCACTCACTGATGCCCTGATCCTTCCCCAGAAGCGCAGCGACTGTACCTCTCTGAACTACACGCATCTCAGCGTTAACTCGCTGTTTAACACTAACGCAACATCTGGCGGAGGACTGGAAAAGCGCAGCTGCGTTTCCCTTTTTTTTTTTGTTGTTCTTTTCTTTCTTTTTCGTGCGCGACCAGGAGAAAGTGCGCGTCCGTGAAATTATAAGTTGAACGGAGGAGAGTGAGACAGTCGCTTGACGGGAAAAAAGAAGTATCGCTTTGAGTACGAGGTAAGTGGCGGCTGATGCTGCAAGATAACACAAGAATCATTACAGCGTCATTTTGTTTTAATTGGCTTAATTGGTGATTTGATTGCCATGTGTTGTTTCGGGTGTGGAGCTCTGTGGTAGTTGACGGAACTTGTGCGCTCTCGCTGGAAAACTGTTTTCGGTTTTGTTGGACGATGTAAATGTTTAATTGTAGGACAAATCTTGACCTTTACGCTTTGGGTGTATAAAATGTCATCCGATAATGAACTCCCTCTTTGTTGTAACATTTGTTATATTCTTTCTTCAATTTATTTGAGCTGAAGTGTTTTTAAAGTCGATCAAGTCTGTGCGCAAACTTTCCATTCTCACCCCGGTTAATTTCAGAACAGATGTTTTGTTTCATGAACTGTAAAAAATCTGATGTAGTTAAAAAAAAAAAAAAAGAAAAAAAAGAAAGGTGAATCAGGGGGACCAAACTTTACTTTCTTATTTGGCCTTTTCAAAATGACTTAAATCTGTTTTGTTTTTACTAAATCTCATTTACGAAGCAGAGATTTGCTAATTTGACGAAGCAGTATTTTTCCGAATCTTATATATTATAGTTCAGCCTTTTTCTTGTTATTTTAAAGAAACTACAATTAATGAAACTCAATTAATCCTTTTGATGTGATGTGCAAAAACTTTGATTTTATTGCACACAATCAGCATCATACAATTTATTGATTTACTAAGACAATTGATTAATTAGAGAGAAGGAAAAAAGAGGACTTGTTCTTTTCCGAACACGTTTAGAGGATTTTCTAAATCCTAATTGCTTATACCTCACTATTAAATTTATCTTTTGCAAGCTTCGTCTACGTGTGTTTTATTGGCAGTTTATTCCGTCATGGTATTTACAGGCACAGTAGGCCTCCTCAATCCTTTTCTACAAATTGGTCAAATCTGTAATTGTAAAAAATGCCTTGAGATTTGCAACTGGGTGTGTTTCACAAAATTAAGACATGAAAATTTTGGCATTTGGATCATAAAAGAAAATTCCCTGTAAACTTAACAGAATGAAATTATCTTTGATTATTATTATTATTATTTCAGCCTAAATCAAAGTCATCATTTCTTGTAAAGCTCAAATTAATTAAAAAAATAATGGCATAGAAAATAATTGCTTTTTATGTGCCACATTTGAGAGAAAAAATTACCTTTTAAAACAATTTGTAATTTCTTTTCATTCCCTGTTGTAGCTCAGCCTTTGTACTCAACCTCAACTCTTTCTTCTTCTCTTCTGTGTCCTCTCCTCCTCAGGACCACTAACAGAGTGAATGGACCTCCATCGCCTTCAGATGGACAGCCCCTCCTACCTGCCAGCTCCACTGGCCTCCCCCGCCCTGATGGTCCTCGCCTCTACTGCCGAAGCTGGCCGAGATGCCTCTGTCCCCTGCAGGCACCCGGGCCTTCGATTGTCCCTGCCTCGTGGAGAAGAGGCCTCCACCTCCCCTTCCCCTCAGCGTCTTACCGTTCACCTCCATGTATCAAGCGCCAGGGCCCCATGTCAGGGCACCTTTCCCTCCCGAGACTTCCCAGCCTCATTGCTCCACCTGCACTGATTCACCCCACCAAACCTGGACTGCTCCACCCTGGTATGCTCAACCACAGCGGGGTGGGGCGCCTTCCGACCTTTCCTCCCCACAGAGGAGGAATCTTGCCCAGTTTACCAGTCGGCATTCTGCCCCTGCTAAGAGGCTGAAAAGCTGCTTCCCGGAGGGTGGAGGAAGGAGTTTGACTCCGGCTCCCGGGTGGCTCCTCAAAGCTGGGAGGACTCAGGGGGCTGTTCTCCATGTCTGGCCTGCTCTGTGTCTGATGGAGGCTTCATCAAGCCCAGAGGGCGCAAAGAGCACAGTGTTACACCTCGACTCACAGAAACATCTGATGCATGTTTCAGTATGTAAACCTGCGGCTCAGCTGTCCCTGCTCACATCCTGAAGCTCGCACACGGTGCTCATCTCACATCTTTAAAGCATGCAGTGAAATATGCAGTTTAATTGGCACATCAAACCTTTGCTCACCTTGACATGACCACGGCAGATGAGATTTTATATCCTCCACAGCTGCATCAGCTAATGGTGACAAATTGAAAAGACTGTCCAGTGAAGACGTATCTGGAAAACATTTTCTCTTTTGCGCTCGTCTTTATCGTCTAGTCGGACAAAGTGTTTACAGCGATTGTCTGTGACTGACTTTGACACAAATAAATTGAATGGTGTCACTTACCAGCTTAGTGATCATTAGCCACATATGACCATCAGGCCTATTGGAAGTCAGACTTTTCTTGGTGCCTGAGGAACACAAATACATCGGAGCGTGTGGAGGTTGACACAGGAGGAGTGAGAGTTGGAGCGAATGACACCCTGTCAGAGATAACGGTGCTTGAGATAGAGAGGAGGGATGGAGGGAGGATAGAGAAAAGAGAGAGAGGGGAGAGAGAGAGAGAGAGAGAGAGAGAGAAAGCCGGCGTGCGCCTCAGCCTGAGCTTCCCAACGACAACCCTCAGCTCAATATGGCCGCCCACAGCAGCCGTCTGATTTGTTGACAAATGAGTGGGAGAGGTGTCAGTCGGTGGCGCCACGGAGGAGAGACGCTCCTCATTACTCCGAGGATAATTGCCCAGCAGCGGGGCACAACACCCGCCTCAGAGGGAGGAGGTGGGAGAGGGAGCCCAAGAAGTCAGGAGAGACAATGCTAGGCATGATGGGGAAGTAAGCCCCTCAGTGGCGATTACGCCAAGGGCGCCCTGACAGATGAGGACCAGAGAAAGACAGAGAGAGAGAGAGAGAGGAGAGAGAGAGCACCCCAAGGCTCGGCAGATCAGAGGACACCAAGCCGAAAATAATGACAATGAGAAAGGGAGGGAGGCTGAGAGGAGAAAGCGCGAGGCAGGAGGGGCGGGATACGCTCTCATACGCATATCACCTAAAGAGCTTTCATCCCACACATAAAGCGGGAGCAGGGGCAGAGTTGTCTTAGAAAAGTTGTGCGTGTGTGTCTCTATGCATATGTGTGTCTTTGTTCAGAAGCTTGCTGATTTTGCTTCGCTGGTTGGTGGCTGCAGTGACAGAGGCCAGGGAGGCGGGTGGCAGGAAGGAATCTCAATATGGAATTTTAATAAGGGCGGGAAAGGAAAGAGATGCCAGCCAGCATGCTGGTGTAGAGAGGTGTCTGTCTGACAATGTTGCTCTATGCACCCGAGCATCGTGCTCCCTCACCTCCTGATTTTGGGAATCTCATTTTGGGGGAATGTTGACAAAGGACAAAGAGCGGGGTGGAGATAGAGACATAGGAGCATTCCCCCACCCCCCCACCCCCCACCCACCCCAAAAATGAAAAAAAAAAAATGGATTCGTGCACATTGGAAGCTGCTTTTCCAGCTTTATCCAATTAGATTGGAGCTCAGGCAAACTAAGAGCTTTAATGCAATTGAGCTCCCGGCACTTTTCTAAGTCTGACACACTTGTTCTCTTGGCTGGGTAACAGACAGTCACTTCAGGACCAAAGTCTTAAAGTGTTAAGCTTGAAATCTTCTTGGGTTCTGGAGTGTGTGTCTTCGCTTGCACATACTGCTGGTAGATACAAATACTTCGCTGAAATTACAAACTAAAGCATAAAAATCTACTTTTGTACTTTATGTTTTCTTTATTATTGACGACCTTGTGTGTGTTAGGTTGACATGTTCTCCTGTATTGTTTCTTCCAAGTGCTTCAGTCTCCCCTCGAGACATCCATGTTAGGCATAAGAATACTCAGATGCTGCTTTAAAGCACTCAGCGAACAGCGACTATACTGTTGCTGCCCACAATGTGGATGGATTTTCATAAGTGTGTCAGACTAAATTTGTTCAGAAGTATTTTTTTGAACGCGAGGTGAAATCGTGACACTTGTAGCCGACTTCCCGCTAGAGAAAAATCAAAACTTTTGGATTGACTTCTTGAGGACTTTCCATGATCAGCAGGTGTAGCAAATCGTTCCCTCACGCGTCTCTGCAGTATGCAGGTAGGACACACCTCTTCCCATCTGCCTTGTGTATAAGCTGCCAGTGGACGTCTCCTTCTGTCCATAGTGTCTTTCTTCTGTCGATTTCCCCTCCCACAGACACATCTGTTTTATCAGGAGGTCTGAGACGCACAGTGTGCTCTGACGGCTGTTCAAACAGCCATGCTCGCTTTCAAGGGCAGATGTCTTCGCAGACGAGTCATGCTTATTTTCCTCAGGAGATGCTTTCACTCCAGGCTGAAGCTGAAACTAAAATGGCTCTTTACCAGAAACACAAGTTGGGAAACTGGAGGAGCAGGTGGCAAAACACACCATGGCCAGACGCTGGCGGAGTGTGTGTATGTGTGTGTGTCTGTATCTTACTGTGGTGTAAAGCTTAGTGAGTGCTGTGATAACTAGGGCCAGATGTTTTGAGAGCCCTGTGTTGTGATACTTGTAACACGCCAAACTCCTGAAAGCGGCTGTCAGAAAAGTGAAAGCTTCACCTGTGGAGTGAACAAAGACAGTCAACTGTTGTCGAAACACATATCACATATTTTGTCCATCATAACCTTTTCTCACAACCTTCTTTTCTCTTCTTAAACAAATGCCTGGAGCCACTTTTACAAGCGATCCATGAACACTGCTTACACATGATATCACAAATGGCAATGTCCGCTTCACAAATGTCTGCGTCTCATTTGTGGCGTGTGCTATTTTAGCTAGTAGGCAAAATTACGGGAAAATGATTGCATGTTACAAATGTGGTGAAACAGCCTCTTTACAAGTTTTATCACCCATATTCATGCTGTTAACATATATAGACCATCACAAAGAATTCACACATCAGTAAAGCATGGCAGTACTGTTTTCCGTATTTGTCACTCTGTGATGTATTACGTAAAATTTAGTCCTAATGACGGTTACTTCCTGTCGTGCATGTTAGTGACTAGCTGGCCATTCGTTGTTTGTGACTTTGCAATGAAAGATTTGGAAAGACTGTCTTCTCAAGATAGTCTTGAATCTGACTATAGGGCAAAACTCTTCACCAAGACAAGTCTGTTCATCAGGCCTTTAAATCAGACACGGCCCGTTGAGGATTTCTCTCACTGGCATGAGGAGACACTGTGAGACTCACCAAATCTTTACCTGAGTGTAAAAGGCGCGTCCTGCAGGAAGTTGATAAAGGGAAACATCAGCGTGGCACACACTGAGATTCACCAACGAATCACCATTCAGAGCGTAAGTGTCCTCCACGGTTGGTTATTCATGGATTGTCAGTGGACTAGTCGGTTGCCCAGACAGAATCAATATTACATAGATTCATCTTAGATTTGGCACCTGGATTACATCTGCGGTTGACGTTGGATGGGTTTGTTTCCAGACACAGACACACTTGTGTGTTTAGGTGGATGTGATTTACAAGTATATCACAGCAAGTTGAAGGAAAACACTTTTAGCATGATGGTTTTAAGATCATTGCTTATTCACTTAAAACTAAATATTGTGGAGATTAACCCACCTAAAATTTAGATTAAATCATCAAAATTATGCCCGTTACACAGTTTTAATACATGTATTTATGCATATATATATTGGTATATGTGGTATATTGACAAAAGACACAAAACATCCATACTCCATCTGTGTGTGCTGATTTGATAACAAGTGCTGTGTTTTCTGTGTGCTTGATGGTTGTGGCCTGCCTGTATTGAGATGGAACTTCCTGTTGAAAGACACAGTGTTTACATCCACTGGCAGATACAGGAGATCAATAGCAACCACTCGATGCTCATGCATACGCATATAGTCTGCTGCGCTGCTATTCCCAGGGTGTATGCTCCTTATCGAGGCAGGCTTGCATGTGCACTCCATGCATCCACGAATCGCCCTCACCATATGTTGATTGCCGAGTTTGTAGTGTGTTCCTATTTTTTTGTGTTGTGATTTCATGTTTGTGTGATGTATCACGGACAAACTTTAGTAGGAAAAACTAGTAATTTAGCAATATTAAGGTGTAAACATGAACACCACAACTGGGAATGTTGGTAGATATAAGCAAAGAGGAGAAAGATGGGAGTGACAAACAAAAGTTTTTGTAAGTTGAATTCAGACATTATGGGAAAAAATCAAGTTTCTGACTAACAAGCATTAATCACTGATTCTGATAAACTCCTGAAAGAAAAGCAAAGAAACCTAAAGGGTAAGATACCAAACTCTTGGTTCCTGGCTTTATCCATAGTGTTGTTCTGTCTGTTTTAAAAGCTACACATCATCCCAGATAGGTAATCTGCAGCCATCTCTCTTACTGACCACACTGGTAGTCTTCTTCAGACACTCCAGGGAGGAAGCATTACAATATTAATAGTGGATTGCGTTTGATGTGAGAGCACGCTGCAGTTGACTATTTCCCCCTCCTGTTGTGATGGTAGTTTGTTCTCTAATGTTCTCCCAAGTAAAAGATGCTTTCATCCTGGCAGGAGGGAAAATATCTCAACTTTTTACCTCCCTCTCTTCGTCTTATAAGGGCTGGAGAAGGGAGCATGGAAGTATTTTTCCTCTTGTATTAAGATTTATGTGTTACTGTGCATTTGTGGAAGCAGAGTGTATGTATCTGTGTGTGTGTCAAAGCTTCCATGTATCTTCAGAAGTTTCAGCGCGTCAGGCTGTGGGACCACACAGCTTGTCGGGGGAGACAGACAGGATTTCTATAGAAGTCTGGCAGTAGGCCTTTACAGTAGCATGGGAAATCTGTGTGTATGTATGTGTGTGTGTGTGTGTGTGCGTGAGGGTCTTTTTGCGGTGACCGTCAGCACCTGTTAGACTCAGTCAACTGAATGTTCTGCTGAAACATGAGTCACAGCACATCTTGTTGTCGCTGCATCTCCATGCCTGCTGTGGTGGCCCACACCAGCAGCGCTGCTTCTGTGCAAAGAAAGAGACAGACAGTGAGAGAGAGAGAGAGACAGAGAGAGGTCATAATGAGTGCAGGCCAGGGGTCGTTAAAACAACAGCCTTGTTTTAGCAGGGGGCCATCTTTCCCTTTTTCCTCTCTACTCTCTGCGTCTTCACTTCTCTCTCTCTGCGCACCTGATCGACTTGCATCGCATTGCCTCTGATCTCAGGATCAAAGAGACACAGTTTGTGTGGATGTGTGTGTACCGGAAAGGCTCGGGGAAAAAGCGGAGGGTATTTCTGTAGATTGAATCGCATGTTCGTAGGCGCACACACACGCACACACACACGCACAAACTCATCCTCCGTCCTGTCCCAGGCCTAACAAATCAAGTCAATAGATAGAGAGGCCAGGAAGGCCAAATGCTGGATTAAACACATGCTGCTGAGGTACAGCGCAGACCAGACAACAAGACCACACCAATCTTACGCTGGATGGCAGCCAGGAACCTACACACACACACACACACACACACACACACACACACACACACACACACACACACATATATATATATATATTATATATATATATATATATATATAATGTACAGTATGTGTTTCTGCCTTGTGTCACACACAAACCTTATTACAGCATGTCACTTGTACTTCTTGCAAGTCTCCCATCTGTGGAGGAGCTTGACAAAAGCCAATATGTCAAAGGCATGTCAGGCGTGATCGCTTTACCTCGCAAATACATGACATCCCAGCATCATTTAGAACAGGATTGGCGTCAATTGTAGATCATTTGATGTGCAATTCTTTTGTAACTTTTTCGAATACAAGGACGACATGTACAGGTAAGAAAAGAAGGAAATATTAGACTCAGGCACACTTTTCCCTTGTCTCATTTACTAATCCTCTATACTCAGCAGAAGCAGTTAGCAGAAAGTTGTGTACTTGCCATGGACACATGAATGCCATCCTAAAACAGGATGGAGGAGGGGAAGTTAGAATTTTTATTGATCATATAATCACATGCATGTGACAGTCGAACGTGTTAAACTGTGCAGATGACTTACACGTGCGTCCTAAAAATCCACTGATCGATTCAGTCACTTCCACTGCTGCTTGGCTGTTCGCAAACTCCCATCGGTGCAGGAGCACCCCTGCCTTAAAGGTCAAAGTTTGCCAGGACTGACCCCTCGCCCCCGCTGTGTAGGGGTGTAAACACTCCCCCAATTCTCCTCAGAGAATAGCATTGAGTCTAAGCCATAAATCACTGGCCTGATAATTGATAGGAAAACAGCAGTCCAGCAGTATATAACCTTTTACGTGTCGTCTCAACTCTTTATTATGGTGCTAATGAGTGGCCGTGGATCAGGGTTAGAGCCGCAAGCAAAGAGTGTGGAGGGGGGGGGAGTTACCTCAGTAAAATACAGGCTGCTGGCTAGTGGCTACACACACTGGTAAGGCACACACACACACATAAATACATAAATAGGGGAACTCGGTGCATTTAACACAGACACATACACCAGAGGGCAGGGAGACGCTCAACTACACACAGGAAGGCACTCACACTGAAGGATATGCGCGTATGCAAACATTCCCTCACATGCATATGCAAACACACAGGCGCGCGCACACACACACACACAGTGGCTGGGAGGCTCAGCAGTGTCCATTACAGGCTGCCATTAGTATGGAGATTGTACTAATTGTCCCCACAGACCACACATGCAGCGCTCAGCAGGCCCGCTGTAAGTCTGTGAGGCTGAGTGAGGGCAGAGACTCTGCTTTACACATCCTATTGTCTCGGTCGTGACCCTATTAGCGCAATTACAAATCAATCACTGAATGATTGTGGGATACATGCTGTGGATTGTTTCAATGCAAATGACACCATTAAGTGCTACTGTAGCTGCATTTCACATAAGAAAAGTCAGATAGAGTGAAAAAAAAATTCACCATAATAATCCGGTTCAGAGTTGAAAATGTGTCCAGTGGGATCATCAAACAAGTTTCTAGAGAAGTCTTACCTACTTGGACATTTTCAATTGAATTAAAATGGATCAGAATTTTTTTTCAACTGCCCTATTGTGGCATCTTATGTAGTCTGTATAGGAAAAAATAGAAATATGGAAATTATTTTAAGCTGTACAATAGCGTAAAAGTGTAACTGGGATTAGGTTTGGTTTGTGTTACATTCAAAAGTAAATTTAGATCAGTATAATTGTTGATATATTTGCTTGATCTTTTATCCATAATCTGCTATCAGCCTGTCAGTGTCACACAGCTCTGATAGGACAAAAATGCTGCAGCGCTGAAGCTTTTGACCTAAACTGGTCTTGTTCTGATCCTTAAATCACAATATAAAAAAACACACAAAAACATATTTATTGTTATGTTTTCTGATCATTTTTTTTATCATAATATAAGTTTTATGGAAACTTTAACACCCTAACAAGTATAAATATACATTTCACTTCTGCCAAAAAAAACCCAACAAACATACAATACACATTATTTTTGGCATGAAAATGATCAAATTGAAAGTTACATAATATCAACCAAAATATTATCAACAACTACTTAAGTGAGGTTTTATCATGCTGATCCATAGTTGCTCTTTAAGCTGATAGTATTTTAAAGATAATTACTTTAATTTACATATTTTAGTGTCAAATCCATCACAGACAGTAGCAGTCTCTCTACTAACTAACCTTTGATTATAAGGAGCTTTAACCAATAATGTCTATAACCAATAATTTGCTTTTAATTAGTTATATCAGTTTGAAATAACTTCTTGTGTCTGTGTGGACTCCTGAGCTCTACATAGTTTTGCTCTGGGTGGGCTGGTTCACAGTCCTGCAGACTGGAGAGGGTCCAGTCTCATTAGCGGCAGCTCAAAGCTCCTGATCAGTCAAGTAAAGGAGATTGAACTATGAGCGGCTCCTGTGTGACCCCGCTGAGCGTGAACACAGGGGAGAAGATCTATACCCACTGGCGCTGCCACAGGCCTCTTTGTTCTCCTGTGTTTGCTGACAGGGGAGATCGGAGGGGCGTATCGACGCGGGGCTCACACTGCGCTGCGCTCACCAAGGCTACACAGTGGTGTGTGTAAATGATATATACACGAGCACATACACACACAGTCAGAAATGTGTTTGTACACACATTTCTACCCTGCCTCTTTCTCACACACAAACAATGTGTGCATTTTCACTCAGTTTCACTTCGCACTTTCGCTCTCTTTAATAAACACACAAATCCACCTACACACACAGACACACATACGCAGTAAATCTATCAGCAGCAGTGATTTCTAGTCTGATGTGGAGGGTCGTCCACTCAGACGTTGTATTAAAGCTCGATATATCTTTCTCTCAACGAGGCTCCGGGGTTGGGAGAGTCAAGTCAGTGTGGTGCTGGGATACCACACACAGCATGCAGGGATGCTCTGCCCTTTATCCTCAAAAGAAAACATCAACAACTATAAAAGCATTACTTACTGCTCACTTTTGTTTGTAGTGTAAATGCTTAAACCCCACAATAGATTTCAGCATGTAGGCAACGAGACTGGAGATTTTTCTTGCAGAATTAAAAGTATTTCATCACATGGACACAAGGTCTTGAACACTTGTACAACAGCCCAGCAATAAGTATTTTCTTCTTCTTCTTCTTCTTCTTCTTCTTCTTCTTCTTCTTCTTCTTCTTCTTCTTCTTCTTCTTCTTCTTCTTCTTCTAATTCTACTACTACTCAGAATTTACACGAGTCCTTGCAGTTATTTTACCATAACATGCTTAAAGTTACCAGAAAAGTTTCATACAATATTCCTACTTTTATGTGAATCATATACAATATAACTTTGCAAAATGCAAATCTGAGACTGTAGGAAAATGACACCATCTGCTAAAAATGTGAAGAATAATTCCCATTCACACAAGTGCTTTACTAGATAATTTTCCTCCAAGATTTCTTCACCCTTTGACATTAAGTAATCCTCAAAGTTGCTTTAAATGCTCCTAATTCCTCTCTTTCCTTTGTGCATGGGCGACTGAAGATAAGCTGCTCAATCATCTGTATCTTTCCACCATTTGAAGATAATACCATCGTCATCTGTCCTAATTGTTTGCTCATCCAGGCAGACACAATAACATCCTTTAGGAAGTGTGACTAACCCAAACACAGGTGTATCACAGAGCGCCAGGTGCTTGTGGTCCTCTCGTACCAGCAGCAGTCAACACAGTTTCTGACAGTATCAGATGTTATCTTAAGGAGAGGTGGGAGGGACAGATGGCTTATCTCTAATGATACCCGCTGATGAGGCTGTAGGGTGGGACGCCGTGAGGTGTTGTCCGAAATTTACGACAAGTTCTGACTAGAGTTCTGCTCATACTGCAATCAAGGCCAAATGCGGGACTTTTTTTTTTTTGGTCACAAACCTGGCATATTGCACAGGAAAACACAACAATTGAGATTTTGTTTGAAGCATACTGCCAGCTTTAAGGATCTTTCAGTCCCTGCAGAGTGCTGCACCCTAATGAGCAGGGTTTCCGCTATTCACCTGTGCTGCGGTGTGTATGTGGGACAGGTGTGTGAGGGGAAAGTAGGTGGGTGTGTTTTCCTTGGTAGGGTAGGACAGTGTTTGTGTGTGTGTGTGTCAGCTGCCCCACACTACGGGCTGAAAAGGAAAACGTACAAACATGTTAACTACACAAAGACAGGGATTGACATGCCTTGCATTTTCTGTCGTGTTTGGTGATGTGTTTTTCTTTTTTTGTAGAGAGAAGAACTGCTATAACAGAGAAAAAACACAGCTATAGACTGTCTGTAAATATAGACTCTCAAACTCAATAAAGAAAAGCATCTGCAAACTCACACTCAAAAGATTTCTACAGAGATTTGAGCGTGTGGATGCTCGACCACTAAAACAGAAAGACAAACTTATCTCAAAACATCTGTCTTTCCTCCTATTTTTTCTCATTCCTTTCTTTTTTGTCATGTGTTTGTATTGAAGCTGTGTTCACACAGTTCTATGTTTCAGGTTTTCGGGAAATAAAGCCAGCCCACACACACAGTTAACATGGTGAAGAGTGCACAAGCTGACAAAACAAATCAAAAGAGAATGAAATTAAATGATTTTGGACAAAACAAACAAAACCGTGACTCACATAGACGTCACTGTAGATGGATCCCCTAGAAACTCTGATAAAGAGTGAGATTTATCATTCACACTGATCTGATTTTTCAATGTGTTAATGCATACCTTACTCTTTCAGTCATTCAGCCAATGTTTTACAAAAGGTGGTTCTGGTCTTGAAGTTTTCTTTCTCTGAATCTTTTTTAGTCTTTCCTTCTTTCTTCTTTAGTTTCCCAGCAAAACTCATCTGGAGTCATAATGACAGGACTCATGTTCAGAACAGTATACCAGAGTGCCTTTTTTGTTACATGCCGTAACTAATAAATGTCCCTTAAACCTCTCAGCACCATCTGGGAATCTCATCTGTTTTTAGAACGAGCCTCGTGCACCTGACAGCAGCAAGCAATGCAGAAAATCAAATAATAAGAAGAAAAGCTGCTTGTGGGTGTATTCAGAGCACTCACTTTGCCCAAACTATGGAGTGATGTTTGGAGAGTTTAGGAGTGTGAGGCTGAGTCTTGGTGCGTGTGTCTACAACGCTGAATGTGTCAGAGTTGGCACCACAGTCACTGACTTGATGCAACAATTTCAGGCATGATGAGGGTTTGATTTCCAAGGCATGTTGGAAACACGACGAAACGCCAAAAACACAAACACAAAATCCGAGCTGTGGTGCAGCGTTCCCTTTGGTGGATACTAAGTTGTCCTAACTGATCAAATAAATAGTAAGAACTTTGTAGCTGTTCTCGTGCTACTGATGAGTGCCCCGATAATTAAACTCTTCAGAATGTTCCACACACTGTGACACACTGTTTGTCCGCGACTGTTTAGAAAAGTTGAGTATACTCGATGCAAGCAACAGAGCGATCGTCTCATTTTCTCCTTATTAACCACTAATTGAGAGAAAGAGCGAGAGGGGAAAAGAAAATGAGAGCGAAGTGATGAGGAGACGATGGAATAATAAGAGAGAGAGAGACACACACAGAAAGAGAGAGAGCGAGAGTATTAATGTGTATTAATCAGTGGTCCGGATAATGGTGATCTGTATTTTTAGAGCCAATCTAATTATCCTCTAATGAGGGATTGTGATCTGTTTATTAGCTTCTTGATGTCTCTCTCTCACACACACACAAACACAGAGTGGTTATGGTTGAGACGATCATGACAGGAATAATATATAGATTTGAATTAACGGACTAATATACATGTTTGCTTCAAACCATGCACATACAAAAGAAAGGAAAATGTATGGCAGCAATCACACTGGTATATAAAATATAAATACCTCACAGCAGGTTTGCACATTTTCATGAGTTACTTACTTCCAGAGGAAGGCACTCATTGAGACCTTGCAAAACCTGCACTTTTTTTTGGTGCCAGTTTGTTTCATTATTGCTAAACACGCTAACAAGTAGGGCGTTGCTGTCGTCATTATCCACAAAATGTTAAGTTTTCACAAGCTACTAGAAGCACTCTCCTGTTTTCCAGCTTGATAACTACTTGCTGGTGTAAAACTATTTACAAACTCAAATGTGGTAGATTACTTTTAAACCCATACCAAACTGTATAATCCCTAAAAAATGGAGTGAAAGAGCAGTATTAAAGTTCTGGCACAACAGCGGTAGGAAATGAAATGAAATGAAGCAAAAACTTCTCCCTCCTAGCAATATATTAACTCAACTTGAACTGAATACAGCAATTTATTGCCTGAAGTGTGTTGAGAGAGGTTCAAGGCCTGATAGTATGATATAGTGTGACAGAGTTGGATCTCTATATATTTCCACCTGTCTAGTGAGTGCAGGTTGATGGCATCAGAATGAGTGGCAGGCCACCTGTGAGCAGCTCTATCGCTGTCCGCTGTCACTGTCTTCTTGGTCCAACGTGACTGACAGACAGCAGTCAGCAAACGGATGTCAAAGTCTGGATTTGGTATTTGCTGCCCAGGGTATGAGCTCGGTTACGTTTTAACTTTAGAGGATCGGAAATGCTGCGCTTCGTTGCTTCTTTCAATTTTTGGGGGGAGCATTTATATGTCTCATGTATTTTGGCAGTAGATATATGACAATAAATGATGGGCGAGAGAAGGGGAACTACATCGAACAAAGGTTCCTGGTGGGATCCAAACCAGGTAGGGATAAGAGAGATGGGACCTTGAAACTTACAAAAAATTTATTAGAGAAATTTAAGATAATAAATCTATTAAACAGATTTTTAAAGACCTGATCCCAAAAGACAATCTGAACCAAACTGAAGGGAGCAGAGGATGATTAATCTTGATCGGAGATGCTCAAACAGGACCTGATCAGATCCGAATGGACAACAGCTGAAAAGAGAGGTTTTGTTTTACCTTTATTCTTCTTCCTCGTGTCATTTTTCACCTGTGATGATCATGTCACACCATGTGATCAGAGCTGATATCAAGTTTGCTGGAATCCATCCGTCTAGTAGACTTATTGAAGCACAGTCTCCAAACTTGTAAAAAATAAAATGGCCATTTATAAGCGCTGTTGCCACCAGAAAGCAGCCAAGTTGATGTTTTTCAAATGGCAGATATTTCACAACAAAACTCTCTCAAATAGACCTGCAGATATTTTCCCATGAGGTGGCTTTTAAGTAGCCTCATATTACCTACAGATACCCAAGGACGGACCTAACTTTCCCCCCTGACTTCCACTCCCTCTCTTCAATCTCTAAGTCACTATCAAAGATCATTGAGCCATGCATCTCAATGAGACCCAGATTGATTGGTTGGAGCAAAGCGGAGGCAGGGTTCGATCTTTGCCCTCAGGTCCTGAGAGGGGAAATATGGACACAGGGATACAGTCGCACAGTCCACTCTCCATCAAGGAGATGATTGGAGACATACATGCTGAGCCACACCCGCACCTGATGGAACAATTGTAGTGACTAATGGAGAAGATGAGAGAGAGAGAGAAAGAGAGGGAGAGGGAGAGAAATTGTGGGTTTGTGTACTGATTGACCTGTGGTCAGAGAGGTTATGTCCATTGATCTGTAGGGCAGAAGAAAAGGGCTCTGGCCTGAGGTGCTTCAGAATGAGTCTATTCGGGGTTTAGGATTCCTGTCCATTCCCACCAGGAGCTTTTTCATCATCTGACTCCCCAGGACTTACAGCTGCCATCTCCCGCTGTCCGCGTAATGCACAAAGCACTACAGAGGCCAAAGGCCAATCAATGTTCTACAAGAGGTTGATACAGATCTTATTAGTCAATGAATGATCATTAGTGGTGTAACGAGGCATTGATTTGTGCAAGGGCCAAAGGTTGCGGTGGTTGTGGTGAGTGTCTTTAATACATTAAACACAATTGATTGCAGAGAAGGAGGGATATTTTTGAAGGATGCTGGAATTAGATTGGACAGTGAGAGATGTGAGGTCAAGCCGGGAGAGGAAGTGTACCTTGTTCGGCCGTTGAATGTGGTCTAGAAGCACATTCGTCCTTTTATGTATTTACCGGTGTAGCAATTCTGCAATTAATAAAAAGCAGATATCTAGAAGTACTAAGTCAAAGGCAACTGGACTTGCTGTTTCAAAGGCTGGAGCAGCAGCCTTTGAAAGCTGAGGAAATGACTCTGCTCATAGCAGATGTGTTACTACAGGGCCTATTATGTTGCTCATTAAATACCCAACCTCTCAATAGGCCATTATTTCCCCAATAAAAAACAAACGGCGGCCTGCATACTTTCCCCTCTCCCCCCTCCGCTTCAGAGGTTAGTTCTACCTCACAGACGGCAAAAAACCCTGACTAATATCCTGCATGTGATGCTTTTAAATAGGAAGCAGGCCGCGGGATAGGGTGGGGTACAGGTGTGGCAGGAGCCAATGGCTTTTATAGCCCTCCAACTCCTCTGAAAGTGTGCCAAGGACCTGCCTACACAACCCACCACTGCAGTGTTAGCCGCCAAGCGTTAACTTTACTCCCCCCGCCAATCTCTACATGCTTACTGGTTATATAGAGTCTGTGCTTGTTACGACTTTATAGAGGGATTTCTGATGTGCTTAGAGAATTGTTTGATGATTGGGATAATGATGCCAGTTGGACTGAGTTGTCTCAGCACTTTATCGCCAATGAACACAGAGAAAAACAGACCCAGCCGACGCAAAACAAGCTCCACATCCTCCACATCCTCCACATCCTCCCCTGGATGCTTGCTTGTACGTCTCCTGCCATTCAAAGCCGTCCAATCCTCCTCATGTCAATCAGAATTATACCACGTCCACAGGTTTGTCACCGGGGGGACGTTCGTCACCATGTCTCCCCTGCAGAACAGCCTTTTCATGCCCCAGCATAATGTCAGCGGGTGACATCCAGGCCTGATGTGATGTGGCATTCACTAAAGGTCACGTTAGGCATCTCCGCTCCGTCTGCATCAGCAGAACTGGCAGCCGTCATATGGGCGCTGGCATCGGCCATTACCCAGGCCCTTAGGGGGCCTCGATGCTTTGAGGATTTGTCAGCGGGATTCTGATCTCTCAGTTTCAGCGGCGAGCACTGAACGTGAGACAGTCACAGTCCACGTCTTGATGCAGAACAACAGAAACCGGATTTGACCATCAATCATACAAGGGGACAAGAAGGACGCTGATATCTTGTTTTGTTTCAAAACGTGAACTTTACTATCTCATGATGCTCTTGATAGCGGGGATGGGGCAGAGACATATCGCAGCGTTTTGATGGGTTATTCTCCCCTAGGGGTGTGTTCTCTTCAAATCCATGTGGAGATAAGATAGAGATTGTATTCAGGCATGTGTGTGTACGCTCGTCTGTGTGATCCTTCCTGAAAAGATGCTGTAGAAATATATTTATTTTCTATGACATGATGATCTGTTTTTCAGGTTTTCCAGTTGTACGCAAAAGCACCATCGTAAACCGATTATGGAAATAGTTGATTCAATTTTGAAGTGACCACAAAATAAGGTTAAAAAATTATATTGTGCCATTCTGATCCACACATTGTGTTTCAACGGAACAAGACTTAAATATAGCCAAAGGAGCATCCTCCCAAGTGGGATCAGTAAGTGAAAAAGAGCAAATGGCAGCTGGACAAAGGCTAGACATCCAGGAAAGGAGGTCCTGAACTGGCGAGACACAAAGACAGAAAAAGGAAACAATCAGAGACACGGAGACAGTGAATCCATTTGGAGATGGGCCAGTCAGACTCAGCACAGCCCAGCAAAAGAGGGCCAATCCATCTGAGCCAGTTGCCGTAGTGAAGGAACAGTTAACAAGCCCCACAGGCAGGTTTTACAGCCCCCTGTTGTGTGTCTGAGACCCCCCAGGCTGAAGAGGAGCTGAGGCTGACTGATACTGACAGGGTTTATGTGGGTGGAGGCGCAGGGCAGCGGGGGATGGAGACGTGTAAAAAGGTGGTCATGAACCAACAACTGTCACTTACGAGAGCGCAGCGCAAGCGCCGAGTCAAGCCTCAGCAAAAACATGTACACCCACACACACACACTCATCCATACATCCAAACACGCCCGCTGCCACACCATTAAATCTGATGTTTGTGTGGAGCAGAGGTGAAGAGTGGGGGAGAGGCTGTAGTCGGAGGAGGGGGGCTTATCCAAAAAGTGGACCAATAAAACACCTGAAAATCAAATCCCATTGCTCTTATCGCGGCGCCATTCAGAGACGTTATCTGTGCAGGTAATGTGGTTATAAATTCAATTTCAGCCCAGAGATTTCATTGTTTACTGATGCCTGCATGTTCCGGGCGGCAGAGCGCAGAAAGCCTGGGAACGTTCGATGCGTGTCGGGAAAAGTCATTTAGGCTTCCGCGAGGGGATGCAAAAAAGGTGAGAGAGGGAGAGAGAGAGAGAGAAGGGGGGGATGAAACCAGGAGAGCTGTCACTCTCCCAAGGACACCCGACTCCGCTTTCTATTTTCCACCCCATGTTTTATTTAGAGGCCATTTTGTCCTATTTGGTTCCTCATTATGGGGGCTCATAGCTCAACTGATGTCAGGGGACGCCGCTTGCCGACACACATCGGCGTCAGAACTCGTCATGCCGCCGGTCATTTAGAGTGGAGCTGTTAGTCCAGTGTTTGAATCGGGTCCACGAGAAAGTTCAGTCCACTCTGCTCCTCAGTGAAGGGTCAAACGTCCTAATCTGTTTGTGATTAAACTGTTAAATTGTGTTTGCCAGCGCTGTCATTTGTTTTCTCTTGACTGTGCAGAGATGGGAAATTAGGTGCATCTTGCCTACTAGCTCTCTTCATGTGATTGATGGCTTTCAGGAGTAAATCACCTCATCTACTAGGTAAAATCTTGATATAGTAGAGCTCCTCCAGCTCCCAGCTGGCTGCTTATGGCAGTAATCCATCAGTGAGGCCCAATGGGCCGAGTGGCCCTCCTGGGTAATGTTCCTATTGACAGCCTATGATGTCAACACACTGACAGCAGGGGGGCCATCGCGAGTGAGTCTGTGTGTTTATGTGTGTGTGTGTGTGTGTGTGTGTAACTCTACTCTCACTACTGTCTGTCAATAGTACAGATGGGTCTACTGAACACACACAAACACACACAGTGAAGGCTGTTCTCGACAACAAAAAACCTTTGAGGTGGAGTTTAAAGAGCAGAGGTGTCGTGGTGGTCCAGGTGTTTAAGATGATTACCATGTAATCCCAACATCCCCAGTTTGATTCCAGTTAAAGGGCTTTTTTGCTCTCTCTTGCATGATTTACTCATTGCTTCCCCACTGATACAAAACAAATCTGGTGGATTACGTACGATGACGTAGACTATAGCGTGAGCTAGCTTAGACAAAGATGTAAAACACACAAAAACACACTTTCCTGACTGACTTTTAGTACTGAAAGAAGCTTATAAGAAATGACCACCAACTCACCGTATTATCTCTCCGTAGTTTATCTGCAGCACAGATCATTTTTCATAACCTCAGTATAAGACCAACGTGAAAAGCCACGGTGCAAGTTTTTCCCGTAACACCTCTTTTAACTCTCTCCTGTTATCCAGGCAAAGTGAAGGGTCTCTATGACGCTCAGGCCCCAGTGTGTCCAGTCTGTCAGGCGATTCTGCGACCGGGAGAGCTGCAGGACCACATGGAGCAGGAGCTGACCAAACTCGCCCAGCTACAAATCAGGTATCAATATCTGGTCACAAGTGATTTCACCTCATTCACAAATCTTTCTTCCACTGTCTTTATTTAACGTAAAGCCGCCAAGTGCTCTCATTGTTGAGAATCACATCTTCACGTCCTCCTTCTAACCATTTTCTCCACTTATCCATTTGTCATTTTCTTCTTGTTTTGCAACCCAGACTTTCTATTCTGTTCAGCTTTCAGGTGATAATTAATGTTGACAGATTTCATAGCTAGAGGCCCCCCTCCCCCCCTTCAGTTTCCCCAGGTGGTATCTCCCGTCTTCACTGTCACCTGCGTGCAGTGTTTACAAGCTGCCTCATTGTTCCCTACATATTTCATATTACAGCCTCCGGCTTCGAGGCGACAAATCATACAGCGGGTGGATAATGTCCTGCTAATGGCTGCTTTGAGCCCCACACACATGCACACTCAGTGTCTAAAACATACACAGGAGGACCAGAGGTGCACACACACACACACACACACACTCACACACACACACATTACCTGCTGCTTAGACCAGAAGAATGATTCCTCCAATAAAGACATTACACTCCAAATCTGCTTAACGACCGCTCCGTGGACAGTAATGGTTTCAAATTGAACTTGGCCCACGGGGACACTGTGTGTGTGTGTGTGTGTGTGTGTGTGAGCATGAAAGTGTGTACAGTATCTGTGTGATAGACGTAAAGTGTAAAATGAGGTTATACACAGACTGAGATACAAATTCAGACAAGATAAAAAAGGTTATTTACAAGATGACATTTAAAAGACAATATAGTTTGTATATTTTATTGGAAATAGTGTAGTTGATATCTGTGTGTGTGTGTGTGTGTGTGTGTGTGTGTGTGTGTGTGTTGGCTTTCCATGCTTGTTTAACAGTTACTGTGTTATTTGCATCTTTTTCTCTGCAGTGCCACTCCAGTGCAGCACGACCACCTCATACGGACGCCAAAGGTAAAAAGTTGATATTGCTTGTGAGTTTGCAGAGAACACAGTAGTTTTCATCCTGCCTTTGACTCTCTTTCTTTCTGTTCTTTTCTCCTGTTTCTGTCCAGTCTCTCACGCTCTCTCTTCATATCAAGCGTGAAGGAGGTTCTCCCACCTCACCTCCACGACCGTCTGAGGACACCCACTCTGACCGATACCAGGTGAGGTTAAAAAAATAACACAAAACCAGTATCAGTGCATTACTGCTGGGGGAGGATCAGATTTAGAAGAATAAATGGATAAGTGCACACTTTTTCAACATATGTGCAAAAACTTAAAGAGCCGAAACAACAGTGCATTTGTTAAACCATAAATGTGCATTCCAATTAAGACATTATGGAGTTTGTCAGCTTTATTCTGCAGGTCATTTTTAATCTGACGTTTGTATGCATCACCTCTAAATGTGTGTGCTGATTAGTGCACTAAAACAGCGCAGGACAACTAGTAGTTAGCAACATCATAAAAACATTGTTTTCTTTCTTGGTGTGGTGCCAGTGACTCACCCGTTTTACGGTCTGGGGTTGATGAAATGCGGCGCTCAACACCTCACTTAAAAGTAACTGGCTCATCAGGAGTCAAGTCAAGTCAATTTTATTTATATAGCTCAAAAACACAGGTTTGTTTCAAAGGTCTTTACGACCTCAGCAATGGATCTGGAAATTCCACACAAAAATTAAGTTCACTGGAAAAAGAAAATGGAAAAATCCTCAAGACAACGGGGGAGGAAACATCTTCCAGGACATACAGACAAGATGTCATATATACAGAGGAGACAGAAATAGAATGACAACATTAAGAAAAAAGTACTGAAGAGGAAACACACGCAAAGATGGCTCTTTAATAAATAAATAACTATGGGAACAAGATTTATCCATGACAAGCTAAGAAAGGAAGATATCCACTGTAGATATTGTGCTGCTATATAGTTTTAAATTTGACATGAGAAAAATCTGAAACATCCTGATGTTGTCCTCTGTGTTTGTTGCAGACGTTTCTCCGTGTGCGGGCCAACAGACACACCAGACTAAACGGTACGTTGATGCATGTAGAGTGGACTAACTGTTGTTGTTTCATTGCTGCTGACTCGGTTTATCTCAGTGCCAAAGAGTCTGCCGGGTTGGCACTTTTAAATGGCTTTAAATTTTTTAAAAAGTAAGAAGTCAGATTTTTTGAACAAAAAAAAAAAAAAACAACATTCTAGTTTCTTTTGTTCACACTGATGCGACCAGTTATGTGTTTCGTCCAACCCCCTCCCACCCTCCCTCACCCGTCGTTCAGATATCACCCTTTTTCCCACCACATCTCCACCGGCCTAGCGCCCACACGAGCAGAGGAGCTATTAACCTTTCAACTTTGACCTCTTGATATGTTAACAGTCGATGACCTCTGCTGGTGCAGGTGCTACGTCAAATCTGCCCCATTACGCCCCCACAGCGCAGGAGCCCACCTAGACTGCACACAAGCTGGTAAGACACACCGAGAAGCACTTTCTTCATCATCCACCATAATGAGCCGCTGTTGAGTTTTTCCTTCCAGTCTCTCAATTTAAAAAGAGGGACATGGTTTTCTAGTAAAGTTAAGCTGTCTCCTAAATGTCAGTTTTTCATAAAAACAGGGTTCATGGATCATGTTTCATGCGTGTGTGCTGGTGTTTGTCCTCGTACGATGTCATTAATGAAGGGTTGTTACCATAATCGATCAAGTGATGATCTAAACAACCCTAACCAGGCAATGTGATTTTTCTCAACTCGAGACCATTAATAAAGCGATTATTTACGATTTATAAACAATAAATAAAGGTGCCTTATTATTGGTACCAATTAATAAAAGAAACCATAAACAATAATAAAACAACAATCATTTCATCTGTCTCAAACCGTATTTAATGATATAATAGTGTCTCTGCATTGATACAGACATGTAGACCTGCAGAGCATCCTTAAAGCTGTGGCTGACATCTTACTACTGTTATTATTACCGCTGAGGTTCTCCGGCTCTTAGCTGACTCTTCAAACTGCCAGTGCTGTCGAGGTCTGTTAGCCTTTATTGGGCCTTATAACAGGACAGCATAATGAGCTTCTAAATACATGTCAGGGAGGCAAAAGAAGAGGGGACGAGGAGGAGGAGGAGGGAGGTCCTCTGTTGATTAATCAACCTCTCTCTCTCTCCCTCTCTCTCTCCTCTCTCTGTTTGATGAGCTCTTCCTCATCTATGACCGTCTCTTTAACCCTCATTATGTTCGCTGGGATGGCGGCGATCGGGTCACGGCCACCAGCTCTCCGTGTGTGTTGTCCCCTCCAACTAACCCCCCCCAACCCTCCTCCGGGGCCACTGTCATCCAGTGGGAATTAGAGGGCCCTAAAACTTAATGTCCCCTTATGCAATCTGCAGTCAGTCAGGTCACAGTGGGAGAGGAGGTGCAGTTGGTGTTCTGCCATGTTAACTTTTATATCAAAGAGGAGAGTGGAGGGGGAGGAGGGCTGCGATGACAGGATGGAGATGGGAGGAAGGATTTGCATCCACTGTTGATAAAAATAATAAAAAAAAAATACCCTGCAGTTTAGCTCACATCTGTGATTTTCTGGCTCTTTTTTTGTACTTCAGGGTCCATGTGTGAATGTGGTCGACTCATTGTGTGATTGTGTTACAGTTTAATCCGCACGTAAACTTGAAAGGAGCTCAAAGAAGAAAAGTTTTTATTTTTAAATGATGTTGCTGTCAGATGAGCCACCCATCATAATCAGAATATGTTTATTTAAACTGGATGTTATAACACACTTCTAATTATATAAAAGTGGATATTCTTCAATATATTTTGCATTTAAGGCATAATAATCCTTTTGTTTCATCTTCTTTTTAACTTTACATTTCTATTTTTTTTTTAAATGAGCAGAACTACTCCACAATTTTTACATACCCTCTCATAATTACAGTGGTAGCGTTGGTTGGAAATCACTGTTGTGCTGTCAAAATGTAAAAAAAAAAAAAAAGTCAAGAAATGAGCTTAAACTCAGATTACGCCGTGAAATAACATCACGATTATATTTCATGTTCATCACATAAAATGTAAAAAAAAAAAAAAAAAAAAGTCACAAGTCACAATTGAAAATCAAAATAATCCTGACATCTGTTCTGGATTCTTACAGACTGAACAACCTTTCACTTCACCCTCCCCGGCATTATTAATGTTTTCTTTGCAACATGTCAAAATAATAACAGTAAAACTTGTTTTATAAGGTACCTCAATTTAAAGCCGAATGTCTTAATGGAACTTTTAATGTTCATCACCAATGTTGACAAAACATTTTTGACACAAGTGAAAGTGTGTTTTTGATGTAAAAATGAATGCAACTATTAACAATTAATTACATTGCAAATG
Source organism: Protonibea diacanthus (assembly GCA_028641955.1). Lineage (NCBI taxonomy): Eukaryota > Metazoa > Chordata > Actinopteri > Sciaenidae > Protonibea > Protonibea diacanthus. Next base: position 14,030,333 of record CM053979.1, read on the forward strand.
GAAATAAAATATAAATTTAGGATGGCAAAGAAAAGACACTCCTATGATCTCCCAAAAAAGACAACCGTCCCCTCAGCAAAATGATGACATTTCAATACACTCCCCCTTTTCTGAACCCCTCTCTGCCTTAATAATTTTCATACAGTCCTTTACTTTTTCCTGTGTGACTTGCATCACAAACTGCTGCCTGTTTCTATTCTCCTTAATGCTTTTTCTTCATGGAAGGAACACATGTTTCTATCACATTGAAAATATTTCGGTTTTAAGACACAAAGCTCATGTCGAAAAGCCCTTACTCATCTGTACGCATTCATAACTGCAGTTGGGAATAAAGAAAGCTTGTATGAGAGTTAGAAAGTAAGACAAGAGCTCACAACCTGATAAAAAGAAAAACAATCATGACTGAACCAACTATATTGACTGTGTTCTGATATTAAAGTATCTGTATCTTCTGTCTGTTCACAGTCAGGATTGGGAAGCTGAAGAGGAGGAAACCAGAAGACGGACAGGTGCGTGTTTTATTTATTTATTTTTTCCAAGAGGACAGATGAAAATGTTTGAGTCCTTGATATTTTTATTATAATCAGAGACTAATATATAGCGGGCAGACCTCAGGTTGAGAGAATGTTGCTGGTCCAAACTCCCCCCCCATAACACCGGTGCCTGCTTTTGTTCATGTAGCATCAGGATCACTGTCAGCTCACTGTGTATCCATGTGAAAACACTGCCGGCGTTGGTTCACAGCTATGAAAACACAGAAGCAGATATGTAGCTCGAGGCTGTGGGAGGCATATGGACATATTCACCGAGACAGTGAATTTGTGTACTTTATGTGTGTGTGTGTGTGTGTGCGTGTGTGTGTGTTTTAGGAGGGTTCAGCAGACTTGGCTCCGTTGGAGGACGAGTGGAATGAGAGGAGAAGGATACAGATGACATCTATTGTCGGAGGGTTTAAAGGTAAGCATGAATCTGTGTGTGTCACAAGTGTGTGTGTGTGTGTGTGTGAGAGAGAGAGAGAGAGCCATCGAGGTACCGGTGTGTATGATGTTGCTCAGTGGTGGGTGAATAATGTGACTGAGTGACAGTTGAAAAACCACTGAACTTTTCAGTCCAGATTACAGCGGAGCAGGATGCCTTGAAGGTTATCTTAAAAGTAATGGTTTCCTTTACCCGAGAAAGAAGCTCTGACCTGCTAAGTTGTTTCACTCTGACTGACAGACAAGTTAGGGGGTAGAAAGACGCGCAACATAACATTTTGTGATTTAAATCTTCACCTTACTGTGACCTTAAAAATATGAACAGAACTTTGTCTTTTTACAAACAACTTCATACGCCACGGCGTCAACGTTTTGAAACGTCTCCTCAGGTGCAGTCCTGGTGAGCACGACTTCTAAGGACTGTCGAGACAGCGATGCAGACCTGGATGTGGATGGAGATGATACTCTGGAGTATGGCAGGGCGCAGTATCCTTTACGCTGTATATTTAAGTTTGTAGTGAAGTGACAAGAATCTGGTACAGAGTGACTAAAAAGCAGCAATGTGCAAAAACTCCTGCCTGCAGTTGGATTTAACTTTAAAGAGAAAAACTTTACTTGGAAAAAAATTGATTAATTAACATCTATTTTTCAGATTTCTTTTCAGCATTTACAGGTTAGATAAGTTGTTGTCTTGTATTGTTCTGTTTCCTGACCTTTGTCCTCAGATACACAGAGACAGATGTCATCCCCTGCTCAGGAGAAAGCTCCAAGGAGACAGCGGTGAAGTATGTATCCCACCTGATAGGCCCTCATTCAACTAGATAAAAATATATATATATATATATTCCTCATCATTTATCACAGGTGATCTTGTATGTTTATTGGCTCTTAAACATTTTTATTTTCATCTTTTTTTCAGCAGCAGCAGCAGCAGCACGTTGCCTGACTCCAGACTCAACCTAGAGTTTTCCAAATGGTCAAATGACGGTGAGTTCAGCAAATTCTGAACAAGTAAACTGATTACAAAAGGGGGGGGGGGGGAACAGAACTGTATAAAAATAGGATCTTTGTTTGTTTGTCTGTTCACTCAGGGAGTCCATCTACCAGCAGCGGAGAGAAAGTGGACGGCAGCATCGCTGGTCTCCCCAAAACCTGCAAAAACACTGAGATAGAGACGTAAGTTTGTACAACAGGTTTCTGCCTCACTTACATACATACACTCACATGTCTCAGTCACAGAGACATCCTCACTGTTCATAATCTCAAAAGTTTTACATTTTGATGGTATAACATGCTTTAGGTTGTGATTTGTAGTTTTATTTAAAGTTTTGCAGCAGCTAAAATGGTTCAGGTTTTAGACGTCTCATTTAAAGAAACAATAAAAAACTCTTTTTTTAAATTTGTAATACCATTATTATAATACAATAAAAAATTTAATTTCTTCTCCTAATCAATTGATTTTTTTTCTTGCCCACCTTTCTTTGTCTGAACAAAACAGTCCTCTTTATTAGTAATTTTTGGGATCGTCACATACTGCTCAAGACGTTTTGTCTTCTTGTGTAAAAAGTTTGACGTAGAAGTTTTTTTATTTTTCTGTAAACTCACATGGTTTGAGCTCCAGAACTATCAGTCATAAATCATGGATCATACTGGTGAGAGTGAGGTAGGTTAGATGTAGTGTGAATCAGCCAATCAGAGTGGATTTTGGGGGCCCGGTCTGTGTTGTACCCTAATGCTGCTCTGACTGGCGTGATACACAATACTATATCAATGTGATGATATCATCAATCAAGGTCACAGCAGGTGACGCATGCATGTACATGTTAATGTGTTGCAGCCGGTTCCCGCCTCGCTGTACAGTATGTTTGCGCACATACTCGCTGCTGTAATTGTGCGCGTGTATGTCTATCTCTGTGAGAACCCTGACGCCTCACCTCACCCCCCCCCCTACACCCCCTGCCTATGATAAATGAGACAGCGAATGCAGGCAATGTGATTGCTGATAAATTTCATGCTCAGTGTCCATGTTGGCCAGCGAATAATTTAATCTGTCTTCGATTTATAAATTACTCTCCAGTGTCTGCCTAACTCTACCGTCTCCCCGCCTGTTACCGTCCATCTGTGTGTGTGTGTGTGTGTGTGTACAGACTCTCGGAGGACTCCACGCTGACAACTCTGGATGCACTTAAAGCTCGGATACGGGATTTGGAAAAACAGTTGTCTAAAGGAGACAGATTTAAATGCCTCATCTGCATGGTGAGTACGGAGGCAAATTAAATTGACAGAGCAGACGTGCAAAATAGAGACAACAGTGCAGTAATGCAGAAAGTTGTGATGCTCCTGCAGGGACTTGCGTTAACGTGTCAACATTATGCGCCATGCTCTTTCAGTGGAATATAAATGTGGTGATGATGATATTTTGATCTGCTCATATAGATTTGCATTTAAATTACCTTCAGTTAAAGACTTATCGAAACATATCATATCAGTGACGCATGTTATACTCTCAGTTTTGTATTGTGTTATATATTATATAGTTTGAGAAATAAAACAAACTTGAAAACTACCGCTGACATTAATTTTACTCTAGTCAATTATTCAAAAAGCAGATATTTTTGAGCAAAAATCTGGAGGCTTCTGAGAACTTTTATTTACTTTATTTACATTTTATAAAGCAGATAAATAACTGGTTTATAGGAAAGAAAGGATTATTCTATAGTGATATTTGTTAAAGCCCCTTTTCTGCACAAACATATCTCTGAATATGAATCTAAGTATGTTGCGTCCATACTTGAAGAAGACAAGACAGTGATTTTATAGTGATGGACTTTTGATCTTATGTAGAGTCACAATATGTATTTTATCATATTAAAACTAAACAAACAGTTACATTGGCTTTAATAAAAACTGATTTAACGAACTGTGTCTGTTGATGCCCGTCTCGTAGTTTGACATGGACATCTAGTGGTAGGTGTGAGTACTACAGGTGAAGAATCATCATGTTTTCTCTCTGCAGGACACGTACACGACTCCTCTCACCTCCATCCAGTGCTGGCATGTTCACTGTGAGGAGTGTTGGCTTCGAACGCTGGTAAATCATCACATTCGTGTTGATTCATATAAACACAAAAGTGAAGCATGGACCAGAGTACGTCTGATCAAAGCCTAATTTTTTTTCTCGTTTTTCTCTTTTCAGGGAGCAAAGAAGTTGTGTCCTCAGTGCAACACGATCACTTCACCCGGCGACCTGAGGCGGGTCTTCCTGTGATGCAGCTGCTCACAAATCGACTGGAGGGGCTTCTTCTATTTTAACCAATCAGGGGTGGACTTGTGGGCAGCTGGCCTGTCAGACTGTAGACTCCCACCCTCCTCTTCCTCCTCACACCTTCCTGGTCCTAACTGTTCGTCAGCGTATTCCTAACATCCACTAACCTCTGAAGAACAGCAAGTGTGACCTTTGACCTTCCTTCACAGCCCTGTACAATATCCATGTTCCTGCTGCAACGCAGACCAGATCAGAAGAAGCATCTAAAAACCAACTAAGAGCTCAGGCACTGAAAAGTCATTTGAGTTTAAAAAAAAAATGCTTTGGGACAATATTTATCGATTTTGTAATCTTTTTTTTTTCTGTTTTATGAGGGAAAAATAATTAGTCTTATCACATGCAAAGCACATGTACATAGTTTTGTGTATGTCTGGATTGGTGTGTGTGTGTATATGATGTTGACTAGCAGAACAACCCAACTGTATTTACTGTACAGAGTTTGTCTTTGCTTAGATCATTTATTATTTGTTTAGCTCTGGTAGGTTGGAAACATTTACAATAATCTCATCACGTTCAGGCTCATTTTGTCTTTGTCATTGATGTGTTTCTTTGTATAGGATCATTAAATCTAATTTTATCAATGTTACTACAATAAAACGTGTGTCTAAAACGCTGTCGCATCACAATATGTTTTAACGCCAGTGTTCACCTGTTGAATTCAGGTGTGAATGGGCTTGTTTGGGCCTTGTTATGATCACTCCATGTGGTGTACACGCCCTTTAAGAAGTGGGTCGGTGCAGGATTAGCCAGGCAGAGCCCATTGCAGCTCATCCGGAGCTGTCGAGGGACACTTAACCCTGCTATTCTGAGCTTTTACCCTGTGGGGGAGAGAAGACCACTCAGGCCTATACAAGGTTCAGTCACACAGAGAAGGAAAACAACACAAAAATCACCATTTCATTGCAGTTAATAGCAGGATAATGTCATTTAGAGTCGAACAGCAGTCAGTCAGTCAGCAGTTTATTCCAGTTTCCAAAATGTTATTGAAAGAGCGGAGGATGTTTCCGTCATTTCCACCACTTTGACCTCCATTTACTCTCATAAAGCTGCTTAGTAGACTGTGGTTATACCGGGCAGCTTCCAGGTGTGAGTGTGTATAACTTTCTGAAAGAGTAAAATGGTCCTCAATTTTAAAAAAAATGATAATGCTTCTTCCAGAACAACAAGTTTTGTTTGAGTTTTACAATCATACAGGACATACTGGTGGCATTTATATTTACCTCTGTAACCTGACTTTTACTTTCAAAGTAAAAATCCTCACATCCAGTGCTTAAGCAACAAGTCTCTTGATTCACAGCAGAGGCGAATTGTAGTACATTACACTGCACTTCAACAGTGAGCTGATCGTTTGTATTAAAATCTTCTACCTTGTCCACGCGGCCTTGTGTGCTGTATGGACGGTGAGGATAAAAACAAGCCAGTGTGCACACGTGTGATTGGTCACAGAGCTGAAGAGAGGTGGTGGTAATTCAGATTGACAGTGAGCTGCTTCAGTGAAGCAGTCTGACAACACACACGCACGCACACACACACACACACATACACTGTACACACTCTCTGTACACAGTCCATCAAGAAGCCTGGCTGAAGAATCGTCTGCTGTTGAAGATCTCGACTTACAGAGAGAAGGTAAAGTGGAACTTCTAACTTCTTAAATCATGGAGATGATTTTTTTTTTTTAAGTAGATTGTTATATTTAAACATTTAATATAGCACTTAAACAATAAACCTGCATTCAATTCCTAATGTGAGTAATGAGTTGCGCTGTATTGCCCTACAGCCTGTCATACACATTCAACATAATGTTTGTACAGTATTTGCTGCTTAGTAAATGGATTAAAAGAATTGTTTGACTCCTTTAGCTGATTACAAATATTTAAAATTTTGTGAAATTTGTGAAAAAGAATAAAAAAATAATAGTTTGGGATTGTATTGATCTTTTTTTTTATGTAAAACTGCAGGTGAAGCCAGTGAATAATTTGTAGAACGAAGATTTTTTTTTTTTTTTTTTTTTTGACTCCTGGCTGTATTATTAAGTAATTATCTTAATGGGGATTCTAAATGAATTGATTCAAAAGTGTCCCAGAAACGCTGTCCTCTCTTTGCGCAGCAGGTAAACGGGTCACCTGTCATGGCCCCCTTTGTGCCTCCTGGTACAGAACCAATTAGTCCTGCTCACTGACCTGCCATGACTTCATTAACAGGCATTCTTAACATTAACCTCAGGGCCTCTGGCTGTCTAATGAGTCAGCAATTAGGACACGGACGTGTTTCAATATTTTAATTAAAGGAAATAGGAGGGAGAATTTCCGAGGTGTCAATTAATTATTAGTGGAGATTAAAAAGACAATAACATAAGAGGAACGCTCTGCCTTTAAACCTCTGCTTGTGTGTGCGTGTCGGGATGTTTCATCCTGACAGTGTAGTGATTAAGACAGGCTTGGATCAAAGGATTAGCCTTACTTCACATTACACCTGTTAACAGTGCACTGGAGAAGTAAAATACACGTAGAAAAGATGCAAATGGGGTTTTAATCAAAAGGTCAAAAATCATTAACTCCAAACCACTTTCTGAATAAAAGAATTCGAGAGACGCCCTGTATCCTATTCAACGCTAGATTTTGGCACAAAAGTTCAGATTTTAATCTGCTCTTGGCACAAACCTGAGCTCACTCCGTCCCCATCTGTCCATCTGTCTCAGAACAATGTCAGGACCGAGGCCTGTGGTGCTGAGCGGCCCCTCTGGAGCAGGGAAGAGCACTCTGATGAAGAGGTTGATGAAGGACCACGAGGGCGTCTTTGGATTCAGTGTGTCACGTACGTTTGTGTGCCAACTGGCTTCCATCGTAAAAAAAAACCAAACATCCTGTCTGAGGAGGAAGTAGGACATGTGTCACAGTGTCTAATTCTGCACTGGCCAATAGATTCTGTGCTGTGCTGAGGTTCACATTAATATCTATCAAAACATTTCTGATGATTCATTTCCTTATTTGTGGGTTTCCATATTGTAATGTAATATAATGTAATCCTCTCTTCACAGACACAACAAGAAACCCTCGACCGGGAGAGGAAGATGGCAAAGGTACAGTAGATCTGGCTCAGACTTGTTGATGACACTTTGTAGTATCTGCACAAGTATTACAAGTGGATGGTTGATGTTTTTATCACCCTTGCAGGAGCCCTGGACTTGTGTTATAAGTTACATTGCTTTTTGTTTCTGTACCACATTTAAAAGCCTTCCCTTCCTGCCTGCTCTAAAATAGCACCCAACACTTCTTACTCCCAAGTGAACTGCAGAAATGGTTTTGTCCCCCTGTATAGCTCCGCTGATATAAAAGGGATAAACCTTTCTCTGTGCCTTTTTTGCTTTCTCCATAGGGCTGAACAAGCTCCCCATGCTTCTGGGGGCTACTTTACTGCCCGTAGCAGACGTCTTTTCCTCTGAAGACTTAGAAAACTCATTTTCGTGTCCAAACGAATCAGAAACCACAGATAAAGGTGACCTCAGTGTGTTTCCTGAGTTTTTAAGACAGAGGGATGGGGGTTACTTTCATCATCCTGGCACACTGTCATTGGATCCGTAGGAAATAGTCATGTGCAAAAAACAAAACAAAAAACAAAAAACAAAAAAAGAGAAATCGGGATCAGACAGTCTACACTTTGGAGTAAAAAGCTTTTGAAAATAGCCCCCTGTTATGCCTCGCTAGTAATTCCCATTTCCAGTCCTGTGACGTTTTATGTCCCAAAACTGTCCTATTTCCCACTGTGGCTGTAGCATCATCAAACTAACTATTAGCATTAAAGGAGAAAGTAAATAAACTGGAAAATACTACTGACACATGCTTATAACCTGTTAAAAGTCCAGGAAAGTACTCTAACAGACAGCCAGATACTGGTTTTATTTGTACCAACAATATTGGAAACTAAATTGATTTGTATTAATCCAAAATGTGACCCATCATTTCAGGAACACAAAAGTGGATTTTGCTTTTTGTGCCAAAACAAGGTTTTGATCTTGCATAGAAATAATTTATTTGCTGCATTTTTTTCAGAGTGCTGTTTAAAAGTAATTCTACTCTGATATAAGGCAATTTATCTATTTGTTTACAGCACAGCCACTTCTTCATCTATCCAGCGTTCAGATTGTTACTTCAGTCTGAGCGGACTCCTTCATGTCATCATGCTGATGATTTTGTGCTATTACAGTGCCCGTTAGTGGTAGCAAGTAGTAACGTGTTTGTTTCTAAGACTCTTTTAGATCTCCAGAGGTTTATGGAACTGGTGTGATATATAATACAATATATTTTATAGGTTTAGCTCAGAGGAGAGCATCATACACTTGAACACACACTTTCTGCTCCATGCAACAAGGTTGGCCTCTGTTTTCATTCAGGAAGTTTTCACGGCCGAGCTAGATTCATTATGTGTGTTGCATCTTGCAGACTACCACTTCACAACGAGAGAGGCCATGCAGGAGGGAATCGACAAAGGAGATTTTATTGAAAATGCTGAGTTTTCTGGCAACATGTATGGAACAAGGTAAATATTTGCATTTCTGTGTGAACGCCACCATATTTTTAATCAAGAGCAACCTAAGAAAACAGTCCAGTTTCAATAATAATTTCAGTATCAATTTTTTTTTTTGTGAGAAGGAAGCTAAGCCAAGCTAAGTTAAAATATCATTCTCACTGATATTGTCAATAGAAATTAAAGCTGTTGTTTATATAAGAGAAACTGTCAGCCTTAACCACAAGGATCAAGAGGATATGTAATAGTCTGGTCACAGATGGAGCTTTAACCCCATTACGTCAAAAAGAGCAACGCTGCAGCTCACCACCTTGTGTGTCAAGTGTAATCTCTTCCTCTTATTCTGAAGATAACACACACACTCATTGCAGAACAAGTCTGAGCAGCTTGGATCGATGAGGCGATCCTCTTACCTTAGTCACTATGTGTGAGAAGCACAAAATAACATGATTACGCTCTCAATACCTGGTTGGACATTGTCACACCCTTGCATGTTTAAATGTATATATCCTGGCTCTTGTTTAGTATAATTTTAAAATGTAACAATACAATACATTGATTCTCTAGTAAAGCTGCCATAGAGGACGTGCAGGCCCAGAACCTAATCTGCATCTTAGATGTGGACATCCAGGGGGTGAAGAGGATTAAAGAGACTGACCTGAACCCCATCTACATCTCCATCCAGCCTCCCTCCATGGAGATCCTGGTAAATGTCCAGCTTGATACATTGATGTAATGTATTGCAATATTTCAATATGTCACAGAGAGACAAGGTGCTAATTTATGATGTCATTTATTTAATTTATGTTTTTTTGTTGCGTACTTTGTTATATAAAAAATATCAAATTTGCATATCTAGATTTCGTTTTAAAAAAATCCCAAATCCTGAATGAGATTAATATGATAAAACTGGGGGGGAAAAAATAAAATACAACTGTAAAATGTGCAGATGTGACTGATTTTTTATTACTTGATGGTACAGCTCTGGTTTTCAAAGATAACGTTGTGTTTCATTGTCTTCCACAGGAAAAACGTCTCAGGGACAGACAGACAGAAACAGAGGAGAGTTTACAGAAACGCCTGGAGGCCGCACGCATTGATATGGAGCTCAGTAAGTTTCTCTGCAGTTCTACTTGGACGTGATGCGGAAACAAAGTCAACCAGTGCCGCTGATTAAATTCTCTTTTCTAGGCAAGGAGCCTGGAGTGTTTGATGTTGTTATCATCAATGACGACCTAGAGCGAGCCTACGAGGAGCTGAAAGATATCCTCAATGAAGTGAGTTAAACCATAAAATATCTTTGCTCTTATTTACTGAACACATACTTCTATTATCTGACAGCTGTTGCATAGACTCTTATATTCACAATGCTGGACAGGACCTTTGTTTTAAATGCACAAAATGATCGCTAATCTCTCTTCATACAGGAAATCCAAAAAGTTCAGGAAGCCAAATCATAAGAGGAGAACAGTACCCCCTGTCTTCCTGCTGCTGGACAGAAGATCCAATGCTCGTGACTCACGCAAACTTTTAAATCATATGGTCAGAGGTTTCATGCTTGATGACGCTCAGATGGAAAAGTGGGAATTGAAAGTCTGTGACTAAGAGAGACCTGGTTTGTGTTAGATTTAGTAAAATCAGTGGTTGATATTTAGCTATAATAAATCCTAACCCTTACATTTCTGTCAACTGGTTCAGAAGAAAGAAAAACAATAGGCACAACAGCCAAATTAGGTGCTACATTTGGTTTTATAACCTGTCCACAAGTGTGGAGTACACATAGGTCACACAATCAAACAGTACACACACTGCAAAATACTTTGATCAGAAAATAACTACATATTCATTTTTTTTTAGTTTTGTTGAATTCTAATTCAGTAGAAATAAATACCCTAATTTTTAAGTGAAAATGTTGTCACTTCATATTGACAGATATTGTTATTTAATTACACGTGGGAAGTCTGTGCATCTGAGATAAAATCACTGCATGTATGTTTGTGTGTTTGTGTACAAATGAGACTAAATAAAGAATGTGAGGACAATGACTGACCACTTTTGTCTCATTCAATTCAGTTTTAATATTTAAGTATCAACGTAGAAGCATCCAATAAAACCTATAAATCTACTCGATTTTCCATTTATACAATGCACCCTTAAGGCAAAATGTTAACATTTCTAAATAAAATCTATCACTCTGAAAGAAAAATACAGAAAACATTTTTCACTTTAAGGTCTAACGTGTGTATCTGTCTGATACTGACGAGCTTATCCCTGATATGTTTCGATATAAACCAAAGCACACACAAAAAAAGCAGCCCACGCACATATACAAACTAATACGCTTTGAAAACTCATTAAGACGTATCACATTTTCAAAATCAGAAGAAATCTGACCTGGCTCCGGCTAGCCAGAAAAGAGCCACACAGGAAACATTCAGCTGATATGAAATATGCTGTTTACTGTATAAGGTGATGAAAGAGACACCTGCAGCATTGCCTTACTGGAAGAAGGGACCTTGAAGCTTGGTGCGGACCTGGTCTCGTTTCTCCTCCTTCTGCTTGAGGTAATCTTTAAGCTTGTCTGTGGAGAAACAGACTTTGGAGTGTCGGCCTTTGTATGCAGCACGATGGGCACGCAGCCAGGGGTTTTGGAGACACTCGGCTGCAGTGGGTCTCCCCCTATTTTCATATCAGAATATACACATTTAAGTTACTACTTCACTTTCACTCAAATAATTGTAGGTTTGATTTACATAAGAAATACGAGAACTTGAAAAGAACCATTTATGTTCTGTATGTTTAGACTCACCAGGATTTGTTATTCAGGCTGCTCTTCATGAAGTTTAAAGCTCCCTCTGACAGACCCGGGTAACAGCATCCAAACTGGATCTTCCCTTTCTTGATGTTTCTGTCTTGCTCCCAGCCGAGCTCTGCGTGGAACGGGCTGTCAGCACTCAGCCTAGTGAAGAAAAGAAAACAATACATACGATATACAAAAATATAAACAAAAATATTACAAAATTAGTTCATAACTCAGCAGAACTGCAGGAGATTAAAAGTCAGTCACACTGTTAACATTTCATGATCAAAGAACTGAACTAATTTCAATTCAATCAATTTCGTAAAGTAGTAAGATTTTAATCCAAAAACATTACTACATTAAAAACATAAATACATTAAGTACTCTCTTTCAACAAAATACTTTATGTAAGTATACCACCTGTATCTTTATACTTACATGATGAACGACAAAACTCCAATAGCCCAAATGTCAGTTTCAGGCCCGACACCTTGACCTTCCAGGATTTCCGGAGCTTTGGGAAGCACAATATAAACTGACAAAACAGACAGACACAGGACATTGTTCGTAAAAGAATAGTGCTCTTTCTTGCAATGCCACTATGATTTACATGCTTCATTTTCTGAATTAGGAAAATTAATCCAACCAGAAAGAAATGGATAATAAAACGATAAGAAAATGAACTTGGGTTTGTTAGGTTATGGTAGCTAGGATCAGGTGAGGTGGAGGAAGTTAGGTTGAATCATTTCCATCCATCAATCCGTCCTCCCTTAAAGAATGTGTACCTTTGCCGCGGCAGCCTGTTGAAGGCCATGACAGTCAAAGGTTTAGTACATTAGAAGAGTCTACAACAATGCAAGCATCAAAATCTTTTAGTTGGTCTTTTGAAATGAAACGAGAAACACATCAGTACCTTTGCTCTCCGACAGGCCCTGGATGTGCTCGATGTTGAGAGGCTGACCGGGTGAGAAGGACTGAGCCGAGCCCAGGTCAACTATCTTCAGGTGGTTACAATCATCCACCAGCATGTTGTCAGACTTCAGGTCAAGGTGGATGACTCGACGGCTGTGAAGGTAGTCGACTGCACTGAGGATCTGAACCAGCAGCTCTGCAACATGAGACTCTGCATACAAATCTCTGAGAGGCCACAGACACAGACAGACTTTTTACTTCATATTGTCCCTCTGCCTATAACTCTATACATATACAATTTGGTGAAGCCGTCCTGTACCTCGTTGCCAGACTGTAGAGCAGCTCTTTGCCGGGACAGAGCTCCTCCACTAATACCATGTAGCAGGGGGTGATGTAGGCAGAGTGCAGCTGCACCAGATGGGGGTGATGAAGCCTCTTCAGCAGCTGGTACTCCCTCAGCACCAACTGCCTCTGCTCTGCTTGGTAAGGGGTGATTTTTGCAGCAAACACTTGGCTGGTCTCAACATCCCTGCATAGGGTTATGACACTGAAACGACCCCTGAGAGAGAAGGAAACAAACGATGAAGAAGTATAGAAAACAGCCATACTGTATGGCGAAAGATGAAGAGGGAGACACGAGATAAGAGTTTTCCTAATGCATGCGGGAACTTGTCCCAGTCCTCTGTAACACAGTTAAAGAACTGGTACTTGAAAAGTACTTGAAAATCAGGTAGGAAAACATGTTCATGTGCTAACAAACAGATGTAAATACTACAGCAAATGAAAAAATACAATCTTAATTTGATCATTCATAATAAAATCAAAGTTACTATCAGTGTTACTTTCTAGTTACTTAAAAATCCCACCTGTTGATCTCAGAGAGGAAACTATAGTTCCTCTGTGCTGTTTGTTGTTCTGACCGGATGACCTTTGACCCCAGAGACTCAGTCTGGATGAGAGGAATGTGAGTCTCTGTACAACAAGAGTGAATACAAGTGAAAACACTGAAACTCTCCATGTAGTAGTCGTGGTTTGTGCATTACACAGTCAATATACCTGATTACTGTAAATCTTCATATCAAAGCAGTGAGGGAAGTTTCTACTATATTTATAAAGCCTGGTCTCAGATAAAACCCTGAATGTGCAAACATGTAACCTCAGGTTTAAGAGTATTGTTCTTACCTTCAGGATGAGTAGCCATAACAACAGGTGCTGAAGCGTCACTGAAAGGTCCCGCTCCTGTCTTGGTGACATAGCCCACCCTGAACACGTAAGAAGCTCCTCTGGGTAAATCTTTCACCACATAGCAGCTGTCTGTCACCTCCTCGGACAGAACCGTCCATTCGCCACCTGTGAAGGTGCAAGTGGAAAGTAGCATGTATCAGCTGTTAAGATGCAGAAAAACAGTTCATACACGTTCTTGTTTTCAAATATATTTTTGTTATAATAAGATTATTCATAATTGTATGTTTTAAGGACACTTGAGGGACGATCTTCAAAAAGAGTCACGTGATAGCTCAATACATTATAATAAAACCATAAAACTGAACTGCACGTCTAATGAGATATATTTTGGTATCTCTAAGTGACTGATGTTAGTCCAAAAATGTAGCTTAAAATGTTTTTTTTTTCGAATGCTAAAGCTTAAGTTAATTCATTTCAATTTCATCTTTAAACATTCTGACCACAATTTCTGTGCTGCTGGATCATCTCTGTGAACCCACCATCTGTACAGTACTGCACACAGTAGGTGACGGGGTCGCTAGACTGGGCTGGTCTCCAAAACAGCAGGAATCCACCTCCATCTAACTGGAGCACGTCAGGCTTGTTGGGGCGTACTGTCAGATCTGGAAATTATAGAGTAGAACAAATATACACAACCAATATGATGACAGCAGGACTCAGACAAGAAATACATAATGCAAAGAATGAAGTTCATTTTATTCACGTTTTGACATTCTGAACGCAGGTATTTTAAAAGAAGGCATGAGTTTGGAGGTCCTCTTTTTTGGACTCTCAAGACCAGAGCGATGCTCCATTTCAGGTGAGCTGGGAGCTGATCCTTTTACTATCGGTCCTGTTATAACAGACAAACAATGCCAAAGTAAAATGACTGTCAATTGGATTTTTCACTTTTTCCTTAATATGGATTTATTTATTCTTAATGATAAAACTCACCTCTGCTCACATCCTCCTTACTAGAAGACCTGGAAAACAGTTTGGTCAGGCTGGAGGCCGAAGCTCTCATTTTCTTCCTCAGAGACATGGTGGGAGTATCTGGCTTCATGATCTCTCCTAGTGTGGGTCCTAACTCTGTGTCATCCAAGTGGGAGTACGAGTGGCCAGTCCAGGACTGCCTGCGGAAGATCTTTAGCAGTCCCAGCTTGGGTGATTTTCCTGTAGGTTGCCGGGCTTCAAGGGCTGGAGCGGATGCATGCCTCTGGAGGCCATAGCTTTCCTTCTTGTCCCTGGCTCTGGGAGGCCTCTCTGGAGCCTGGAGAGAAGAGAGACTGGGACTGGGGCTCGCTGTTAGTGGGGTCCCTGGTTGACTTCTGCTGTTTATAGATAAGTTGGGGTTGGAGCGGGTGCGGTTACGAGGCGGTGCCTGGGGAATCAAGCTTCTGGGTTTAACTTCTTGGAACGAACAAGAGGATGGTGAATTAAGAGGTTCCCCTGGATCATCATACCCTTCACTCTCTCCTGATCTGTATCTTCCTCTGAAGTGACCGCGACTCAGCTCCTCACAGGAGTCGAGTCTACTTGAAGACTCAGAGCCACCGTGCTCCAAAATAGAGGACTCGGCCAGTGATCCCTGGGAGCCTGCAAAGGTGTCTCCCTCTGACTGCTCATGATCTAACCTGGAGCTCATTCGGTCTCCAGCAAGGAGGCTTGAGGGAACAGATGATGCACCCAGCATGTGTGTCCCTTGTACTGGAGCGACAGAGCCTCTTCTCCTTGTTGGTCGTGGAGGGCTCGGGATGGCCAACAGAGTTCTACCTGCCACTTCATCATCTGTGAAATCTTCCTTCAGACTTTGAGAGCCTTCATCTTCACCTGACTTTGTGCGCTTGGGTGAGCTGGGAGATCGCCGCGAATATTCGTCAAGAGACCTGCTCCTCCTGTGAGGGGGTATGTTGGTGTGGACGAGGCCAACACCGCTGTCAAAGGAACAGGACTTCTGCATTGTAGGCTGAACGGATCCCCGCCTCTGGCCACGATTGGTCTCCGTCTCATCCTCCACATATTCAATAAGAGGCTCATTGAGACGTCCTGAAAAGCTTCTCCGGAGTGGTTTGCGGCCTCTTTCCTGCTTTTTGGCCTGGAATTTGTCCCGCAGAGTCATGTGTCTGGCAGACATGGGTGAAAGCTGATGAGAGGTGTTGTAGAAAGTGCTTCGGATGACGCTGCCACGAGGGATCCGACCTCCGTCGCTTCCGGAACCCTCATCCCCATCAGACAGGTAGAGAGATGGACTACTGTCCTTGCTGAACCTACGCTCCCTCTGAGGCGTCTGTTGGCACGACACGTCTGATGATGCAACTGACTGCCTGCTTATACTCCTCTCCAGCACACTTCTCCTTCCTATCAGCTCCCCATCCTCTTCCTCCCCTAATGTCACTTCCTCTTCCTCTTCTGCATAAAGGTGGAGTTTGGCAAAAGGCTCGGGGATCTGCGCTCGCTCCACTAAAGGATCGTAGTCTTCCTCTGTTTCTTCCTCTTCCTCGGTCTGGCTGCAGTGCTGAAAAAAGTCCCAGGAGTCAGCTTCATCATACTCAGATGAGGAGCCACTGCTCAGAGAAGAGCTGCTGTGTTCCTGCGGTTCACGGGGAACCGTCACTGCAGTGTCTCTGAGAGGAGCATCCAGCAGTTCAGGGATGGGCCTCAGTGTGAGAACTGACCCAATACAAGTCAAAGAACGCTGAAAGGATAGATGGGAAAGATACTGGTGAAATGTGAAACTTCAAGGTCGTCAACTTTACAAGAAACCAGTTATGAGGAGAGGCTGCGATTTCAATTAATGACACGAGACGTGAGGAAACTCACCTGCCATTTCCTTTTTGACATGAAGACTTTCAAACTCTTTGTGTTGATTTCATCAGTGTCTTCTGCTGCATGTTCGTCCTGAACACAGTTACAAATTTAGATGTTTAGATGTGTGCCTAAGTTACAGTTCTGGAATACAGTAAAGCTTGTGCTCATCTCACCTGGAACCATACGTGACTCAGACACTCAAAGGCAGATGGCCGCTTCCTAGATAGAGGAAATTGGAAGTGGTGAGATGTTTATTGCAGCTGACGCCACACCTAACTGTTGTCAGGCTGCACTGGCATTATTTCTAGAGCA
This sequence comes from Protonibea diacanthus, assembly GCA_028641955.1. Lineage (NCBI taxonomy): Eukaryota > Metazoa > Chordata > Actinopteri > Sciaenidae > Protonibea > Protonibea diacanthus. The sequence goes on from CM053979.1 coordinate 14,047,218, forward strand.
AATAAATATATAAATGTTATATTATTTTGTTCTTTATTTTTTATATTAAATGTTAAATGCACATTTCAGCAACTTTTCCGTTTATTATTTATTATATTTTGTTTTGCATTGTTGGGTTATGTTTGATTTGTGGAGTCAGAAATGACTGATTGATTATGGATTGATGTGTAAGCAACACTAAAACAGGTTCCCTACTCTGGATCTGGCTGAAGGAGCATGTGAAGAAAGTTCTGGGCCTCCGGGCTTCTGTACATCAGATCAGGGGCGTCCCAGTTCAGGGTTCCCTCTCCAACCCTGAGCAGTGTAGCACGGTCTGTTTCACCCACAAAAGGGCATCGGCACACCAGACTGTCAAGATAAAGAAAACTATAAATAGTCGAAAGAAACTGGCACAGCTTTTTGATATGGTGTATATTGAAATGTTTGACAATAATACATACCATATATAGGCTATAACACCTACAGACCTAACAGAGAGAAAAAGAAATATTAATGTAATGTCTTATTTTATTTATTGAAATTCTGAAAATGTAGTTGAACTCACCAAATATCAGTGGCCACTGTCACTGGCTCTAGGTGAACAATCTCAGGGGCAACAAACTCTGGTGTCCCAATCATGCTGTACTGGTGTCTGGACGTGTCTATTTCTTGACAGAAGCCAAAGTCACAGATCTTGATCTCATCTCTGGGTGGATACACCATGAGGATATTATCAGGCTGAAGAAAAAAAGTAAGTTAAAAAAATTAAATTAAATTAAATTAAAAAAAAAAAAGTTAAGAACTACATAAAAAATCATGGCATAGTCAATAATACAATGTTGACTGGGCCTGAAATCTCACTTTAATGTCCAGATGCAAAATGTTCATGCTGTGAATGTGACCAACTCCTTCAAGGATTTGCTGGATGTATGACTGGACCTGAAATAAAATGTATAATATCATTCATTCATCAAGAGCCATACATAATATTTGGAAGAAAAAATGACTTTGTAGGGGATAAATGCAAGTTTGTACTTCTCTTTCTGAGACAGATCCTTTCAGTAATAAATGGTCCAGAAGTCCGTGAGAACAGCACCTAGAAATGTTGTTAAAGACATTTATACTGAATACAAACTGTATCCACTGTAAAGAAAAAGGAGTGATCATTTTGACATTTAAGAACATTTAAGAAGGAGGATACATTTCTGTGATCAGCACTAGAGTGCGTCTGGTGCAGAAGAAGTCCAGTAGACAGGCCACTCTGGGGTGAGCTAGACGGGACAGCAAGTCCCTTTCCTGGAAGGCCCTGGTCCGAGTGCTGCTCCGCAGAGGCAGAAACTTGGCAGCAAACACTTCACCCGTCCTTCTGTGAACTACACGCTTCACTACCGCAAAGGTTCCCCTAAAACACAGAGATGATGCTGATCATAATAAATCTTAATCAGGTCAGGGGCAGTTTGGACTACATCAATATAAAGTAGAAATTCACCGTCCAATTTCCTCATGGACATCATAGACAGAGAATAACTTTCTTCTCCTCCCCAGCTCCACCTCTCTCTCCTGGCACTCCAGTGGACCTAAAAAGAAAACAAAACCTTTGAATAAAGCAGGTGCTATAGATCTCTATTGGACTAAAATAACGATGCATAGGAGCATGCTGTTGTCTCACCTTCCTCCACTGTCAGCTGAGCCTCACATGAGGCATGGCCAGAGTCATTGGAGGCGAAGCAGGTGTATATGCCACTGTCCTCACCCTCAGGGCAAACTATGGTCACTGAGCAGCGGGCACCGTGCTGTACCATCTCCACATTCTCATTCGCTGCAAGCTCCTCTCCATCCTCCAATCACAGAAGAAAGAGTAAGGTTTTCATTGGGACAAATTCTGGTCAAACTTTCATGCTTTATTGATTCTCAGAGGAGAAAGTTTGGCTCTGGAATATGATATTTTTTTCTGTCATGTCACAACTCAGCTTTTCTTGCAACCAACCCTTCAGGTGGGCACCACTGAGTGCAGTGCTCCTACCTTGTACCACTGTATCTTTGGAGTAGGTCTTCCTGTGATGATGGCAATAAATGTAGCTGGTTGGCCAGGCTCTACACACAGGTCCTCAGTGGGTACCTGGACGGAGGGAGGAGCTGAACAGGAGATCAGATCAGTTAGTAGATCAGTCAATAATCACACAGAGTCTGATAGAAGTCATACTCTGGAGACAAGAATACCATCTGTAATTTCCTGTAATGACTCTGAGATGTAGATCTCCTCCTCTTCATCCTCTAGGTAACATGGTGTCTGACCTATGGATGTGGAGGCAGGAACAGCCTCTTCAGTACCACATTCAGCTCTAGAGACAAAGATAAGATGAAAGGAAAAGGTAATTAGCAAATAGTACTGATCAGTCGAGGGATATAACTCGTTTTTAAATCTATTTACTAAACTAAGTTGTTTAAGTAAGTAAATTGAGCTAAATTCAAATTTAAAAGAAATTAAATAATAAAACTGAAACAATGCACCATTGTTGGTGATACTAAACTTACTGTTCAGCGTGTTCAGAAGGGAAGAGCATCTTAGCAATTGAGGTAGGGCTGAAATCTGTCTGTAACCATTTCTTCACAAAGGCAGTGGTCCAGCCCTCCGAGTCTGCATCTACAAAAACCAAAATGCCACTCAGCAGGAATTTATGGGTCAGACACTTAAATGTTTTTTGATTTTATCATCTTGATTTGACTGTACTGTCACTATTTAGAATCACTGGAAAAAGAAAGTGAAAACGTACATTACCTTACTTACCGGATGCAGCACTAACGCATTTCTTACCTCGATACTTGAGGGTTTAACCCCACTAACCCAACACACCAAGAGGACATGGGCGTATGCCCACTCCTGCATGGGGGTAAAGTGGACACCTGCCCAGCACATGACCATCTTGTTGTTCGTTGAAGTGAAGAGTTAGCTGGGCATGCGTTGGCAAGAGGAGAAAGGGGAATGTCGGGTGGTTATTTGTTATTATGACAATGATGATGTACATGGAACGGTCCATGTGAGGAACTTCCTGCTTTAGGACTAGTAGAGGGAAGATGGAAAAACAAGTAGGTTATGGAAAATGGAAGTGCACACATGGTGAACTGGTGTCAGAGAAACTGTAGAAAAGATATATATGTGAGTGAGACAGTTTTATAGCCCATATAAAGAATATCATATGTCATACTTACAGTAGATTTCATCAACATCTAATAATTCTATCGAATTATTACTAAATAACAATCTACCATATTCTACTTTTATTCCTTACCTTGCTGACCCAACGCGATAGCAACTGTGGTAAATGAATAGATACTACAGTTGGCAAATCACTGCCTAACATGACAGTAATGGTAGTATTTTAAAATAATATTTTTTTATGGCATCTTTTGGAGGAATGGAGGAAATTGAACTAGTCTGTTCCAACTCATGCAGCTCTGTGGAAGGTGGAAACATGATGAAAAACACAAAAACATTCCATACAATAAATGTATCGATGTCTTTTCATCGGTGAAGATGCTGGGAAGTGCAGTATGGTGTCTATGGTGAATGGTAGCCACTAGATCCTGCTGGGTTATGGCAATAGAAGCTTGTTAGAAGTAGTTATTGTTAGGTATTAAGATCAACTCTCAGTGTATGAACAACATATAGAAGTGCTTGGGACTTCTATATGAACAGATGAGGTGAGCGGTGAAACTTATTCAACACTAAATTAAAAAAAAAACATTTGTTATTTTGTTATACATATATTAGGTCATAGGTGGTTTTGATTAGATTTAATATGATTAAGGTCAATGTAGCGATCTGGGATAGAGGTTATCCACGGATATTTGCATTTAGCAGAGACAAAGTTTGCACATATGATGATTACGTTAGTCATTACATGCTGCAATTTAGACAATCACTTAACTCAAATGGCTATATTACTAATGGAAAATGAAAAAAAACATGTGTAGGTGTGTCTGTATTTCATGCATTTCATCGTATGATGGTTAATAGTTATAGTTAATACTGTTAATAGTTGTGAATCCACATTTGCTGTGCATGAATCTTTTAAGCGTGCAGGTATAGACTGCACTTCATGCTATAATCCCTGGGGATCTAGTGACAACTGGTTTGGTAGTTGGAACTGCTTATGATGTGAGGAAAGGAAACTGTGAGTAAAATCTCAAAATGGCATCACCTGGATAGAATGGATGAATGGTAGTGGTTGAAAGTGGAACTTGTTGCTGTTTGTTGTGAAGTAATGTCATATGATGTGATGCAAAAAGGGTGACGGGATCAGAAGTGAGGAACTGAAGGGAAACCGGTCAATGGCATGTGCTTCATCCTTTCTCGGACACAGGTGAACTAGCGAAAGTGTGGAGCATCCACATACCTTTAGGAGGTAAGTCTCGTGGTTGGTCGTTCTCGATGTCAATCGGCGGTACATAAGCGGGGCAAAGCCCTGCTTTGCACTTGACACAGCCAAACTCATTCCAAAGCTGAAAAGACAAAACATTTGAAGTACTGCATCTTTACTGTTACTAACTATCTTGATAAGCTGTACAGACTTTATTGGTCTTATACCTCACACTCGTACTGTCCAATATCTGCCTCTGTTGCACTGATGACTGTTAGAGACAAGATACCACTACGAGCATCATTCAGGATGTAGTATTTGTGCTGGTCAGTCAGCTCTCTGCCATCTTTCAACCACCTGCCAAATCCAAAAATGGATGTGTCTGACACACACAATGACTAGAAAAAAATCACATATTCACTATGGTGGTTACATTTGCTATGTGTTGCCATACCTGATTCGTGGTAAGGGAGTAGTCTGTGTGGAGCAGGTAAACAATATATCCTCTCCCTCTATCAGACAAGCACTCTCCAGCCGACACACAAATCTGGGGGGAGCTGGAGAGAAGAACCACATGAATGTGTCACCTGTGCCCTTATAATTAACACAAATAGTAGTAACTGTGACAGCTGTAATAATAATGGTGGAAAAAGTTTAGTACTAGTAGTTGTAGAAGAAGAAGAACTAGCATTAGTAACTGTAGTATCAGTAGCACTAGTCATAGTAATGTATGTGATAGTTACAAAGTAATAATATAGCTGTCCTCTGTGCATGCATGTACAACAATCACCTCCAAACACAGACATGTATCTGCAGCAACACTCAAGTGGTTTTGATGCATCCACAGACCCACCTTGTACCACCACCTTAGCCAGAGTACCAGCACTGCCCATGAAGCTGTTAGCATAGCAAGCATACTGTCCAGAGTCCTGTGCAGTAAGGCTGTCCAGGATCAGACTACAGGTGCCTGAGCGGTCTGCTGTGATGATGTGACGTGGGTCATCCTCTAAAGGAAGGCCATCTAAGAGGTTTTTGACACAGATTTTAACTGTGAAACTAGCATTGTAACCAAACCACGCCACGCATGTGTGCAAAATAATGCGCCGATCAGGAAATCACATTACTAAAAACATTGCTTCTTTTAACACTATGGCACAATATACACAGTATATACTGTAGATATTTTGATAAGATTTAATATTTCTGACCTTTGAGCCAGCTGACCACTGGTTTTGGAGATCCTGTGACTTTACAGGTCAGTTTGATTGTCTGTCCTATCTTTGTTGTGCAGTCAGACAACGGTGACTCAAACACCGGTGGACCTGTTGACAGTCACAAACACAAATACTGAAATCACTCATCAAGCATTTAATGAAAATATTATGCAGATCAATATCAGAAGCCAATGTAATACTTCAACTGCTGTTGTAATATTAAGAATAGAACATACTGATTGACATTGAGGACTTTCATTGTCTGGAATTTACTTCCATTCCCAAAGAAACCCACTTACAGTTAGTGGGCAGGCTGGATTGTTGCTGTAGCTCCTTCAGGTCTTTCAGCCAGGAGAGTTTGACCAGGGAGGAGCGCCCCTGCAGTGTGTACCTCCGCAACGAGCCCCTGTGCTCATGCCACAACCCCCAAGACTTGTCATCTCCACCCACAGTCTCCTTTATTTCAACATCATTCAGCTGGATAGAGTGAGAATGAGAAAGACAAATGAGTGGGAAGATGGGGTCATGTTGAAAAAAGCTTTGATAGCACACTCATGTACTGGAATTCTCATCACATGTGGCCATATGTGGTATTAAATGGTTTATTTATTGTGATGCTTAAGTAGAATAAGTGAGAAAACAGGAGAATAGATCTTACCTTCATTTTGTTCTTGAAGGTGTAGGTGTCATTGTTCATACTGGTGTCCTTTTTGAGTTTACACAGTACAATGCATTCCTTAAATAGAAAGACTTGTCTCTGATGCCCCCTAGAGGTCGTCTTAATTTCTGGTGTCTCCTCCCACACTGTGAAGACTCCCTGAGGGGGATTAACAGCAAAATTAATCAAATTGTATGCTACAAGATGATGACTCATCAAATACTTTTTTTAAAATGTAGTTTTTAGGCAGTATTGTGGTACAGAGTAACTGATGCTGCAATTTGGTAACAGGAAAGTCTTACACACTGTTATAATGACATTTTCTGATGACAAAGATTGATACAAGCTATTAGACCCAAATCCAAACCAGGATATAAAAACATGTCAATTATCTGTATTTACCTGCCGCACAGGCTCGCCCAGGGCGCTAAGAGGAGCTGGGTAGCTCTCGATGAGGGACACTTGATGCAGGTTGCCAGACCTCCAGGGTAGACAGGACACCATGGAGAAGGCATCCTCCAAAAGACAGCAGCTCTGGCCACTTTTGGCTTTGTTTTTTATTAACTCCTGCCAATAACATTTTATATCATCATATTTACATCTGAGGTATTTTGACACATTAGCAGCAAAATAAGCTTAAGCATCTGCTATTAAGTTAATATAAATATGCAATATGCAAATATTTCGATAAGGTTTCACACATACATTTGTAAAAATAAAACTGTACTCTAACCTTCAGTAAAGCCTGGTAGGTTTGAATCCTCTCCACTGGTTGCTGGAGGAAAGTAAGGACATCCATGACAGGGGCCTCAGGATTACCAGACTGTATTAACTCCTGAAGAGTAACATATTAATGAAATAAAACACATTAGATCAGTATAATAATCTTGCTAATTAGCGCATAGTTTCCACAGTGTTAAATGTTTATGTTTAAATGCAAACAGATTTTGTGAGTACTTTGAAATACTGCTGGATAGCCTTGTCTGTGATGCAGGCCTCTGCTTGTGCTTGTCCCACGATGTAGAGAAGATATTTCTCAAAGTCCTCAGTCTGTTTGATCAGATGCATGGCCACATCGTCGTCTGTGGCACACTCTCTCAGACCGGGAAGGAGAGTCCTGAGAAGACATACTATTTTATTGTTTATCATTCAGAAACATTTAGATGAGCTTTTAGTTACTTATGTTAGTTATGTATAATACAGTCCACGAATTAATTTCCTGTGTGTATGTGCGAATGTATTACCTCTCATGCAGGCATACAATGTCCTTGATATTTCTGAAAATGATCTCTTTCTGGTTGAGGATATTAATCGGGACGTTGTGACTGGAGTCCAAATTATTTAGCATTTGGGTGAATATCTTCATCTCCTTTACAAACTCATCTTCTCCATCAATCAGACCTTGGATCAGTTGGCTAAAGATAAAGGGAATTCAATGAAGATTTGCAGCAATGTAGCAGCATTTGTTTTTAACAGTTTACATCTGAGATTTGTGACGAAAACAAATAATTTCTTCATAATCACAAAAGCCAAGTTATCAAGATGCTGCAGTATAGGAAGGAATATGCGCAAGAAACAATCAAATAGTGGAAATATATAGTTTAAAAATATCAGTCATTATATAACTGCAGGATGACAGACCTCAGAGCTCTCCTGTACTCTTCTCCTGTTGATCCAATTCCATCAAGATCCTCTTGCGGTGGTCTTAATTGTGGGAAGGTCTCCTGTTTAAAACATCATTATGTATTTATCATTTAAAGCCTTTAATTTACTGAAAGCCTCTCTTTTGACAGCACAGTATTGAAAACAGGACATGATTAATGATTCACAATATAACACATTTTGACATCTGGACTTAGTTGCCCTACCTTCCTCTTCTTCTCCAGGTAGGCTGGACACACCCATCCCTGTCGAGCAGGGTTGGTTTTGGTTGGTTTGGTCCTCACTAGCCATCTGTCAGGATGAACAGAATCCAGGACCTCTACAAACTGGCCCTCCTTCAGGACAAAACTGTCCTTATTTCCACTGTTTGGACTGTAGTCAGCTCGAGCCACGTACATTTCAAATGTCTCACGGGGGGGAAAAAACAAACATAGTTTAAGGCATATACAATTAAATGTTACAAAATTAAATTATTGCATGAATGTTTACAGAGCATAAGTCTATAAATACAGTGCATATACCCAAGATGAAACAAAATACATAAAAGTACCTCTCGTCGATCCTCCTCCCCTTCTGACTCTGATCCAGAGACGGTACTAGTTAAGGGTGTGTGAGCACGGAGGTGTTTAGGAGATGGTGTCCTCAGTCGACTTTCATGAGGCCCTACAAATCAGAGAGGAAGACAGCATAAATATATCTGATAGGAAATTTAATAAGAACTAGTGGCATACAGCAACAAAATAAAAGCGGCACTGCTGACCTTTGACCTTTAGTAGTTTCTTTGGAGGTTGCGGAGGAGCTATCTGTTCTTTATCATCTTTTGGAGGCACTTGGTCCACTGCTTTTGTCACTTCCCTGTAAAAATATTTGAGATATTTTGTGCATCTTAATGAACAAAATAAAAAAGGCTAGATATTTTATTTGTATAGCTAAATTAAAGTATACTCTCTGCCCTCTGACCTCAGTACAGCTGGGCAAGTCTCAACAGGTTCCATCATGTCTGGAGCTGTTTCATAATCAGACGGACTTGACACTGTTGAAAGCAGAAAATCATACATGAACTATACTGTAAATATATGGCCAAGAAAATCCAAATTTTGTGATTATACTGGACAGAGAATATGTTACTCACTGGAGCTGGTAGCAATGAGTGAACCTCTCCTCTCTTGCAGAGTCATCTGAGCATCCTGCTGCTCAGTCAGGTTGTAGGCTTCCCACAGAGAGACACTTACACTTTCCACATAGTTTGCAGCATCTGTGGCTGACGTGGCTGTCTGGGTTTCAGTCTGAGGTAGACTCTGAATCTGTGTTTTGATTTCAGGCTCTGGTTTTGGCTGAGCGAGTTGCAGAGGAGTTATGGCCGCAAGCGGCGGGTGCACGGCCTTCTGGACTATTGGAGCAGGCTTCTGAGGCTGTACTGTTATGTTTCCATTGTAGGAGGTCACACCGAATTTATTCACCACTTCACATGTATAGATTCCACTATCACTGGTGGTCAGGTTTTTGATCACCAGTGTGCATACACCATTCTCTGTGGTCTTAATTCGGCATCGATGGTCAATAGTGATTTGTTGGCCGTTTTTCAGCCAGCGCACCGTGCTGGGTTTTCCTTCTACAATACACACTAGATTGACCGTACCATGAAGATCTACGCTCTGGTTCTTAAACACCTCTTTAAAGACAGGTCGCATGTCTTTCCGGGTTTTGTAGCCTTTGAAGGCAGCCTGGATCTTGACTGCAGCCTCTTGCAGTTCTGGTTCATCCTCAATGCTGATGTCAACCTCTGGTGTTGCATTGTTTGGTGGTTGTGCACTCTTGGGTTCATGAATTAAAGGAAGAGTAGAGGGTTGGGTTAAACCCTCAATAAAAGAGCCAGGGGGCTGGACATCACCATGTGTCGCTGGTATGTCAGTCAAAGCCTCTAAGAAAGTTTCATCTTCAGAAATGTAAAGGAGAGGAATATCTTCTGTCATCTTTGTTGTTTGTTGTTCTTCCTCCCTTCTCATTGGCTCGACCACAAGTTTCATTTCCTGGTCCACTTCAGGTTCTTTTCTCATTGGTTTAACTGGTTGTCTGATTGGTTGTTTGGTGTTTGCATCCTTCTCTGCAGCTTTGACAGGTTGCTTAATTTTCTCAACTACCTCAGAGGCTTTTGTTAATGACTGTTGCCTCTCAAATCTCGGTTGCTCTTCAACCTCTTTTTTTGAAGACCCAACTGACTGTTTAATTGGCTGATCTTCCATTGTTTTCACCACAACTCTTGTCACCTGTTGATCATCCTGATCTGTCTCTGTGTCCCTTGAACATTGTTTTTCCATTCCTCCCTTTGCTTTGCTTTTTATCCTCGCAGGTGGTTTTGGAGGAGCAAATTCAACCTTCTTTTCTAAAATCCTTTCTGGTTGTTCTACTGACTCTTTGTCTACTACTAGTTTCAGTGGAGTTTTCTCGCTCTCTGCCTCCTGTTGTTTAACTAGGTCTCTCTGTTCATGGTCCTCTTCTGAATCATTTACAGTAGACTTTACTGATTGGACAAGTATCTTTTCAGTTTCTTTTGAAACAAATTTAAGTGGTTCCTTTCCCTCTGTCACCTTTCCTTTCGATCTTACTGGTGGTTTAAAAGGTTCCTCCTCTGTTTGGTCTACTTCAGCCTCCTTTACTGCAGACTTTTCTTCTTTTTCCTTTATTGTCTCTTTCATAAACTTTTCTACTGGTTTCACAGGTTTTTTATCCTCACTCTTCTTCCACAGGACCGTTCCTGGAAGGTTTTCTTTCCTCTCCACTTCACTAGTTTTCTCTGAAGGCTTTCCTGGTTGTATTGACCTCTGTTCAACTTCATTTTTATTTTCCGGACATATTAATGGTTGTTTCTTTTGTTCTAATGCAGTGTCTCCTAGAACCCTGTCTGACTGACCTGTGTTATGGTCAGTCTTGACTATTTTCTCTAGCTTCCTTCCTGGTTGCTTGGTCTCCATGAGAACATCTTTCTCTGTTTCCAAAGTCCTTGCTGGCTCTTTTACCTCCCTGTCAAACCCATCATCCTTTTCCAGTAGTCTCACTGTCTTATCAACCTTCTTGTACACCTCACTTTCCTTCTCTTTATGCGTGTCCAGTTGCATGACACTCTGTGCAACATCTAAGTTCAGCTCCGTAGACCTTGCAGGTTGGGTGCTCTTTTGGTCTTCATTATTTTCCCTCAGCATAGTCTGTTTTAGGTCAAGCAATGGCTCCACATCTTTGTCTGTGTTTGTAATAGATGCTTTCCTATTCGTTCTCTTTTTGGGCTCTGGAGGAACAGGCTTCTCGTTCTCTGCAGAAGGCGTTTCTTTGGAAACAGTGGCCTTTGTCCGAGGCAGTACTGTAGGAGGTTCTACCTTTGGTGGAGTGGATTGTACTGCTAGACACAAAAATGAAAAATAATTTGTTGACAACTGGTTTATGCATGGAGTTAGGACAGAAAAAGAACGCAAGTAGACCTATTTTTGTTCCTGTAACTTTTCCAATTAGGTATTAAGATGTACACACCTTTCACTGATAGTGTTGCAGTGGTCTCTGCACTTCCTGCTTGACATGTGTAGCTGCCACTGTCCTCAGGTTTGAGCTCCTTGATGTGGAGCTGGAGGAGGCAGCCATCCTGAGTCATGTCATACTTTTTGCTGGCTCTCAGTGGCAGCTTGTTCTTCTTCCATTGCACAGACACTCCAGGCTTAGACAGTTCACAGCACAGTGAGGCTGTAGCTCCTTCCTCAACCTCAATGCTTTGTAAATCTTTGTTGAAAAATGGAGCGGGTTCTAGGTAGATGGGACAGACCAGACCAAAACTATTGTTGGAGACAGAGCTGGATAAGGTGCCAAATTTGTTTTTGTAAATATCTTTTGTTTTTATGGAGTTCCATATAGTTCACACACAATCTCATATAAGTATTTGAACATTATAGTACACCTCCCTGTATCTGAGAACTTGAGAGACGATACAATATAAATTTTCCATGCATGCACCACAACACCCACATGTACAAACCTTTCACTGATAAAGTTGCAGTGGTCTCTGCACTTCCTGCTTGACATGTGTAGCTGCCACTGTCCTCAGGTTTGAGCTCCTTGATGTGGAGCTGGTGGAGGCAGCCATCTTGTTTCATGTCATACTTTTTGCTAGCTCTCAGTGGCAGCTTGTTCTTCTTCCATTGCACTGACACTCCAGCCTTAGACAGTTCACAGCATAGGGAGGCTGTAGCTCCCTCCTCAGCCTCCATACTTACTAAGTCTTTCTTGAAGAATGGAGGGAGCTCTGGTACATAGGCAAGAAAAACAGAAATGTACAACTATATATGTAATGGGAATAGTAGTTGACATCACCAGGTCGGCGGGTTTACCAAATACAGCAGAGTAAGATAATATAAGGACTATCGGATAGACCTTAGCTGTACGCAAAGTATTATACAATAACATGCATATAGGTCTCATTTTAAATTTTAAATTCGAATTTTCTAATTAAGTCAGAACTCTCCAAACATGCACAAACCTTTCACTGATACAGCTGCAGTGGTCTCTGCACTTCCTGTTTGACATGTGTAGCTTCCACTGTCCTCAGGTTTAAGATCCTTGATGTAGAGCTGGAGGATGCAGCCATCCTGCTTCATTTCATACTTCCTGTTAGCTCTCAGTGGCAGCTTGTTCTTCCTCCATTGCACTGACACTCCAGGTTTAGACACCTCACAGCACAGGGAGGCAGTACCTCCCTCATCAACCTCCACGCTTTGTAAATCTCTGTTGAAGAATGGTGTGAGTTCTGCAAAGATGGGGATGGATTGGAAATTAACAGAAATATACACCTCAAGTGGAATCGGAGAATGCCACATAGAGCAGACATTCAATTGTACATTTCCAAATGCACACACCTTTCACGGTCACAGCTGCAGTGGTCTCTGCACTTCCTGCTTTACATGTGTAACTGCCACTGTCCTCAGGTTTGAGCTCCTTGATGTAGAGCTGGAGGAGGCAGCCATCCTGTTTCATGTCATACTTCCTGTTAGCTCTCAGTGGCAGATTGTTCTTCCTCCATTGCACAGACACTCCAGGTTTAGACAGCTCACAGCACAGGGAGGCTGTACCTCCCTCCTCAACCTCCACACTTTGTAAATCTCTGTTAAAGAGTGGTGGGAGCTCTGCAAAGATTGGCATGAATTGGTAAAAAACATAGATAGTGGAATTGGAGAATATTTGACGATTTGACATTTAAACCAATTTACAATGTAGATAGTGTATTGCAATAATAGTAATTTAAAACATTCAGAAAACTTCAGACAATCTTTAGAAAGTACACTGAATTATGTTGAATCATGCATGCAATGCAAACACTCAATTGAACACTGTCAAATGCACACACCTTTTACTATCACAGTCGCAGTGGTCTCTGCACTTCCTGTTTGACATGTGTAACTTCCACTGTCCTCAGGTTTGAGCTCCTTGATGAGGAGCTGCACGAGGCAGCCATCCTGTTTCATGTCATATTTCCTGTTCGCTCTTAGTGGCAGCTTGTTTTTCTTCCATTGTACTGACACTCCAGGCTTAGACAGTTCGCAATGTAGGTAAGCTGTCGCTCCCTCCTCAGCCTCAACACTTACTAAGTCTTTTTTGAAGAATGGAAGAAGCTCTGGGAAAAGAAAGTGGGTGGATTTACCATATACAGTAGAGTAGGAAATCACACTGACGACCGGATAGACCAGGAAAGTACATGAATGCATTGTACAATAAAATGCATGTAGTTCTACTGCTAAAATGTTCTGATACAGTCAAAATTCTCCAAACATACAAACCTTTCACTGATACAGTTGTAGTGGTCTCTGCACTTCCTGTCTGACATGTGTAGCTGCCACTGTCCTCGGGTTTAAGATCCTTGATGATGAGCTGCAGGAGGCAGCCATCCTGCTTCATCTCATACTTCCTGCTGGCTCTCAATGGCAGATTGTTCTTCTTCCATTGTACTGACACTCCAGGCTTAGATAGTTCACAGTATAGGGAGGCTGTACCTCCCTCATCAACCTCCACACTTTGTAATTCTCTGCTGAAGAATGGTACAAGCTCTGCAAAAATGGGTATGGATAAAAAAGCATTGTTATACATCTCAAAGGATCAGTATGTAGGATTTAGTGGCAACTAGCAAGACAATGTATTTGGTAATGCAGGCATTGTCACTTTGACCCATTTATATACAACATACAAACCTTTCACTGATACAGTTGCAGTGGTCTCTGCACTTCCTGTTTGACATGTGTAGCTGCCACTGTCTTCAGGTTTAAGATCCTTGATGAGGAGCTGCAGGAGGCAGCCATCCTGCTTCATCTCATACTTCCTGTTAGCTCTCAGCTGCAGATTGTTCTTCTTCCATTGTACTGAAAGGCCAGGTTTGGACAGCTCACAGCACAGGGAGGCTGTAGATCCCTCATCAACCTTCACATTCTGCAATTCTTCTTTGAAAAATGGTGGGAGCTCTGTGAAATATAAATTGTTTAGGGAGTAACAGAGTGGGATGATTTAGTATAACAGAAATGACATTTAAGACATATAAATTAAGGCTAAATAAGTATAAATGATGGATAAAATATTTCTGAGAGATGAATGATGTTTGCTCCACTAGGAAGTAGTTTCAGAAAACTGAGAGCAATTATTATTATATAAATTATAAATTATTTAAAAATGCACAAACCTTTCACTAATACAGTTGCAGTGGTCTCTGTACTTCCTGTTTGGCATGTGTAACTTCCACTGTCCTCAGGTTTAAGATCCTTGATGTGGAGCTGGAGGATGCAGCCATCCTGCTTCATTTCATACTTCCTGTTGGCTCTTAGTGACAGATTGTTCTTCCTCCATTGTACTGACACTCCAGGCTTAGATAGTTCACAGTATAGGGAGGCTGTACCTCCCTCATCAACCTCCACACTTTGTAATTCTCTGCTGAAGAATGGTACAAGCTCTGCAAAAATGAGTATGGATAAAAAAAGTATAATTATGCATCTTTAAGGATGAGTATGTATGATTTAGTGGCAACCAGCGAGACAATGTATTTGGTAATACAGACATTGTCATTTCGATCAATTTACATACAACATACAAACCTTTCACTGATACAGCTGCAGTGGTCTCTGCACTTCCTGTTTGACATGTGTAGCTGCCACTGTCCTCAGGTTTAAGATCCTTGATGAGGAGCTCCAGGAGGCAGCCATCCTGCTTCATCTCATACTTCCTGTTAGCTCTCAGCGACAGCTTGTTCTTCTTCCATTGTACTGAAAGGCCAGGTTTGGACAGCTCACAGCACAGGGAGGCTGTAGATCCCTCATCAACCTTCACATTCTGCAATTCTTCTTTGAAAAATGGTGGGAGCTCTGTGAAATATAAAATGTTTAGGAATGTTTTAGTACAACTGAAATGACAATTATTACATTATGAACAATTATTATTATATAAATTATAAATAATTTAAAAATATTTTTCCCATGATTTAAATCTCTATGACAACTTACTATGCAGGTTCTCAATGTACGAACCTTTCACTGATACAGCAGCAGTGGTCTCAGCACTTCCTGTTTGACATGTGTAGCTTCCACTGTCCTCAGGTTTAAGATCCTTGATGTGAAGCTGGAGGAGGCAGCCATCTTGCTTCATTTCATACTTCCTGTTCGCTCTTAGTGGCAGATCGTTCTTTTTCCATTGTACAGACACTCCAGGTTTAGACACCTCACAGCACAGGGAGGCTGTATCTCCCTCCTCAACCTCCACACTTTGTAATTCTCTGTTGAACTCTGGTGTGAGTTCTACAAAAATGAGTATGGATTGGAAAAAAAGGAGAAAAGCAGAAAATACATTTAGTAATGCTGACAATATTAAGACTTTTTACTTACAACTTACACTGTAGACAGTGGAATTATAATTTAACACATTCAAGAAACTTCAGACAAACTCAAGAAAGTATATTAAATTTTGTTGTCTGGTTAATTGTATGCAGAGCAGACACTCGATTGTACACTGCCAAATGCACAAACCTGTCACTGATATACTTGCAGTGGTCTCTGCACTTCCTGCTCGACATGTGTAGCTTCCACTGTCATCAGGGTTGAGCTCCTTGATGAGGAGCTCGTGGAAGCAGCCGTCCTGTTTTATCTCGTACTTCCTGCTGGCTCTCAATGGCAGCTTGTTCTTCTTCCACTGTACTGATAGACCAGGTTTGGACAGTTCACAGCACAGTGAGGCTGTACCTCCCTCATCAACCTTCATGTTCTGCAATTCTTCTTTGAAAAATGGGGGGAGCTCTGTGAAATATAAAATATTAGTAGAGTAGAGTAACAGAGTGGGATGTTACAGTTTAACAGTAATAACATTTAAGGCCATGTAAGTTAAGGCTAAATAAGTTTGCACACTCGGAAATACTTTCAGACAGTTCAGTTAAGAACAACATTTAAAAATGCTTTTCCATAATTTAAAGCTTGCTGAAATTTACTGTGCAGATTCACAAGTGCACACACCTTTCACTGATAAAGTTGCAGTGGTCTCTGCACTTCCTGTTTGACACGTGTAACTTCCACTGTCCTCAGGTTTGAGCTCGTTGATGAGGAGCTGGAGGAGGCAGCCATCTTCTTTCATCTGATACTTCCTGCTGGCTCTCAGCGGCAGATTGTTCTTCTTCCATTGCACTGACACTCCGGGCTTAGACAGCTCACAGCACAGGGAGGCTGTACCTCCCTCCACAACCTTCACATTTCGTAATTCTTCTTTGAAAAATGGCGGGAGCTCTGGGAAAGACATGAGGGTAAGAGACTTGAAATGAAATGTATAATATACCTAAGTAGAATAAACAGTTGAAGAAATATGTTCATGTTTTGTAACCTACATATGAGAAAGATGAGTGGTGTTTGCTCTTTATCATATTTTTAAATCATAGAGTTTCAGGAAGTTTAGATTATTTATTATAATGCACACACCTTTCACTGATACAGTTGCAGTGGTTTCTGCATTTCCTGTTTGACATGTGTAGCTTCCACTATCTTCAGGTTGAAGCTCATTGATGTGAAGCTGGAGGAGGCAGCCATCTTGCTTCATCTCGTACTTTCTGCTCGCTCTCAGTGGCAGCTTGCTCTTCTTCCATTGCACTGACACTCTGGGTTTAGACAACTCACAGTGCAGGGAAGCTGTGCCTCCCTCTTCAGCCTCCACACTTCTTAATTCTTTCTTGAAGAATGGAGGAAGCTCTGAGAAATGGGGACGGCACAAAAAGTTACAATGGCAATAATAACATATAATAATATATAATATAATAACATGCAGTATTTGCACATTCACACGGAATTGAAAGTCTATATACCTGACACAAGTATGTGCACTGCACTGCATCCAGTACTGACAACCACATTTACTGATTAATTTACATTTGGTTGGACATTTTTATGTCGGAAAGTTGTTACTACGTACAGAAAGACCTTGACTGACACACATGTAACTTTTCTGAGTATGCTGATACAGTAAAAATACAGTAAGCTGTTTAATGGTTAAATGCATGCAGAGTAAACAGAGTAGTTGTTCAAATGTACACACCTGTCACTAACACAGTTGCACTGGTCTCTGCACTCCCTGCTTGACATGTGTAGCTGCCACCGTCCTCAAGTTTCAGCTCCTTGATGTGCAGCTGGAGGAAGCAGCCGTCCTGCCTTATCTCATACTTTCTGCCGGGACTCAGTGTCAGATTGTTCTTCTTCCATTGAATCGGCACTCCAAGTTTGGACAGTTCACAGTATAAAGAGGCTGAACTTCCCTCCTCTACTTCCACACTCTGTAATTCTTCTTGGAAGAATGGGGGGAGCTCTGGGAGAGAAATAATTGAGATATGTAGTGTTTTTTTAAGAAAACAGGTACAGCAGAGAGCATTCCAAGTGAAACTTACCTGTTACGGTAAGTTTGGCACTGCTCTGCACATCTCCTGTGTCACAGGAGTATATTCCAGTATCCAGGGGATCCACATCATGGATAAGCAAGAGGTTAAGTTTTCCCTCCTTACGTATCTCGTATTTATCACCATTTCGGAGAGGGATGTGGTTGCGCCTCCAGGCAACCGGAGAGGTAAAATCAGAGATTGTGCAGGACAAAGTGGCAGTCTCTCCTTCCATTATCACAAGGTCTTTAGGCTTCTCCTCAAATAAAACTAGAATTTGAAATCAAATAGAAAGGTCTGGTTCAGAGGATATTACTTTAGCTGAAATTGCACATTACTACAGAATAATACATTTAAAATTACGCCCTCTATCCCTTTTGTTTCTGCTTACTTTTGGGCTTAGGAACAACTAACAGACATGCAGAGGTCCTCTCCTCCCCAATCACAAATGCCACGGTGCCTGTCTCCTCAGGCGTTGTCATAGTGAGGACCAGTCGGTGCTCACGACCCTGGTATGTCATCTGGTTCATCTCGTTCTTCTGTAGAGGACTGGAGCCAAGCCACCAGACACCCTCGCTCACGTCCGCATGGCTCAGCTCACACACAAACTCCGCATCCTCGCCCGCTCTCACCGTTACGTCTTGCAGCTTGGTCACAATCTTCACGCGCTCTGCGGAGGAAGAAGAAGCTATATACAGCTGGCTTTTTAGAGATGGAGATGGAGATGGATTGTGACATATTTTACAACAACTTAGGTGAGAATGGCCTGATGGTTTTAATCATGCCCCATTTCTTGCACTGCAAATGAATTAGCCAAGTATATCAGTAAATAACAGAAAAAGATCAGTGAAATTGTACTGTAATATCCACCTACCCCTCACAATCAACTTGGCAGTGGTCTTCTTGCCTCTGGTGATACAGCAGTACTCTCCAGCATCCTCTAGACACAGTTTCTTGATCTCCAGAGAGTGTGTGGGGCCTTTCTTCTTTAAAATGTATCGCCCTCCTTCTTCCACGACAATGTCGTCCTTCTTCCAAGTGACAGGGACATTAGCACTGGAAATTTCACAAGACAGCAGCAGAGATTTTCCTTCCATCACAGCTTGGTTCTCCAGTTCCTTCTCAAAGAACACAGATGCTGCCGCTGATAAAAAAAGAAAAGGAGACAATGTTT
This sequence comes from Protonibea diacanthus, assembly GCA_028641955.1. Taxonomy (NCBI): domain Eukaryota; kingdom Metazoa; phylum Chordata; class Actinopteri; family Sciaenidae; genus Protonibea; species Protonibea diacanthus. The sequence continues at coordinate 14,066,182 of CM053979.1, forward strand.
TACAAAAGTTCAATTTACGTCTAAAATAATAAATACTGGTGTTAAAACAGAGCCTACAAGTGGATGTTGAGGTCTATGAAATACTCTGTAACAATAATTTCATGTACAAGCAGCAGCAGTGGAGTAAGGACTGAGTAGAGCATCGTGATCTTAGATAGACCACCTTATTGCAAAGGGTGCATTGAATAAACTGTACGTTGCTGCGAGTAATGAGAATTCAAGTGTTCATCGCTGCTTTGCGTGAGAAACACAAAATGACAGCAGGTCATATACCTCTCACGTTCACTTCAGCCGTTGTCTTCTGCTCTCCTAAGACGCAGCTGTACTCCCCGACATCCTCAGGCTGAACGTTTTTGATGTACAACTCCGCTGTCTTCCCTTTCTGTGTCATTCGATATCTTCCACCATGACAGAGCTGGTCCTCGGCCTTCCACCACTGCACAGGCACCCCAGCCCTGGACAGTTCACAGCGAAGGATCACGTTGCCTCCTTCGGCGGCCTCCTGGTTCTTCAGACCCGTTTTAAATGAGAGGGGGATAGCTGTGGAAAAATTAAGTTTAAATGCATGTTAACCTGCTTCAGACTGTTACATGGTGACTATAAAATGAAGACAGAAGCATTCAAACCTGAATAATCACAAATCAAAATACATGTCAGTTTTCCTCATTTTTTAAAAAAAGTTTAAAACATGCTCGCATTTACAAGCTTCCCATACGTGTAATGGTGATGTTGGACGTGGTCTTGATGTCACTGTATATACAGCTGTAAAGCCCGCTGTCCTCCAGCTGTGTGTTTTTGATGGTCAGCTCCATGATGCTGTTTCGATTTTTAATCTGGTACTTGAAATTATTCTTCAGCACCTCTTGCCCCTTCCTCCACTCCACAGCAAGGCCAGGCTTTGACAGCTCACAGCTCAGTGTCACACTGTTCTCCTCCTCCACCTGCTCGTTCTTTAACTTTGTCTTGAATGTGATGGGAGGAGCTGCAAGGACAACAACCAGCACATGGTTATTTTCTAAAGTTTAGATATTCGTTGTGTTGTCCGTGTGGGATCTCTCTCTTACCTTTAACGGTAAGCTCAGCAGTTGACTGGCAGTCGTTCGTCTTGCAGGTGTATTTTCCAGCATCGCTCTCCTCTGTGTTGTTGATGACCAGTTTGGTGAGACGTCCCTCCTGTTTCATCTCATATTTATATCCGGGTTTGAGGATGACTCTGCCTTTTCTCCAGTCCACTGGAGCTCCTGGTTTGGAGAGCTCACAGCAGAAAACTCCACTGTCCCCTTCCCTCACCTCCAAATTCTCCACCTCTTGTTTAAATGTCACAGGAATTGCTGACAAAAACAAGCAAACAGCAACTTGGGCAAAATCTGAAATTGCAGTTGTGCACTCTCGCTCTCATTTTTCCTTACTTTGTAAGAAATACAGGACAGTCTGTCTCATTGTGGTTAAGAAACAAAATCACCAGCGGAGTAGCGTATTTCCATGTAATGGCTGAAGTGATACTTACCTCTTACTTTGATGTCAGCTGAAGTCACAACAGTGCCAACAGAACAGCTGTACTCCCCAGCATCTGAGAGAATTAAATTTTTGATCAACATCTCAGCCACCCTGCCTTCTTGCTTCATCTCATATTTTTGTCCCTCTTTCAGCAGTTGAGTATCTTCTTTCCTCCACTCCACTGAGACTCCAGGTTTGGAAAGCTCACACCGCAGAGTCACGCTGCCCTCCTCCACAGCCTCCTGGTTCCTCAGCTTCTGTTTGAAAGTTACTGGGATGCCTGAGGAGTGATAACCCAGAGAGACAACACAAAATACTGTATAAGATGGGCCAAATTGTGTCACTATGTTAGATAATGTGTAATGGCTCTCACCGGTGATGATGATGGTGGCTGTAGTTTTTATGTCATCACAAACACAGCTGTATGTGCCACTGTCCTCAGGCTGGCTTTTCCTGATGAGCAGCTCCACGGTGGAGCCACTCTGCTTCATCTGGTATTTCTCGGTGTTGGTTAACACATTATCTCCTTTTTTCCACTGCACTGGAGTGCCAGGTTTAGAGAGCTCACAGCTGAGTGTCACTCCATTGCCCTCTTGCACCTGAATATTCTTCAGTTCTTGAAGGAATTTGATGGGCCGTTCTAGAGAAGCCCACAGGAAGACAAAGATCAAAATGAGGTGAAAACACTATGATATCAGTCAACTGACCATTGGATTTGCACATTTTTTTTAAGTTTCATTACTTCATTTGGTGATAGATGGTGAGAGACATTTATCTAAATAAAAATCTCTAAGATTATTACTTTAACCTTAAACCATGACACTGGATGGTTTCTCAGGTGCCCCTCTAGCCCAAGATGCAAGAAAATGTGATAACATACCCTTTATTTTTTTTTACCCCCGCCCCTCAGATAGCTCGAATCTGCCACTGTGTTGTAATCCAGAGCATATACCATGTATTCATGAGATCTTTAGTACATTCAAAAGAACGCAAGAAAAACATAATAAATAAATGAATAAATAAATGTAATTTACTGTAATGTGCACACTCACCATTCACAATGACCTTAGCCGTTGTCATCTGTTCTCCACATATACATGTATAATCTCCATTGTCGTCCAGGTTCACGTCCGTAATCTTGAGCTCCACCTGCAGATCCCTCTTCCTCATCTGATATTTGTCTCCGTTTTTCAGCAGCTCTCTTCCTCTCCTCCACTCCACAGAGGAGGCCGTTTTGTCAAGCTCACAGCGCAGAATCACACTGTTGCCCTCCATCACCTCCTGGTTGACTAGTGGCATCTTAAAACTTGGTGGTAAACCTGTCAATTAGAGAAACTCTTGGCAAATGGCTGCATTCATATTGCACCTTTATTCAAATTGCTTTACAATTTGTAGCTTGTGAAGGTGCTTGCCTGATCATTGGCAGGTATTTGGGGTTTGGGCTCAAACCACCAACCCTGTGATTAGAGGCCAAATTTAAAAATCAACTAAAAAGACTAAAGGCAAATAAGACTGCGTCGAAATCTAGTATATGGTTGGTCAATGTGCTCCTGAGGATATAATTCAGGACTTTCCACGCCTCACTGTAAAAGCCTCATGAGGATGTAAATGCTTCTTCATTTTGAAAGAACAATGCAGAGACTCCAACACTCAACTGATCACTGGTGTAACATCATCACTCAATTAGTCAGGAACAGACGTTTGTGTTTATAGAGCTTGTCCTTCTTTGCTGAGGTCAGGATCAAATAAAGGATAGAAACAAATCCAAGCTAATCTCTTCTGAACCAAAAAAGCTATTAAAAAAACATTGTAACAATTATCTGATATCTACTGAATTCCACATTTTCTTGTGTTCAGTATAATAAAAGAACATAATAAATATTACATGGAAGTTACAATGTACCGGTGATGTCAGCAACACAGCAGGTATGCTCACTGTCATGCTCATCACCCGTTTTCTAGCTAATCATTCAGTTTTAAGTTTGAATCGTGGAATGGATTAAATACAGAGCCCTGAGACACACAAAAAAAACAACTAGTGAGCCATTTTCTAAGCAGAAATTAGTCTAGACTTAAGTCTAAGTCTAGTTTGTTTTCTGTCTGTTTATGGTTTAAGTGACCTGTGAAACAGGTGGGTTTCTTTTAGGTTACTCTCTTTTCATCTAAGAAATGTTTTGGCAGGTGAAAATGAGTTCAAAACACTTTTCTTCTCACAGAAGAGAAAACAATTTATATCCAACTTGGAAAATGGATCACAAGAATGCTTTTTTCCTCACATGACTCTCAGGGATTCTGTAACTATATGATAATCCATTATAGGTGGTCAAACCTATGAAACACTGACACAAAAAACGCTCATACTAATACTAGAATTTAGTAAAGAACTGTTTGGGATGTGTCTAATTGCAAGTTAAACACATCAATATGACGTGGCTCTACATCCCATCTATTGTATCTTTCCACCCAACTCATGAGAAGCAATGTACAGTACACACAGTACTGTGACATTTAGCCACACAAAGGAGCACTAATTGGGTGACAAGATATGAAACAATATTCTCTCCATTGACCTTAAGTGAAATGAAATAATGGTGCTCACACAGTGCTGATACCCACTGGGTCTATTTTGTTTTTGTACTATATCAGAGCTGACCTCTTTGACGTCTGTGCTCAGGTGATTCTGTTGAATACATTAGGAGAATTCAAAAAAGAGGAAGACACGTGTTTAACCAGATAATGAATCCAACATACATATGTGAGGGAACTTTGACTGAAATGTCTCTTACCTCGGACAGTGAGCTCAGCGGTCGATTGGCTGTCTTTGGTCTTGCAGGTGTATTTCCCAGCATCACTCTCCTCTATGTTGTTGATGATTAGTTTACTGAGACGTCCCTCCTGCTTCATCTCATATTTCTCCCCAGGCTTCAAGATCACCCTGCCTTTCCTCCACTCCACTGGAGCTCCAGGTTTGGAAAGCTCACAGCAGAAAACTCCACCATCACCTTCCTTCACCACCAGGGACTGGATCTCTCGTTTGAACATCACAGGAAGTGCTGTTGTGGATATATAATAGGTAATCCTGTATTCACTGATTGCATTCATTTGCAACCTGCCAAGTTCACTTTTCTTCTTTTGTTGCAATACACGGAGCAGGCACCTACATTTTTATGCTCCCTCTCTCCTCAAAGCCATAAAAATTTCACACTTTGGCATGGGATTGAAGTCAGAGGTACGCGATATAAGTAAATAACAGATATATGGAGACATGGGCTATCCAGTGGCGGCACCCATTAGCTTTTTAGATATTATCATCAAAATGATTGAAAGATTACATCAATCATATAATCACTATTTTAAATATACTGCAAAGATGACATGGGAAACAGGTATGAAATCCTCTTCATTGGTCTTCAAACTTACGTTTTACTTTGACTTCAGCTGTGGTTTTCTCATCTCCTATGATGCAGCTGTACTTCCCGGCATCCTCTGGTTGGACGTTGAGAATGGTCATCTGAGCCACCTTTCCTTCGACCTTCATCTGATACTTTCCTCGAAACATCTCCTCAGTCAGCACCTGAGCCTCCCTCTGCCACTGAACCAGGATTCCCTTCTTGGACAGCTCACAGCGTAAAGTCACACTGTTCCCTTCTTCAGCCTCCTGGCTCTTTAGGCTAACTTTGAACGTGGCAGGAACAGCTGTTGAACCAAACACAGACACTGTTTTACATGTAAAGCAGAACACGAGCAAGAACATTAAAGAAGTGCTTTGCAGGTAACTCAATGCACTCCTAACACGCATCTCACACAATACACATACCGATGACTTTAACAGTGGCCTTTGTCCTCTGCTCTCTACACATGCAGGTGTAGACGCCGCTGTCCTCTGGATCAGCATCTTTGATGATCAACTCCAGGGCTGAGTCCCTCTGCTTTATTTGGTACTTCTCTCCATTCTCCAAGAGATCTCCACCAAGCCTCCACTCAACTGGGACACCAGGTTTAGAGATCTCACAATACAGCGTGATGTTGTGTCCCTCCTCCACTTGGATGTTCTTTAGTTTTTGCTTGAAGGTGATGGGAAGAGCTGAAAGATAAAGTTAGATTCATGAGAAAAAAGTAAATAAATCAAGAATTTAATGATCAGACATGATCAGTTTTTTGTGTGTTATTGTGCTATTGTATTGTAAAATTCTGCATTTTGCAAAATGATGGCGAGTTACAGTAGCTACTATTATATTTCTATTATCTATGTGCATTTTGTACAAAAAGGTTATTCAATTTCTGATTCAATTAATCATTCTGTATTGTTTTTTTAATTGTGCTTTATTGTGTTTTAATGTCTATGTCCATGTTTATGACTTCCTACAAAGTAAAGTAGTAGACCATAACTGAAACACTGTCAATAACAAACAGTTACCATTAACAGTCAGAGTTGCGGTGGTCTCTATGTTTCCACAGATGCATGTGTAGATATCGCTGTCCTCAGGCGTGACATCAAAGATCCTCAGTTCAATCAGCGTGTCTCTCTGCCGCATGTGATATTTTTCTCCATTCCTGAGAAGTTCATCCCCTCTCTTCCTCCACTCCACACTGTGACCAGGTTTCGACAGCTCACAGCGGAAAGCTGCGATGTTGCCCTCCTCAATCAGGACATTCCTCATCTTATGCTTGAAGGTGACTGGGAGAGCTGAGGAGTCATAAGTGACATAAATAATTATTGATGATGCATTATTGATAATTATCAACATCAGCCTATTAGTATGCCCTACCAGAGATTCTGACAGTGGCAGATGTCGTCTGATCAGCGCACACACAGCTGTAGACCCCACTGTCCTCAGGCACAGGCTTCCATATCAGAAGCTCCAAGTTGGTCTCCCGTCTCCTTATCTGGTACTTAACCCCATTCTTCAACAGCACATCATCCTTCCTCCATTCTACTGGAAACCCGGGTTTAGACAGCTCACAGCGCAGTATGACATTATTTCCTTCCTCTGCTTGCATGTTCTTTAACTGCTGTATGAACGTAATGGGGATAGCTGGAAAACAAGAGGTGACACTTGTTAATAAATTCAGTTAGGAGCAAGGTGGAAATAGTAAATTGGTGAAACAATTCTATGCATGGGCATAAATACATAAATAATATCCCAGCCTATCAACAACTTGTCATAGAGATATGAGACAAAATGACAACACAGCACCCAATAAAAATTGTTAACACTCCATAACAGAATACATTATCCTTTTGCATAATGGAGCTATACAACAAGCAAAACATTTCATGATACAGGCAAATCAGAGAAGAGAATCAAGCATCTAAAATATAGTGACATTTATTCTGGAAGGTAAAAACCTTTTCCTGCACTGATTTTGTAATTGAAATTGAATTGCTCTTGTTTTTAGGGATGGTTAAATGCACATGATAGTAAGGAGTTAATGTCATACCATGAACTTTGAGGCTTGCTGTCGTGCAGTGATCTCTGCACTGACAGGTATATTCTCCTGAGTCGCTAGGCTTCAGGGCTTTGATGGTTAGGGAATTGACTGTCTTCCTCTGTTTCATTGTGTACTTATCTCCGGGCCTGATACTCTCAAAACCTTTCCTCCAGTGGTACTGGACCCCAGGCAGAGAGTATTCACAGGTCAGGGTCAGGGTCTCACCCTCTTTGGCCTCCACAGGCTTTAGAGGCTGGATGAACTCTGCTGGAATAGCTAAGAAATACAAGAAAAAGTAAAAACAAGAGGGTAAGCAGAAAAAACTAATGTTATTACAAATTTTACCTCCATAATGCATAATTTTCAACAATCCTATATATAAACCTGTCTGACACCTAGGTCAAAAGGCAACAGTCAACTGTCTCTCAGTAAAATATCCTTGCCTAAATTGAGTATCAGCTAGGAATTACAACAATACCTTTGACGGTTACGACGGCCCTAGTTGTAACAGATCCAGCACTGCACTCATAGACTCCAGCATCGTTGTTGCAGACCTCCCGAATCGTCAGCCAGGCCTCACAGCCAGAACGACTGGCAAAATACTTTGAGGAGTGCCACATCAGGCAGCCATCTTTGTACCACAGGATGTGACATGGCTTGGAGGTCACACAAGACAAAACCAAAGCGCCTCCTTCAATAGCCTCACAGTCTTGCAGCGCTTTAATGATGGTGGGACGTCTCTCTGGGAACGTGACGAAGATGAAGCCAAGTCAAGATCAAATTAAAGGTGACTTAAAAATACACAAAATAACTGCAGGTTAAAGCCTCACCTCTAACCAACAGTGAGGCATAAGATCTTTTGTTCCCTGCTGAAAACGAGATAGTGCCAGTATCTTTGCGGGCAAGCTGTCTGAATGTGAGCGTGTGGTAGCCTCCGGGCACCATCTGGATCTCATTGAGGTCATTGGTGTACAGTAGAGTCTCATCCAGATACCACTTGACCCCGATGTAGTCACTGGGACAAATTCGACACCTGAATGTGACTGTGTCACCCTCCAGACACTCAACATCCTCTAATTCGTCCAGGATCAACACTTTTTGACCTGATAGAAACATGGAAAAGACGGAAAAGTCAAAAATTCCATAATCATCATTTACAGTAGCTATTAGAAGCTTGAGAAGCTTAAATACGTCAGCTGTTGCAGCATGTGCAGTATTTCCTTTGAATTAAATCAATGTATCATTCAGTTAAAATGAATAAAACAGAAATTAAATTAGTCATAAACCTTTATCGCAAACACCATATGGCCTCAGTTAAATTTAAACCAACACCTCCAAACCACAGTGATGCAATGCCCTATGGTCTCACCCTGCACAGTCAGCTGTGCCCGGCTCTGCATAGTACCGACGTCACACACGTAAATATCTGTGTCCGATTTCTCCAGACATGTGATGGTGAGGGACAACACCACACCCTTCTGCCTCATGACGTACTTCCTACCAGACCTCAGCTCCAAAATGCCCTTCAGCCAAGTCACCTGCTTGGCTGGCCGCCTGGTCTCACACTCCAAGGTCACTTTACCTTTTTCATCTGCTTGTGTGTCCCTCAGCTCCTTTGCAAATGTGTGCTGGAGTTCTGAAAGGAATGATAGAGTTTAGAAAACTAAGTCAAGCTTCACATTTGGTGCTGCAGTTGAGAGCAGCATTGATTTTCATACCACCACAGTAAAGAGCACTACATTGTGCTGTACATAATCATCACCTAACATTTGTTTTAAAAAGCCCTCACCTACCTCTGATCTCCAGCTTGGCACGTGAGGCAACACCTTCAGCCTCACAGCAGTACTCTCCAGAGTCTCTGATGGTGGAATTCTTGATCACCAATCTCGCCAGATTCTTCTCCACACTCATCTCATACTTAGGGCTCTGCCTAATCAAATGACCATTTTTCAACCAGTGAATGGTGACATCTGGATTGCTTATCTCACAGCTCAGCTCTGCGTCTTCACCCGGCACTGCTTTGACATTCAACAGGTCCCTGAAGATGTGCACTGGCTTCTCTGTAAGGAGGGAGAATGCATTCACTCACATTCAGGCTTTTTTTGTTGTTGCATAAATGCATCTACCCAAGGGAATATTTCAAAATAACATACAGTATCCTTACACACACAAACACAGATAAAGTGCCTATCATTTATCTGACAGGTATTCACCTTTAACAAAGAGCATAGTCCTACAGCTCAGGTCTTTAATTGTGAAGACAACGTCTCCCGCGTCAGTCAGCATAGCATCTCTAATGGTCATCTTATACTTGCAGCCATTGTTGATAACCTGGATACGGCTATTGGTGACCACCGCCTGCCCATTGATGGTCCACGAAGGCTCATCATCAAGATCATGAGAGAGGTGACAATCAAAAGTGCAGCTTTCACCTTCGAGGACAGATGTTGTCTTGATACGCTGAACAATAGTGACGTGTAAGTCTGTAAATAAGGTATTAAAAACAAAGCAGCTTTATTACAGGAAATATATCTCATCGGTGCTTAGTGTGAGTTCTCTCATTCTATCAATCATTTGGTGGCACTGTTGTCAAATTACCACCAATTTTTTTACTACTACTCACCATGTACAGTAACTTTAGCTTTGGTCTGGCTCGTGCCCAGGTCACAGGTGTACTGTCCAGCGTCATCCTTGCTCAGTGAATGGATGATCAGTGCCATGGACTTCCCAAATTGGAGTATCTCATATTTATCATCAGCAGTCAGGACCATACCATCCTTCCTCCAAACAGGGGTCACTGTCTCTTTGGAAATTTCACACTGCAAGCAGACTTCTCCTTGCTCTTCTCCTACTGCATCTTCGAGAGACCTCAGGAACACTGCTGGGCGCTCTGCAGCCAAGAACATCATTCACATACATTCAGATACAAGCATCAGATAAACGTAATCATACACATTAGTTAGTCCCTCAGCTTACCTTTGACCTTTAAGGTGGTTGTCTCAGAGAGAGGGCCTGTTTTGAACGTGACCCTGCTCTCCTGGGGCCGCAGCTTCTTGATTGTGAGGCTGTGCATAGTGCCCATGTGCTGGATCCTGTTGATGGCATTGGAATAGAGGCGAACATTGTTGAGGAGCCACTCCACATTGGCCACCACATAGTTGAGCTCACAAGAGTATGTGGCAATGCCATCCTCCTCAATTTCCACTGGCTCAAGGTGTTTCACCAACTTCAGCGTTCGCACTACAATAACAGAGGGGATAAATTATTTATTATAAAGATGTAGTGAATATCCAGTACAGAAAGTTATCACTCAACCATGTTTAACCTACCTTCAACCTTCACATGTGCTGTGCTCTGTGAACCTCCGGCAATGCAGCGGTACTGTCCTGCATCCATTCCTGTCAGGCCATGAATGGTCAGCTGTGCCCGTTTCCCTTCCCTCTTCATGCTGTACTTGTTTGAGTTCTTCAGAGCCGTACGACCTTTAAACCACCGCACCACCCTGGGAGAGGGGGCAAACCCACAGCTCAGTGTCACAGAGCTGTTCTCCTTGGCTTCTACATCGTCCAAGTGGTTGGCAACCTGAAGGGGACGTTCTAGAGAGGAGAAATATAAAGCAGCTTAGTGAGACGTTGTTTTTACAAATTCAGTTCAATGATAAATGCTACCCAAACTGTACTGTACTTTCATATCCTACAATTAGAGAGTAGAGAGAGAAGTCTTTCTTCCGGTTTAAGCAACTCACCCTTGACAGTAAGCTGAGCAGTAGAACGACTCTTGCCTGCCACAAAGAGCACAGGGCCAGACATGGAGCTTTCTGTGGAGTTGAGACAGAGGCTGTGGATGGTTCCCTCCCTGTCAATATTCACTGCTGCACTGGGTTCCAACACCTCACCGTTCAGGGTCCACCTGGGCGGCCTCCCTGATTTTAGGTTGGTCTCCACTTGGAACAGAGCGGGTTCTGGCTCCATCACCAGCACTGATTTCATCCCCCGTACTATGCTGATAGCCTGCTCTGCATGTGCAGCAATAATACACATCACTACTACTGACCCAACTCCTGACTTATATCATTACAAAACACACTCTTGATTGTATAGTTTGCACATTATGAACACGTGAACATAGGAATTACTCATTAATACTCAAAGTGAGTGTGCACGTATGCAAGACACATCGGGCATCTCACCCTCCACCAGAAGCTGACAAGAGGTTTTGTCATCTCCTGCATCACAGGTGTAGGTGTCCTCATCTGAAGAGCAGACGTCATCGATCGTCAGCTGCCTGTAGATATCTTGGCTGATCAGTTGGTACTTCTTACTGGGCAGGAGCTCCTTCCTGTTCTTGTACCACTTGACCTGAGCGTTAGGCCTTGACACCTGGCACTCCAGCAAACCCCGGTGGCGATACATTGCTATCTTGACCCTCAAAGGACGCACTATTTGGACAGGGAGCTCTGAAGAAGAGAGGAACGGGCTGTAAACCTCATGTGACCAGATGTGGCCAGACATCATTTCCTCCATAAATTTGTTAAACTTGCAACATAATAATTCTGATGGCTCTCACCTTTTACTGTGAGAGTTGCATATGATGAGACACGCTCTGCGGTGAACCTGATCTCTCCGGCATGCTCTGGTCTGACTGACTTGAAGAACAGGGAGTGAGTTTTACCTGCAATCAGCAAAATGCAAAATGTACTGCATTTAACCTGGTTGTGTATTTTAACCTAGTGTGTATATCATTTGTGTATTTCTTGGTAAAGTTGAATGCACAGGGGAGTATTTATTCTCTTGAGTATTTAGGTTGTGTGAAACCCATGTGGCTGGTCTCTTACCCTGATGTCTGATCTTGATGTTATCTCCAGGTCGAATTCGGCAGTCATCCCTGTACCACCGACCATCGACATCCACCTGATTGACCTCACACAAGAAGTTCACAGTTTGACGCTCCATGGTGTCAACATCGTCCAGCTCCTTCAATATCTGGATGTCCCTAGCTGGCAGAGGATAACCAAACCATGACTGTAAACTTAAAACTTAAAGTTAAAGCAACTAAACTGAATTTTATGAATCTGCTTGTCACTGATAGCCTTAATATAAGTGTTTGTTCTTTGATTCATAAAGGCAATGTGGGTGTAATGTAGCTCTTAAAACCATTAAAAGACTACGAGTCTAGAGCCATGCCAGCAGCAACTTAGGCACAACTGTCCATCGACTTAAATCAGCCTGCTAATATACTCACAATGATAATGCTAACATGTTAGCAATCATTTATCTTAATGTTTATGTCCATTGTCTTGGACACAGAATTATATATTATGGAAGTCTATTGTACCATCTTACCTCTGACAGCGAGTCTGCCTGATGTCTGAATGCCATTGGCCTGAAAAGAGAACAGGCCTGCATCTACCAAAGACACCCTGTTCAGTATGAGGGAGTGTTTCTTCCCATGCGTGCTGATGCGACAGTTGGGCTTCGACTTGACTTGCATCCCATCTCTCATCCACACACCCTCAATATAGGCCAGGTTGAGGGTCACCTCAAAAGAGCAGCTCTCACACTCGGACACCTCCACATCCTCCAATCCCTTCACCACTTGCAGACGGTTCTCTGGCACACAAAGACACGCAGAAAAAGTGTTAGAGATTCAAAATCTCATTGCACAGACTACACTGAAATGTACAACTTGGTGTGAGAAGAAAACTTACTTGCAGCAGCTACTATTCCTCCAGGTATAGTGTCTCCCATGCTTCTTGCTCTCTTTCAGTGTGATTGGGGAATCTTGTTTGCTTTTTACCACGGTTATCACAGAAGGGCTACAGCTATAATATGATGAAGAAATACATATTGGGTGATAACTCATAATTGTTGTTATTATAAAGGATACTTAGTACGTTTCACAAAAACCTCTCAGCCTAGTAATGATACAAATCTTCACGTCCAAAATGGAAACATTGTCAAAATGGATACACATGGCATCACCCTCATATGGTTGATGGCATGTGATGGCATGCCAGTCCTCCACAGTAATGAAGAGCAGAGTAATCTCTGTCACCTCACTTGGCTGAGCTCAGCACCACCAATATAGACTCAGCTGTGATGCCACCTCTATGAGGCTGCATACGCTGAACTGAGAAGCTTTATAAAACAAACACAAAGCCAAATGAGATCTGACAATTACTAAACTCATTGATATGATATTTGAGATCATGAAACACTCTCCAGAGGCTGGCTCCTCCCTCCATTATAAGAGGCATGAGGTTGTTCAAGCACTCCAAGAGGAGGGTCGGTCTATCTCATTACCTACTGTACCAAAAACACTTCATAATGTGTCACACAGCGACAATAAATTTGATTTGAACTAGATTAACTCTAGAGGCCTAATAAATTCAAAGTAAAAGTAAAGTCCAATGAGATGCTCCCCAAGATGACATGTGAAATGAATAAATACCACGGAAATTAAAAAAAACTCTTAAAATAAGTTGACAGTACACGCCTGAAACTTGCATATCTACAACTGTACAGTGTATTTTTGTATTATATCCACATTCAATAGCGACTGTCGTTTGGTTCCATAAAATTTATGCAACAAAATAAGGGCTGGAAAAAAAAACACCAAAGTAACACCAAGAAGTCAAGATATCACATCAAGATGCAGCGATGCACCCACCTTCAATGTAGACAGGTGTTTTCTAGGAAGAATACATCCATGCATGCCCTCTTGTTGCCCCGATGGAAAAAAATCAAAACACTTTCAGCGGAAAAAAAAGTGCCTAACAAAAGATCCAACATGGCACCAGATCTATACAGGTCTTGTCTTGTGTCTCACAAAGACCCCAAACAACAAACATCTAGCCAAAGGAGAGCATGCCCAGGTTTGAACGCTGCTTCCCAGTCCCCAAAGCAGAGAGCCTATAGCCTTTTCCCTTTTTTTCTTGCTTTGATGGAGAGTAGTGCTGAACAGCTGACATATCTCTCCCCACATACTAACCTCCAAAATAGCCTTCTGTCAGTATGAGGGCAAAGATAGCTTTGGCTTTATTGGTTAGAGCCAACTCATGCCCAGTATCAGTAGAACTATAAAAAAAACAATCAAAATGTATACAACAGGCTCAGTGTGGTTGATGGTTTTCTAGTGTGCATGAATGAGTGAGAGACAAGCTTAGTGCAAATTACTCAAAGGCATCCCAGGAGGTGAAAGTTATCTTCGTGTAGCATGAGGATGTAGGCGACTGGTCGACGCAGTTTGTACTGTCTGCACATGAATGCGTTTTGCAAACAATCAAATTCCTAGTCCGAGATAAAAGTGCATCACTCCATGTATTAGAAGGCTGATGTGGGTTAATCACATGCCCTATACAATACTGACCCAATATCTGTCGCTGTGTAGAACCTCAGGTTAGAGAGATCATGGATCACCACCGGGAGTTTCCACCACTGCACTCCTAAAAGGTCACAAAAGGTTAAACGATATGAAGACACACATATCCTTTCTTATATAACACAGATCAGCATTCCCTTGTGACGTTATTTATTCAGAGTAAGTGGTGATTCGTTTTTTTGACCCATGATGGCTCAATTCTCGATACTAATGTCTCAATGGACATCAGATTGAAAAAAGCGCAGAAAAGATTAAAAGAAACAAAGCAGCCATGCAGCACAGATATTGATTCCACTTAGTGGGGGAATACCAGTGTACCCACCTCTCGCTCCTCCTATCCAAGATATGTTAGGCTCAGGTGTTTCTGTTTACATTTACGAGCTTGAGATTTTGGGGTTCCCCATCCAGATAAAGACAGAAGAAAGCCAGCGCTACCCTACATTGTGTTCCCCTCAATTTGATAGACAGCTCCATGTGCCACTGACTGCTCCAGTGAAACCCGCCTGGATAATCTCTGTGCAGCCCTGCTGGGACACAAAAACAACTTGTCGTCACTGACAGGGGAACGATGGACAGAAGCTAACCATCTCATTTTACACTTCAGCAGGCCATTCATTACAATGCTTTTAACAGATTTCTTATGACGTGTGAGAAGGAAAGGACTTTTTGGTTAAGCAACCTTCAAAAGAGGATGTAAAATCCCTTGAAGATCGGGGTCAGAAATGACTCAAAATCATGTCGCGCCACAGTGAAGATGGCCGACAATCTTGAAATGTGGGTCTTCACGTGTGTAACATCCCATCGATGGCGCACATAGGCTAAAAATAGAGTAATGTTAAAGGAACCAAAGCAATGTGAGGATGTGTTGACTGACTTTAGAACTCGACAAAACAGCTGAACAGTTCACCTAAGCC
Source organism: Protonibea diacanthus (assembly GCA_028641955.1). NCBI lineage: Eukaryota > Metazoa > Chordata > Actinopteri > Sciaenidae > Protonibea > Protonibea diacanthus. The sequence goes on from CM053979.1 coordinate 14,081,406, forward strand.
TCTGGATCCTTGTTTGGAAACACTCCCCCCTTGTGTGTGTCACATTTCCTTTGGTCCAGACTCTCTACACCTGACAGCAGTCATAATAGATGTTCAACATACAGTATATTCAACCTACAGTAGTCATCTGATCATCAACCCAGTCAGCTAAAATGCCATTTCATCCAGGTGTTGTGAGCAACACATAGTGTTAGTGTGTTATTATTCCAAAATAAATTCATAACTATGTGTCATAGTCAGCAGCCATAGTCATACAGTAGAACAACCTTAGATGCCCTTGACTGAAGAAAGTAAACGAGACAGTCTTGGTATGTCTAATTACAGCATGGCCTTGAGTCTGATAACTACAGCCATAGGGGTCCGTCCACCCATGCCAACCCCTGAATGTATTTCAGATCACATTTATATAGAATATGAAGTGTGATTGGCTGCATAGTGAGGTAAATATTTCAACCAGACCAGTCATCCAGTAGATCAACTCCAAACATAATCACATGCAAGAGGTATTACAAGGTTTAAAGTGAACATAACACACAAATGGAAAACAATGCTGGGATTTGATTAGTGGTAAGAGCAGAAATAGAATGACTATTTATGTTCTTATCTTTGGACAAAATCATCGTTGATACCTGCTTAAATTTTAATATGATGGTCTTAAGGCAGGAATTATCACCCTCCCTTATAGGCCATACAAAGCCCTATGTGAAGTGTGTGTGGTACGGCTCTCTGGCTCCTTTAACCAAGTTTTAGTAACAGATCTAAATTACACTAGTAAAAGCATTTCACTGCTTAACATTTCTGTCACATCCTGAAAAACGTTCCTGATAGTCCCAGTTAAGAAAAAACAAAATGACTGCTTTTAATTGGATTGGTTTTTTTTTATTATTATTATTTTTTAGGAGTTAGCAATCAGAAGGCATTTCACATATTTAACAACATTCAGTTGTGATAAAAACATGAAGACAAACTTATTTTTTCCCTTTCTTCTTTGCACTTTTGCCTTTTTTGCCTTTATCTTTAACTGGTGCCTCCCCTTCTTCTTCTTCCTTTCCTGTGGCAGCTTTAATCCTCTTCTTTCCAAGCGGTGTCTTCGCATACCAGTTCTGGAAATATGTAAGAAAGAAAAAAAACATATAATATGATTATAATAATAATATGAATGAGTTACAATTTGAATAACAAATATATGAGATATCCACTGTACTTTAAGAGACTCTTCTTCCTCCTGAAACACGGGGTCAATCTTGGCTAATGGAACGACAAACTCAGCAGCAGTGAGTGGTCTGTTTGCCTGCTGTAGGATGCGACGCTTGGTGATAACACTCTGGATCACTTGGACAATGTGACCGGGCGTGTAGCCATCAGAAATCTTCGCAAGAGAGCTGAGGTCCAGCGCCTTAGTTATCTCACCTCCTTGATTTTTGATCAGTTGCTTCCACAAGACTGGAGACAAAAGTCAAAAGTAATTTTAAAGATATCATTAACATCATATTAAAACTTTGAATTGTTTCTATACTTACTGTGTCTTGAGCCATAGTCAGGTCTTGGGATGAGGATGATTTTGCTGTACATTTTACACAGTGACTTGATATCAGCACTTAGTGGGTCTTTAGTTGTTCCTATTATCAGGACACGATCCTCCCCTTTGATCAGCTTGAGAGACTTGGGCAGGTCTTTCTTCAGACGTTTTGGTTCTAACTGCGTACACATCCAAAATGGTTTCAATGACCAACTGAAACTGATAATGCTATTCAAGCTTTTGTTCTTGCTCAGAAATACCTCTTTTTCTTCCTTGGGAACTTTCTTGTAGAACATTTTTTCTGCATCTTCAATCCATATTACAGAAGGCTGCAGCAATCTTGCAACCTGTGCAAAGATGATAATGAAGAATTACATTTTTACTATCTATCTATCTATCTATCTATCTATCTATCTATCTATCTATCTATCTATCTATCTATCTATCTATCTATCTATCTATCTATCAGAAGTGCGTTACCTTTAACACCATGTGAAGCATCATTGCGAGGCCACTCTTGCCTGGGTACTTTCCTGCTGTGTTCAGAGGTGACAGATCAAACAGGTTGGCGCCGGTCTCCTGGCAGATTGCATGGACCAACATCTTCTTACCTACACCAGCCGGCCCTACCAGTAGGATGGCCTTAATCAGAGGTGCCTTCTCATGTACCACCTGAGAGCCTGCAGACGTCATCTTATTTACAAATCACAAGAAACATTTTCAGTTCAATTTATTTTGAATATGACTTGAATAACTTTCTTACCTAATGGCAGAACTGCATACAGAGATAAGACCTGCCGCACATCTGACAATGATGGCATGGGCTCAATGTCATTTTGTCTCAGTGTGGTCCCAAGATAGCTATAGTCACCTAGGAACAAGAGGGAACAACTATTAGATTATCATCAGTTATTAATCTGCAAAGTGAATTAGTGGGGAAAACTGCAAGAGTTAGTGTTTTAGCAGTCTCAAACCAGAAGAGGGCAGCACATCACCACTAAATTGTTTATAGTGGCCGTGACTATTACAAAGTAGTGTATTGTAAGAGTTTTGTGTTATGTCTATGTATTGATTGCTGTCAGAATAAAAGTTCACATACAGTTATGATCATTAAAACACAAAGATCTCTGAAAGATGGCACAGCACTTAACACAAACAGTTTACAAAGTCTTACCCAAGTAATCCTGCATCCTAACATTATTTGCCTGTTTCAACAGGCCTTGTTCCACCAGCTCCTGACACAGGGACTCAAGAGTCCTAGCAGATGTGAATAAATGATGTAATTGTTTTTCTCCAGAATTAGCATTGACTAATTTATTGATTTCATACAACTCAATGCTTTGCTGAAAATCATATATTCCACATGTGCATCCTCTGTGTGACCTCACCTGTCAGATGTCAGATCTTTCTCCTTTTTTTTCTTCTTTCCACTCTTAGATCCTTTCTTTTTCTGTGCAGTGAAACATTATCAGGACACAGCTCAAGATAATCAATGTCAACTGTGTGTGAATTGTCATTTGTCTTTCATTTATTACCTTGGTATTTCCTTTGGTTTTACCGCCCTTGTCTTTATCCACAGCTAGCTTCCATTCAGCTAGCTCTTGTCTCATCTGCTCATCTACCTGATACAAGCAGAATAGACTAATGAGCGCAGGTGGTGGCAGAGACACTGAACTGTTATAATTACAACATTCATGCGCAATTTCCTGTTAGTTTACTTGTTAAATTTCTAACGTGTTGTTTGAATATGTAGCGCTTTAATATGTTTCGTATTCTGTTGTTGTTTTGCAGAAAGCATCACCTGTAGTCGAATCTGTGCCTCAATGACTTTCCTCTTTTCTTCCTTGATCAGCTCCACCTCGTGCCTCTGGTTGAAGTTTGTGGTCTCATTGCGATTTTGCCAAAAATCTGATGACAAACAATAATTCAGGCTTTATTTTTGTGAATGAGACGCTATACCATCTAAACAACATGAACTGAATGTGGACTTACAAGTGTTCGCTTTATATTTGAGGAGATAGACTCTAAATAATCTGGACAATGGAAATCTTAACCTTTCTTCGATTTAAACATACCTACATAGGTTTTGTGTCCCATTTCTAAGTCTGGAAGAAAAGCCGAAGGTAGCATCTTTAATCCTGCCTCCTCTTCCTGTAGTTCAAAATGAAGTTGCATTGGTTCATTGAATGTGCAGAATTTTTGGATTGGTTTAAATACGTATCCAACACATACAGTGATACAGTGATGAGCCCTTACTTCATCATCACCCTTCCCTTTGTCCTTTTTCCCTTTTTCTTTCTTCTCCTCCTTCCCTTTTGGTTTGTTGTTGGACTCCTCCTCTTCCTTTGCAGCAATTTCTTCCATTAACTGAAAGAAATGAGTACACAAATCATCTTTCTCCTTCTGCAAACTGCTGTAAAAATATGCAACAAATCAATACTTTTGTCTAAGAGTGTGATTTACTTGCTGAGGGTCCTTTTCAGAAAAAATGAGGGCTGAGCCTCCCTCCTCTTCATCCGGGTAGTCTGGGAACGATCCCGTAGCATCACTATTCAAAAAATAAGCAAATGGAGGAAAATACAATTATTTGATTAATATTACTAAATGTGTAAATGCTCCACTGAAATGACCAAAATCACAACAAGCTCCTTTATGCCACCTTACCGGCATTCAATGAACCACTGTCGGATCTGATCTTTCATGGTCATGCACATGTCTTGACCCTCCACTTCCTGCAGTTGGTTTGTGATAGCCACGACAGACTTCTGATAGTCTTCCTCATACTCTTCCTGTTTAGTCCGTGTGTAAGCTTCATTGGCCCGGGCAGAGATTTCTGCAGGGCACGGTGCCTGGTATTTTGGATCCATGATCTAACACAGGAGTGACCAAACATACTTCATATGTTAAAAACTGGCAGTAGTTCGTTTTTGCAAGCTCTCAGGAGGAAATTACAATCAAGGAAAAGAAGAGTTTAAGTGAAAAGATGACTTGAACAAAGTCATAGACAAAGACATAAGGTCTTAAATTCACATATCATTAAGCTTTTAGATTTGTTTCATCAGATGTACTGGTGGTTTTGTGAAAGAGTGTGAATGTATTTTTACAGTTTAAGACGAATAGTAAGACTGATGGCCCATTTTACTTACCATTCCCAAAAAAATCATCTCTTCTATGCGAGCAATCTTTGTCCTCTTCCTCTGTATGTAGCCCCTCCACATCTGCAAATCACATTCAACCAAATGTTTTGCCATTAAATACTGTATGACACAAGACACAGAGGAGGTGGAAAAAGAGGCGTGTTGGTTTATGTTGGTAATGAGAACCTTCTGAATGCAGATTGCAGCTGACTCAATGCCACCTGTTCCAGGGTCTTTGGTCGTGTACATCCTGTTCATTTTTCGGCTCTCTTCATTCAACTTTGCCCTCAGGCGTCCTTGGCGCGCTCTCTCCGCCACTTGAATGATCTTTATGGCCTCTTCTTGACTCATGTCCTTGGCCATTAAAGGCTGCAAGGACCGTAAAAAGAAGTACAAAGACAAAATAACAAATACTTTTCTGCTTTTCATTAATTCGTTAATCTAACAATTAACAAACAAATCTAAAACTTAACTAATTCCCAGTTGTTCCCCATATGTGGTAAACCTCTATCCTGATAAGTTTTGTATGCAACAAAATAAAAAATCTTCTAAACTCACACTTAGGCTTTCAGTAGCCGCCGCCATTTTGAGGATATCTGTCACCATCATCTTTCGCTGCTGGAGTGCTTTGCTGCAATCACTGATGAAATATCGAGGGATAGGGATCTCAAGGTCTACCTAGAGTGACAACAAAGAAAACAGCTGTTCAGTTTTGTCAACCCAGATAATGCCAATGCCTGCCGTGAATAAGTCAAGACAATTTTGTTCAGGTCATTTCATTATTGGTGCTCTGAAAAAAATGAAACTTACAGGTTTAAGCTTCAAATCTTGAAGGACGTCATCCATGTAGTGGTACTCTGAAAACTCCTTTTCCACCATTTCATTCTTCAGCTCCAACACCCTCCCAATCACACCATCAAGAACTGTCCGAATAAGTCGTCTCTTCTGAGGGTGGACCACCTGATCGTACACCTCCTCCAGGTGTCTGAACATTTGGATGTAGCGCACGTAAAGCATGGCAAGACGCTGGAAGAACACCACCCTGTCCTTTTCTGGGCGAGGGGGCTCAGCAGGAAGCTCCTCAGTCAGCAAACGGCTCAGCTCTAACTGGGCATCTGCCCACATCTGGTTGTATGTCCTGTGAACAGTGAAAACAATGATGAGTTGAGAAAGACTGGTAAAATAGTATTTTAATTAATATCAGGTGAGTGATAGTCCACAGGAAATACATCATAATTTATGCAGGCCATACCTTATTCATTGAAAAATAGTCAAACACAGGAATAATGACAAGATAGAAGATATGATTTTTGCTCCTGTTGGTATTTTGGTAAATGTGTCTCATAATAGTAACAAAGCTGGTCCAGAGCTGCTCCACCGTCAGTGTATCTGACATTTAGCCAGCAGGATAACATACCATTCAGTAGCAGTATTGCACGTTGCATTTATGTCCCCTGATTGTTAGCTACTGCTACCACCCTGCTGCCATGAACCAGGTCTGGAAAAACACACTTTGAGATACTTTTTTTGTATTATTTACATGTATTGCTTTCTGTCCTGTTTCTGATCAATTTTTTTTTTATATAATTTTACAAGTTACATGACAAAGTGTTATAAAATGTCTGCAAGCATGTCTGCACAACTGTGCTCTAACATTCCTAGGCGTGCTAACTAGAAGCTAAAGTTAAAGTTAACAAGCTAACGTTTAGGTTCAACTGCGGGAGCCGCTGACAGCTGCAATAACGGCGGCGTCCGATGGGGAGTTTACCTTTGCGACATGTCGCTGCCTCCAGAGAGGGAAAACAATGTTTTTCAGTGTTTCTTAACAAATAACAAAACAAGTTACAGAGTGTACAACTAGAGTAACGGTAGCTACAGCGAGCTTAGTTGACATGGTGCTCACGCCGTCTCCATAGTAACAGGCACTACGGAAGTAACGTGCCCACTTTGAAGCAGTGGAAATCATGGCGGAAACTGACATTATATTGACATTATGATTGTTTTTGTTGCTGCTGCTGCGAATAAAAACAATAATGCTAACAGGAAACAATGATTTTTATCTTTTTAAAATGTGAGTATGTGCACTTAAAGCGCTGACAGACTTGAAATATAGGCCCACAGCTTTTTTGAACTACATCAGCTCTTTGCTCAACAAGTGATGCACCACTAGGTGACGTCCTTCCTGTGAATTTATTTTACAGACACTTAAATGTCTGTCAGGAAAGATGTAGTTTATATAAATCTAATTTACTGTATAATTGCATGCAAACTGCAAATGCTGTTTATAGCTGCCAGTGCTAAATTACATTTAATTAAAGATATAAAGGAGGCTGTAGTCTACTAAATTTCCATTATAAATGACAGATGGAAATATGAACCAATCTGCAGACTTGGATGGATTAATTCATTATTACACTGCTTTAGACTGCGCTTGAACTATTGTCTTAAAAAGAGGGCTTATAATTCAGATAGCTTAGCCAGCAGTGCACAAACTTTTTGGACCCTCATTTAAATGCATTTTAGTACCATATATGTACTGTTTCATGTTTCACAGTTATACATGTATGATCAGTAAGGGTTAGAGAACAGCCGCATGGCTGCTCCTGGAGGCGCATTCTCTGGAGCGCTTAGGCGGTCACAAGACTTGGACATCGGTGAACAAAAACAACGACACGCTGACAGGTCAGCTAGAAGCTTACAGGCCCACAGATTCTTCTCTTCTCTGCACCCAACATCCAACAAGTTGGTCCATTTGGAAAACTACTTTCATGCGCGCCGCCGCGCCTCAGGTCTTTGTGGTTTATGTTTTTATTTTTATTTTTTAAATGAAAATGTCAGAGGAGCTCTTGTTTTAGATGTTAAACCTCTAGTCTGTCTGGAAAGGGTCATTTTTATTTGGAGTTAACTGGTGATGTTTTGGTGCGTAAAGGAGGGGCGCGTGCCAAAGTGAGCGAATGCCACTGGAAGAAATTGCAAGATGTCAACATTGCTTTACCACCCACTCGAAATCGATTGTATTACCTTCAAGAAGGTGGCTCCTCATATAAATACGGACGCATTATTTCAAGAAAGACGGTGGTGAGCACAATCTACTGGCTGTTCTCTCTCTCCTGTCGGGACCACAGACAACGCCTGGAAGAATTTGCTCAAGACAACTGTGTCCACTCCCCAGGACATAAGCATCTTTAACTCCTAAACTAGTAAGTCTAAAGTTAGATTGACTATACTTGCTTTATTCTTGTGTTAAACTAGAAGAAACGCGACTGCTGCGTAAAGTGGATTGCATCAGAACATTTCTGGCGATTAATTCCACTTTTAGAGGCTGTGCATGTTACCTCTGGCATGAATCTTTTTTTTGTGTGTGTGTCATTCTGTGAACGTGAATATATAGCAATGCTGATCCATCTGTTTTGAGTTAAGTATGATGCAAAGTATGCACTTATCTTTTTTTTTTTTTACAGTTGAATTACTTAATAGAAGCAAACCCTGTGTAACAAAACTTGTTTTTATGTTTTCAGACAGTGAAGTCATGCAGGTGGAGAGGAAATGGCACATACTGTTGACTATCTTCTTTCTGCTCATCACCTCGGGCCAGTGTATGGACAGCAAGGATGTCAAGCAAAAAGAAAGAAGAACCCTGTTGGATCTAATCTTACAGGTTATCAGAGATAGCCAGCAACGGGACAAAGCTGTCTCCAGGCGCTGTAGCAGTGGACTCTTCACTTCAGCCCAAGACATGAAGTTCTCCTCCCGTGAAAAGCCTTTCTATGTTCCTAGGCTGGATAACAGTAGACTCATAGGTAAGCTGATAAGATTTATTTTTAGATCCTGATAATGAAAGCATAATCCTCATTTTACTGTGGGAGACAGCTGTCATTGGTCTAGTCTGTGTTGCACATCTTATTTAGTTTGGCTGAATAGAACAGCAAATGAAATTTGCCTGTTCACGTTTCATGTTTTTCTGTTCTCAAATGTCTAACTAAATTTTAAGCTGTTGTATAACACGTTGAAACCAGGTATGCTTCATTTTTGTTGGACAAAATGATTATGGCATATTTATCAAACTTACTTATTCACCACATGTGTTAGACATACAGTATCATTCTCTCATTCAAACTGTTGATTGATGACGGAGACGTGGATAGGTACTATGAATTCATGTAGGAGGAGCATCGTCATGCCAAACCCGTGAATGATTCATTGAGTGTGATTCATTGTTGAATCTTAAACATGAATGATGACCACCCCGCATGCACACTGCGCTGTGCCAGAAAGCATCTCCGATCGAGAGCTTCTCTGTGTGACGTATCAGACAGAGCAGAGAAACAAAATTGGCTGTGTTGTGTCATATTAATGTAATTTACAGCACTGCAGCAAAGTCACTGTTACTCCAGCACTCGTTTTGACTGTAACTTTCCAAGATCCAATACAGTTTGTCCAAGCCAGACTGTGATTAAGAAAAGGTACCCAGAAAATCCTTTTTTTTTTTAATACAGTAACTGTTTTTATTGCTGCAACAGGCATACTTAACTTTAAGTTCAGTCTGGGACTGTGTTTCATTGGTATGTGCAGTGGGAGTTTATGCAGTGCAGAGTGAACACAGTCTGTTGTTTATCTGCAATTTCTGATTCTCCCTTCTATCACTATCAATTAGATTATGTTTTAGAGACATTGCACAGGCATCACGAAGCTCAAAGTCCTGGCCCCAGCTTATGCAATTGGAAAAGTACCTTTTCTCAGACCACTGGCTGGATGGAATTTATCTTTTGAGGATATTAAAAGCAGCATATTAGCAACTGGTGCGTGTCACTCTACCAAAGATCCATGGTCACGCAAGGATGGATGTCTTGAACACAATAAGGAAAGGAGGAGAAACAGCTGTAAACCCACTGATTTGTTTACCTTTACAGTAATTGTCCTTGTGTGTTCCTCAAAAGCCATGCCCGTGTCATCAGAATGACAGATATGGTGAGGCAGACTTAATATAAAGGAACTATTTTATTTTTACAACTGCTTTTATCTGTTTATTTTCAAACGTGTGGCACCCGAAACACATTTCAGACTGGCAGCTTTAGACATTTGGATTTTATTCATGTTGACATGCATTTATTAAACTCCAGGTAATACAGTACACATCCAGACTGTCCATTTTCACTCTTCACATCTGGGGTTTGGCATGACAGTTGGCTCTTACATGTCCATAACTCTTTTTTAGAATACTTAAATATCTAGATGTGTTTATTCTTTTAATCATTGTAGATAGGGTGGCTTGTTTTGGCTTTACTGTATATCTGGATTGTAAATGTTTTTAGAATTACTTCATGTGTTGTCTTCAAATAGTCATTCTCCTCCTGCATTTCCAGCATTGCATATTCCTGGGTCTGGGGGCTAATGTAATGTTAGGCCCAGTAACTACTGACATGGACTTATTGTGATGAGCATTAAACTCCAATACAATAATCTCTTTAGCCTGTTAGCATGGCCAATGTGTTATCTGACACCTACATGTGTTGCCTGCGTTGACGTAGAGTAGACAGGGGGTGCTTGATGCCCTTATCCCCATCTAGGCTTCTGAAATGCCCCCATGTCCAGTGAGAATAATATAAAGGTACAGATTGATTACACAAATGCAACATTTTAAGCACTGCTGATGAACAAATTTCACAGTAAATAATATTTATTTATGTATTTATGTACAAGTATATTTATATAAGATGTAATGAGTGCAGTGAAATACTTGATTTTTAAGGGTAATGAATAATAATGCTGCATCCTCGTGTTGAACTGAATCATAATTTTTTCCTTAAAGTGGTAATATTGACAATGATAGATGCAGGGGAGGGTGACTTTGACAGTGACAAATATATTAATCATGATAACACTTGGCTAGTGCTCACTCGTTGCAAAATGACTAAGCTAACAGTGATTTTCTTTTCCAGAAGTTGTTCCTAGAGACGTAAACATGAAAGGCAAATTCATTCAGCATTTCACAGGTAAGAAAATTGCCACCAAAGACAACATCATAAGTGAAAAGTTTCAGCCTTCATTGCATTAGCTGTTGTCCTCTCCAAACATTGCAAAACTATTTTATCTGGCAGCATCTTTTAGAACATAGTTGGCACTTTTCCTGTGCAACTTTTGGCTGGAAATGATTTGTTTTTGCCCTTTTGAGAACATAATTTTCAGCTCTGTAAGCAAGCATACAGTGTTCTTAAGTCATAGAAAGCTTTGTGAACACTGGCACTGCTGTGGGTCAGAAGAAGGTTGGCTGGCTTAGCTGTACGGCAGCAGTGCAGAGAAGCTGACAGAATTAAGTTGAAGGCAGTGCAAGGTTAAGCTGATTATTCGTCTCAGAACTTATAGTAGACTTCATTATTGGTGTGAAAATCTGGAAGTTTAAATGTTGGTGCAGGAACTCTTAGAGGTGATTATAAGTGAAGACTCAATTTACTAAGTCCAGTTGAACCCTGACTCCTTAACCATGTCACATTTTACCTCTGTGATATGTCTTCTGTTTTTTTTCTGTTGATTATTCACAAATTTCACTGTAGGCAAATTTGAAGGGGAGGGAAAATAATGAAGCCCTTGAAATCTTTTTCTCATTTTGCCTGACAAGACCTTTTCCATTAAGCAGGACCAGTCAAGTTCTCGTCGGAGTGCAGAACACACTTTCATAGACTTTATCACAACACAAGGGATTGCTCAAGACCAGCATGTACGTATGCCTTTTTCCTCTCACGTTGCTCTTTTTTAATAATGTATTCTATGCCTTTTATGCATTTTAATCATCACAAGTATTATGCTTTAACTGCCCTAAAACTCAGTGTTTTCAATCATCATGTTTTTGTGAGTGATTTGTTCCTTAATGAACACAACATTTGCTGTTGGAACAGTTTTGCAGTTCTGGTTATTTCAAATGAGAAGTTTCTGTCTGTGCGGTTTGTTTTGTCTTTTTCATCTTTTTCTGCTTATTACTGGTTTTAAGTGGGTGGGGTTTGGTTGGAAAACACTGATGTTACATACTAACACACACCAGTCAGGATTTAGCAATATTTGAATCAATATCTGCTTACAGTGGGTGGGCTGTGTTTCAGTGTCAATCACATTTGATCAAACCACACCCAAACATTCCTGAAAAGGCATATTAATTGACTAATTAGATTAGAGTGCTAAACTAATAAATAATTATATAATAAAATAATTACTTTTTTATTTTTTGTATGTTTTTTCAAAACTTTAATTTTTTAATTTATTGTTTAATATTGAGTCATAAACTCTGTAGAAAAATCCTTAAGATTTAAAAATCAAGTTATTAGGCTAAAATACCTTTCAGTCATGGAAAAGCATTTTCATTTGCACATTAATGATCCACACTAAAATATATAAGATTTCTAGTGAATGTAAACATGACTGATTTTAATACTGTACATGATTTGACAACCTGAAAACCTCTGAAACAACTGAAATATGATTGCTGAAGTGATGGATAGAGCAGTGGTTCCCAACAGCTTTGTCATCTGGCGCTTTAAGAAAGAGCTATGTCTATTTCTGACCCCCTGGTCATGTAACACCTTGCATAATTCTGTGTTTTGCAAGCCGTTCAAACAAAGAGTGATGTTTACTTCACTTCACTCTTCACTTCTCTTTGAATAGTATTTAGAGTCATGAAGACGGAAATCTATCCAGTATTTCATAATCAAAAAAATAAAGATAATTTGTGTAGCAGAATATATTTAACTATATTTAAAAAACAACAACTTGTTAATCAACCCCTGCAACCCCTTGGATTTATCCTGCAACCCCTTGGAATGTCATGAACTTCAGGCTGGGAACTGCTGATATAGAAGCACCCAGAGCTATAGCCACGGTTTTGCAAACTGAAGGATCCATCCTTCTTCTGGGATGACGTCAAGCAGACATCAGACAATGACTGCAGACAGTGCTCCCTTGTCGCAGATGAATATGTTTAGCTACACTTGCTTTCATTGTGGACAGAATGCATTTGTGATGCAGTCAAGTAAGCACCGAATCAGACTTAATGTCCTGTTGTGATATACAGTAGGTAGTTGGTTCACTATCAGGATTCATCTGTTGGATTGGGATGAGGCAGAGTATTGTTGACTGCAACATTTCTAGTTAATTTCTCATGCTTATGTTGCTGATAGTGTCATTAGAAAACGTGAGTGATTGTGTACTTAACATGCAGAGCTGCTCTGTTAAAGTAACACTGCAACTTGCTCAGACAATAATTAGCATATTGCAACACCTCTCACATCAGTACTGCCTCTTACATTTTTTTTATTGGTATGAACAATTTTCTTTCCTCTCACTTTGACACTGTTATGTATTGAGCACTAGTATATACTGTGATTAAAGGACTGGAAGTGTCTGAGTACCTGAAAACACACTGACATTTAGATTATTTTTAAACATCAGAGTTTAAAGTATCTGACCTGGATTACAATTTATGTTATTTGAAACTTCTAACTAAAAAAGTAAGCTTATTTTTATCATTTGTTTCCAATGCTGAAGAATTCACCTATTTAAAGTGGCAAATTATGTGATCGGGCTTTAATCTGATAGTATGATGTTAACATATTCATGGCTCTTGTCCCCACTGTTTTGTTTTTCAGATTACAAAAGATGTGCAAGATTGCTAACACGATTAGCAATGAGTCCACTCTGCATGCAATCGTAAATACTGCATGTGAGTAAAAGTGTTTTTCTCATTCATACATGATTACTCTAATCCCCTGTCAACATCCTCTAATGTGTCAAAGCATAAATGGTTAATTAAGACATACATATATTGATTTTGTGTGTTTTGATTTATATAACATCCTCTCAGTGTGACACTTTGTTTGTTGCTCGTGGTCAGATTTATTGTAATGTGTCTGATGTGAAACAGAAGAAGAAGAATGCTCACATCATCAGAAACATGTGTGCACTGCATCTGTTCAACATTTGTATGATTTAAGAATATTGTATTTCTTGGTGTGGGACAGAACACTGTCCTGTCGAAAAGAGACTCATATGTATTTAATAATTAATTTAACCATGATTTAAGGTTGGTGCTGATTGGCCCCATAAATCTATTCCATCACAAGTAGGAGAGTGATATAGTGTAAATTAAAAAACTTAATTCATCTTGTTGAGCAAATGTGGCAAATGAGCATGTGATGCGATCAGAAACTCCATGCTCTAGACCCAGTGTCTCCTGTATCCTTCTGCGAGAACATCAAAGGGACACATTAAAAACAATTTGAGTAGAACATTTAAATGCTGCTACTTTTATGTTACGTCTTGATTGTTTATGTATGTGTTTGTTCTTTTTATTATATGTTGTTTTTATGATCTTGTTCACTGGTTGTTCATTGGAAAAATGCCCTTTGAGAAATAGCTTGCGTGGTCATTGGTGACAGCTCTGTTACTGTATGCAAACTTAACCATAACTATTTAGGGATGCAACAAAGAAGATTTCTATTATGGATTGATCTGTGGATAGCTTTTTACAATTTTGTCTGTAAAATTTCAGAAAATTGTGAACATTTTCCATGATAGTTTCCCAGAGTCTGAGATGAAGTCTTCAAATGTCTTCTTTAGCCAATCCAACAGCTCACTGGAATTATGTGGTAAACAAGAAAAGTGTAAACAAAGCAAAATATGTTTTAGGTTTTAGATTCTTCAAAGTATCCACCTTTTGCTTTGATGACAGTTTTGCACACTCTTGGCATACCCTCAATCAGCTTTGTGAGGTCGTCACCTGGAATGATTTTCCAACTGTCATGAAGAAGTTGCACTCCAAATTATCCGAAACCATCTCAACTAGGTTTAGTTTGGATGATTGTGGAGGCCAAGTCATCTGATGCAGTCACTCTCACTTTGTCAAATAGCCCTTAAATAGCTTACAGGTATGTTTCGGGTCATTTTTTTTGTTGAGAAACCAATAATGGTCCCTATATTGTAATTATTATAATTACTGATTGAATTTTGACTAAATCACTGACAGTGTCACCAGAAAAGCAGCACCACACCATCACAATTTCACCTCTTTGTTTCATGGTGGGAACCACACATGCAGATAACATCTGTTCACCTTCTCTCACATCTCACAGACATGGTGGTTGGAACCAAAAAAATCTCAAATTCGGATTTATCAGACCATAGTACAGATTTTTATTGATCTCATGTCCATTCTTTGCATTTCTTGCCCAAGCAATTCTCTTCTTCTTCTTCTTGTTAGTCTCCCTCAGCAGAGCTTTCTTTAATTCGACCACGAAGGCCTGACTCACACAGTTTCATCTGAGCAGTTGATGGTTGATGGCTACTTGAACTCTGAAGCATTTATGGGAGCTCTAATCTGAGGTGCCGTTAATTGACGATTTCAGAGGCTGTGGTCAATGTAATGAACTCGTCATCTACAGCAGCAGTAACTCTTGGTTTTCCTTTCCTGGGGCTGCCAGCGTTTAATGGTTTTTGCAACTGCACTTGAAGACACATCCAAAGTTCTTGAAATATTCTGCACTGACTGATCTTTATGTAATGAAAAGTAGCGATGGACCGTGTTTCTCTGTGCTTAGTTTACAGTTTCTTGCAATAATATGGGTTATTACAGTAGTTGAATGTGACTGTTTACTGTATACTAACACTACGTCTGAACAACACGGCTGATGGTCTGAAACACATTAAGAAGCCAAGGAGTTCCACTAATTAACTTTTTACAAGGCACAACTGTAAAGAAAACCAACTCAGGAGACAACCCCATGAAGCTTTTGAGAAAATTCCGAGTGTATCAAAGCAAAAGGTGGCTGTCTTAAAGAATCTAAAATATAAAACGTATTATGCTTTGTTTACATGTTTTTGTTGAGCATATAATTCCACGTGTTATTTCATACTTTTAATGTCTTCAGTGTTAATCTACATTTTAGAAAGTAAGAAAAATAAAGAAAAAACATTGAATGAGAAGGTGTGTTCAAATATTTAACCAGTACTGTATAACAGTAGTGATTTAAAACAAGACATTGTATAACAAGTAATGCACACATCAGGGTGGATTTCTTATGAATAGATTGTTTTTGCCAGAAACATACTTCTTACGCTAATCTTAAACACGCTAATCCTAAACATAGCCATTCTCAAGACAAAGGCAGGACTCAGACTATCGTCAGTGGAGTAATTTTGGACGTAGTCATAGTCATCTCTTTGTTAAGGTGCTCTTGGATGACAGCAGGTCTGATGTGTTCGCTGTCGTCTAGTCGTAAATCCAATCCAATGGGTAAAAGCATGTCCTCTAAGCGAATTAGCAATTAGGTCTAGCTGGTGAGTGATTGCTGTGAGAGTTCATCTACACAAATGGTCATTTCAGTTCATTTGAGTTTTTCGCAGTATAGCACTGGTGATTATAAAATTGAAGGGGCTGACACATCCTCAGGTATTCAGTTTCTCAAGTGGATCAGATAATAAGATCCTGTCTGCACTGTTCTGAGAAATCTGACAAATGTATATCACAGGGTGGGACTTTTTAAGGTGATTCATTATTTAGTCATCCTGATCATTGCCGAATGAGCTTAGACATAACATGGAGGAATGCCAGTAATGGAAGACCAGTAATGACCCTCTTTAGAAGCTGACAACACGACTTCCTCAGAAAGGCCAAGATGTCAAGATGTGTCCTATTCTTATTCTTGCCAATACTGAACAGAGGATTTTTTTTTTAAATCTAAAAAACAGCTTTAAAGCAGAAACTGAAGATGTTTTAACTCTAATAATCTTTTTCTCATTTCAGGTCCCCAAATAATGGAAGAGGGATCAATGTGTTGCCAAGGAAGTGCCTTCAAATCCACAGCAGTCATATGAACATTGTTGTGTTTATAGTATTTCTATTTTTGTTGTTCTTGTTGTCAATACTGAAATTGCTGGTGGACATTGTTGGTTGTTTCTGAGTGGATTTGCTTTTTATTTACCTGTCTGTACCATATATTTGCAAGGAAACATTAATTTAATATTAAATACACCTATTTATTGAAAGGGTATGTATATAATAATTTCACAATCATTCAAAATCAGATTATTTTGGTTATAAATGTTCTATCTGATGGAGGGGAATCTTCTTCTTCTCCTTATATATGAATTCCTCTTCCACTATTGGTCTGAAAGATATGTCATGCTTCGTCATTGTCTTCATTATGTTTTATTTGGCACTTGAGTGATTGCTGAGAGTGAGAACATATGGAATGACGACAGTGGTGATGCGCTGCACTGCAGTACTGAACAATAAAGAATATTGAAGCACAGCACATTTTGCTATTATTGAAGATGACTGGAATGAGGGGCAATATGGAGAGTTGGATCAGCCCTATAAAGGGAGATAGTGTGATGGGTGTGACCGCAAATGGAGCCTAAGGGAGTGGGACTACCTATTATTGAAAAAAATGCGCTAGGTCTTTTAATGACGACACACCATTTACCCCAGTCAGAATGTCTGGCAGATCCTTGTGTTTGTCTCTGGCAATCACGCTTTCACTCATAGCTGTCAGATATCTTGGACTCTTGGACTGAACAGGATGTTGAGCAATTCCAGCTCAACAGAATCAGATATACTTTGGATAAGACCAGCAAAAGCTTAGCAAACCCTTTAAGTAATCACATGTGCAAGGTATTTTAAACATTTGCAATTTTCTATGGAGAT
This sequence comes from Protonibea diacanthus, assembly GCA_028641955.1. Lineage (NCBI taxonomy): Eukaryota > Metazoa > Chordata > Actinopteri > Sciaenidae > Protonibea > Protonibea diacanthus. Next base: position 14,098,750 of record CM053979.1, read on the forward strand.
TATTTATTTCTGTAGATATATTTGAGTGTAAGTGGATAATAATAATAATTTGATCTGCTCCTTGAGATTTCTTTTTGCCTTTTGGATTGCTTAACAAATTGTTATGGCTAGAGTTTCTTGCACAGTTACAAAATGTAGTTTAGGAAGCAAAACAGTTTCAAGCTAACTCAATCCTAATCATCATGATCCAATACATGAAGTGTGCCTGCTATTGTAGACCTGGCCTTAGCTCACTTGCTACATGTTTAAACTGAATGAAATCTGATTCACACCAAACATAACTTGACTTTGTCTTGGTGCCAGACAAGAAAATTGGCCATTTTCTCTCTGATGAGCCTGCTTATTTTCCTTTTAGGTTTCGCAAAAGCAAAACAGCAAACCCTGTATATGAGAATTGAAACAATCAAAGCCGCCTGTCATTTCCTCACAGCGACATTTTAATGGTAGATAAGAGAGTTTAAATTACCTACCCTTACAGTAACACTATAAAGTCTTGACAAAATAAACCAGGATCCAACATTCCTCACATTCGTCATGTTTTATCATTATGTACTGTGATGTGTGCCTGGGGAATAGTTGCAAGTGTTTGCTGTTTTTAATGGAGTAGTGAAATAAATATTGAACCACGCACACATAGGGACGCTGATAGACAAGGTTCTGAAGAAAACATAGGCTAAGCCAAAGATTACAACAGCTGGGTTCTCACGCTAGCATGTCTCTATAGACTGAGCAGGAACGTTTGTTACATTGGATCATGCATCATTCCACAAAGTTTGGCTTGTTTGCGAGATCATTAAACAATCATCCACAGAAGCTGTCAGTTCAAAAGATTGTGAACTGACATTAGACTGAAAGAACATGTTTTCATTGGCTGTGCAGATCCTGCAAGTGCGATAGGGGTCTTAATCCATCCGTGCAACATGTTTCCATCTTAAAATTAGATGGTCTTGTTCTGAAGGGCCACAAAATGGAAGATTGTCTCTCCTCTACAAATCACAGCTTCCTCAGGAACAGAAGAGCTTAGAAATTTATCCCCCATCAAATGTCTGAATGTTGTCAAACTGGCAATAAACCCAAAAAAAAAAAAAAAAAAAAAAAAAGAAGAAGAAAAGTACTTCCTCACTGGCATTTGGTGTCATGATTAGCTTGGGCAATTAATGGAAAGCAGTGATGTTTTCTGCCTGAGCTATAAAAGGATTAAGCAGCTAAAAATACAGCTTGCACCTCAAGGGGACACACAGGAGATCCCTTTCTCTCCGGGTGGGCAGGGCAGGGACACCGGATCCTAATCTGAGGAGGATATCACTTATCTGGAGACAAACAGCACAGATTAGGAGAGGAGACAGAAGATGCACTGGGGACAGCATGTGGGAGGGCTCTAACACAATTACACACAAGCACCAAATCCCCCTTCTGATACCTCTGAGAAATGCCGGTGCGATAAATAGTAAATAGAGACTAAAGACGGGCCATTTCCTTCCTGTCAGACGGCATCCTGCTGTACCAAAGATCAGCAGCAGAAGAAATACCTTAATGATTTAACCAAGAACAAGTCACCTTCAGTGGCACTGTTATGATCTCTGAAACAGAGAGATAGAGATCAGCTTTTTCTTTTTATATGTCTACTCCAATAACTTCTGTACAAAGAGGCTGTGATTTGGACTGGCAGTAACACTGGTGCTGCAAACCTTTTAAGCAACTCCCAATTCTGAGTTAATACCGGCTCACCAAGTAAACAGATTGCCCCTATTCCTGTCTTTAACTTACTTTGAAATCGTAAACACACATTTGCTATTTGGCACTTGCTTAAATGTTTCACGCGCCAACTATTCACGGAACATTATGACTAGCATATAACCTAGAACCTAAACATGGATCCTTATGACGTATATAAAACTCCCCCCATCCACGGAGGAATTTTGTGGCAAAAGTAAATACTTTAATCCAATTTCTTAGACCCCAAGGCCTCATTAAAGCAAGCCACCTTATTTATAGTGATCGCAGTATCCATGATGGCTGTAAAACTGTGGGTACATTGATTTACTCCATCTCTCATGATTAATTCATGACTCTTTCTATGTCTTTTGTAGAATGCATAAATTCCTACATATGAGTCACCAATAATATACATTCACATAATACATCCTCCATTAGGAATTTGACAGCTGAGAGATGAATGCATTGTCATTATTACAGTGAACTCTTCTCCAGCATTTGCATTCGCTAAAATAGAAATGGATATGATTGCCTTTGACAGATTTAATAACAAAAGCAGCTTTTATTGTTCTATTGTGTGTGGTTGCCAAGGTGGTTTCAATATGTTTTGACCCCCAAATCACACTTCCAAGACTGTCCACGTTGCACAAGACATTTCAATGGGTAGAGAGTTGCCGTAGCTCTGTCTGTGCGCCAGCTGCAGTGTCTTTGATCCCATGTGCTGGAGGTGTTGGCACAGGTCTCTCCCTGCCACCCCCTCTGCATGCCCCACACTGTGTGCTCTGACGCCTGCCATGGCTAATACTAAACACAGATTAACTGCAAGGCATCTTTCAGCTGAATCTGTTTTGTTTTTTTTTCCGCCTTGACACGCGACAGAGTTAAGAGTTAATTCACAATTAGCTTCGAGTTTGTTTTCTTTATTTGGAAAAAAAGTATTATATAAATGTTCATTTATCAAATGCAGTAAAAATAAATGCCTCAAATGCACAGAAGTTTACCACTTCACTTTTCTTATAACTGTACTACCAAGCATAGTGATATTTTTAGTAAATTATATATTTGTCCATTTTATTTATTGTTCAGCAGTTCTTAATTGAAATAATACCCGAGACATAACAACTAAAACTTGGTGCATCATTGACATTTGACAGTTCAACAGCTTTGAAAAAGACACAGTGAGTTGCAAAACCTTACACAAGGTTACATTATCACAAATACAATATTTTCTATGCCTTGCATTTGTTTGTTTATTTAGGATTTATTTCCTTTCAAATAGAAAAGAAACATTTGCAAGACATTTGACATTTTTACATGACGTGGTATGATCTATTGTAGAAGACTTTGTGATGCTTTCTTAACAATATACAATGAAATTATACTCAAGTGACATAATAGGAGTTTAGCCAGTTTGGTTTGCAGTTAAAATTAGCTTCATGAAAAAAGACAAAAACAACCATCACTGTGTGGAGACAGCTGAGGTACTGAATGATTCATTTATTTTCTGTTCCAGATGAGAGGTCTGTCAAAAGTGAAAATTCATCTGAGCAATTACAAGCAATGTAGTATAATGTTCACTCTCTTTGACTGACTGTCATGCACATGCGCGCACACGCACACACACACACACACACACACACACACACACACACACACACACACACACACACACACACACACACACACACACACACACAGCAGTCTGTATTTATTGAATTTAATCTCTTCAACAGATTATCTAATTTAAATTGTGCACATGTAACAAAAGGCAATTTTGATTTCTGGCCATTTCAAAATCAAACTGTAATATAATACAAGGTATTACAAGTAACATACAACAAAAGTCAACTATTTTCTTGATTAAAATATCACATAATTATTTCATCTCTAATAGGCAGGGCAATGCTAATAATTTAATATAAAATGTGGACATTGATCTGTTATTTCTGTATGTAAAATGTACAGGTCAAGAGTAAAAGGCCACTGTGGTCAATACAGTATCTATACATACATACATACATTTCACCAACAAGTATTTCTCCAGACATGTACATTTTAAGAAAAAGTTACCTCAAGTATATTGCTAAACCTTTTAAAAACACAGTCATCTCTCTGATATAATTTTGCAGACAATGAAGGCAGTGTTTATGGATGAAATGATATCACCATATTCCAGTATGGTCTCAAACTTTTCCAGCTACACATACATTGTGTGATGTATAACTTACAGGCACTCATGAACCATGGTTATGCTAAAATATATGGCTAAATATGAAGAAATAAAAATATAATATGCTGAAAACTTGCAAAATGTTTGTTGTTTTATTGTCCTTGCCGTACTGTAAATAACACCAAACCGTGTCAGAGAATAGGCTCAGTGTCATTCCAACTGACTGATGCATCTTTCCACCTGAAAAAAACAAACAAAAACAAAACAGTTTAAGTCATTTACAGCTGACCAAGATGCATGCTACATGATCCTGCACAATGGTTAACCGTCTTCAGAGTGTGCAAGAAATTTGAACTCCTTTGATTAACATAAAAAAACGTCATTAGATTTTAATGTTTTAATGTGTCCTTACCTTGTTCGAATACAGTGCTCCAGAGGAGGAATGAGATCAGTGTCGCTCTCCTGACAGCTCAGGGCCGATTTGCCAACAGCTAAAAATACAAACATTTTCAGTTTGGCCGTGCGTACAGTTAGTGCTACAGGAAAATAATAAAACACTACTCAAGAATTAACACCCAAGAAGGACGCAGATAATTTAGATTACTGTGAAAACAAGACTGCATCATGATTGTAGAAATTATACCCTGATGTACATTATTATGAGTGCTCATTTCCTGAGGTGACTGGATTATCGGAAACACAGTGATCAAAAAAGAAAAGACGTGCTCTCAGAGTGCGGGACAAATGATGTTACATACAGACAGTGAGGCGGATCTCCTCCTGCTGATTGGCCAGTCCATCGTAATAGTAGAGGTCAAACTCCAGACCTTTGTCCTGATTGGTCAACAGCTCCCTCTGCAGGCCAAACAGCACACTGAAGTGGCTTTCGCTGCACACCACCCAGATAGGGTAACAGGGAGTCTTCAGATAAGCTCCAACCTTAAATACAGAGAAGAGAGAACACTGGTCCATTAAATACCAAGACCCTTTTGAATAGACCCCCGAAGACACAATAATTAGAAATACCAGGAAAAAATCTGCTATTGATCACTGAATCCTGGGTGGAAGAGTCTTACATCAGCTTTAGCACACTATGTTTCTTATCAAAACACATCCACATAACCATGGTGCAATTATTGACCCACTCGTTACATTTTACTTTACATGATCAGTCTGATGTGTTACTACGCCACTGCTGGGCATAAAAGCCGAGTCTGTTACATCACACTTTTTTCAGTCATCTTTTTCTTGTGTACGTAAATATTCTCAGGCAGTGTATGTGAACTATCATGCAAAAAAAAAAAAACCCTAATAGTCTTAAGAGCTTTCTTTGCTGCGATTATGGGCACATCTGTGCTGCTGGTGTGTCCATAATTACAGTAAAGAATGCTTCCTGAGGTCTTGTGTTTTCACTTAAATCTGAGTAATATCTGGCTCGTCAGTAGCAGGGTGACAAGAGAGTTAGCACTTACCTTGCAGATGTTATAATGTTCAAATAAAGACAGCAGGCCAATGTCACACTGGCCTTTGATTCCTTTGAGCAGAGTTATGTTGCCATTGCCAGAGTCCAACTGCATGTCATTGTCGAAGACGTTGGAAACTGCTTTCCCACAGAGCAACAGGTTGACCAGCTCCTGGGGAATAAATAAATATAGAGAAACAATCTTAGTGACCAGAATATTTTGTGTTACTTTACTTAGTTAGTTTAATACTAATTTAAACATTAACTTTAAAGCTTATGTCCCTAAACCACACACAATACAATACCACATACTCTGAACCAATTTAGCAATGTCTAATTTTATGTCAAACCTGAGTACAGTAGCCATGAGCTCCGATGAGCGTGGTGGTGGGCACATCCATATCCTCTCTTACTCTAAAGAAAAACAAAGAGAAACCAAAAAAAATGAGTCAGCTAATCATGATTTTACACATCTTGCTCGGTTAGCTGAATGATGATGATGATGAAGTTGTGCTAACTCAACATACTTGTCAATGGATCGAGAGAGAACGGCAGATATGGTCAGCAGTATACATCCAAAGACCCCGGACTCAAACTGTGGAAAAGACAGACAGATAAGACAAAATGTTTGACAGTCTTTTATATAATTGTGTAATCTGAGTCTCACCTGCTCAATATGCTGCTCCAGAAGCAACTGCAGGTCATTGATGTTATCCACGGTGAAACATGTGATCTAAAACAAAGGTCATTATAAAACTTCTTATAAATTAAGTAGCAAGAAAACATGCAGTGTTAACAAAACTGTTAAGTTCATGGTTTAAAGTAAAAAGTTCATTATGCCAATTGATACGGTTAGACTTCATTTATTACACACAATTACATTCATTCCAAATAAGAACAACAAATATATAAAATGCACAAATGTGTTTTTCAAAATCCAAAATATTGTTACATCCCACAAATTGAAATCCATTTAATAGCTCATTAAAGTACTGGTGAGTGAAGCTTGTCTGAAGTGGAAAATTCTGAAGATTAGGGACATTTTTTTAAAATATAAAACCTCTCCTCTATATGCTGCTAAATCCAACTGAATTCCATTTGGTCGACCTTGATGTAACTTGCTTGCCCAAATTTCAGCAGCAGTGTGAACAGTGGCATCTCTATACCTTTTCAAGCACTCCTTGAGACCTGTAGTGTCCAGTTGGGGTGAAATGATTTCTCCCTGAATTTCTGTGAGGTAAAAACAAGAACACACACGGTTTAAACCATTGCTGCACAGACAGCAGGTACTTCTGAGATCAGTGGGTCTGAGAGCAGATACTGACAAGCATCTGTAGTGTATTTAGCTCATGACACTGACATACAGAACCACTCCAATTTTCTACTTGTAAGCCAGGTATTTACATGCATTTGACCTATTTCAATCCTGGTAACGAGGTTCTGTGTATTCTGGACGCCTGGGTGTAGAGGATTAAGTGGATACAATATGATCTTACATAGCAAATGTGGCTTGTTTTTCTTCTCCAGCCCTCCACAGGATTTCAGCCACAGCCAAAACAAGACACTTTCTTCTGGTATTGTTGGAAGGTCTTAACCTCCTGAGAACAAAGCGGCATTTGAATGAAAAGCAGGTTGTCTGGGGTTATAGTGTAGTTAATACTATAATGCAGAGGTCAACACTTAACAAAGCATGCCTTGATGTGAATTAATGACTGTAAAAGCATCCAAGTGATTACAATAGGGCAAACAGAGGTTAATGATATAGGCCAAAGCTGTGAATTGAAGGATAACATACTGAAGGCCTGTGTCACTGCTTTTGATGTTTTCAAACAGTAGTTTCTTCAGAACAAAAGCTTGGATGGATGCCAGAACTCCACAAGGACCACCCTAGAAAGCAAACACACAAAGCGCATAATAACACAAATAAATAAATCAAATTTGAAATTAATTTTCTAGATTTTTGAATTTTAGCAGAACAGCAACCTTTTTCTGCACAATTCCGTATCTCAGGTCATGCGTTTCTGAGAATGTGAAACCCTGATTTCTCCACTCAACACTGAAACAATTTAGGCTGGAACCAAGAAGAACCGCTTTCAGTTCCTGGAAGAAAACAAAAAAACAGAAAACAAACGGAAAATCAAAGGCAACCACAGAAACTGTCCCCAGTTTTTCTAAAGAAATGCTGGCATAGACCACCAACCATGGCAGTGTTTTGGTCCATTGGGCGACCAGCAAAGCTGTGCTCTGTGATGGTTTTCTGAAAGGCCACTTTGGAGAGTTCTTGTAGAGCGTCGTCATCGTCAACATCATCTGGAAATCGACGAACTCACCATCAGCTTTGACAACACAAAGCAACACAAAAAGGCAAAGACAATGGACACGGTCTCTTTTTGTGTATAAACTGTTCTTACCTAAAACCATCTCAGACACATCCAGGTCAGCCACATTTGGGCTGGGCAGAGACTTCACCCTAAGAAACAGACCCAATTTACACAATTTACAAGAACAAAACTTGGTATGAAAGTAATCAAAAACTGTGAAGTTGCCACAGACACGTGACTATTAGCATCTTATAGCTATTTACTTTCTAGTCTTCAGTAGGTCTTGTCCCACTTTTTCAAGGCTGTTTTCCCTCTGCAGTCTTTCAGGAGCACTCCACATCTCCCGTCGCCCTCTTGCACGGTCGGCTGAGCTGATTTCAGTTAGGCCACTTTCTAAGCTTTTCTGATGTAAGTCAGTCACTAATAGTCCATCCTTAGACTGTCTGTTTCCTTCGTCTCTTATGAGCAGCGGCTGGGACACTTCTATCCTTCGATTCTGTCTTTTTTTGTTTGATTCCTGAAAGGAAAAACATCAGTGATGGAACACAATATGATGAATATGAGTAATGTGATAAATATGGGATCAATACATGTTTAAGAAGTGTATCAGAAGTTCACTACCTGAGGTGTGCTAGCTATTGGTCCAGCCATCATGCCACGTCTCATGCGATTGGTCCTGCTCTTCTGGGTGCTCTCAGTGACGGAGATTTTTTCTGGCTCTCTTCTGATGAAACTCTTGGAGTCCTGCATTGTATCCACCAGTGGCTGGTCTTTTAGGTCTCCAGCCCAGAAACCTGTTTGACTACGACCAGACAGCCTGTCTGTCTCAGGCAATAATGGTGCAAATATAGGCTGAGGAGGGTAGATTTCTTCTATATCAGACCTGTGAAAGGGATACATCCCATATAAGTTAAAAACAAAAGTCAAAACAGCACCAATAATGAATCAGAGGTCACTTGTGAAATACCTTAATTTGGCATGTTTGCTGACAACAAATGCTGTTGTACTCTCCTCTGTGTCATTCATCACTGTTGGTGTGACTGCAGGAGAATTAGCTATCGTGCTGGTGGTTCGTTCAGACTTCGGGGGTTCATATTCGTTGCTTGTGACCTTGTCATTGTTAAGGTCCTTGATGCAATACTTTACAATAATCTCCAGCAGTGTTTTCAAAGGGGCGTTCTGAACCTGCAATCACAGAGAAGTCAGCTACTAACTTTAATGTCCACCTGCATAGTCAACCTCCAGCTCCAAGACTTACTTTATTCTTTCTGTAGAGACCCTCCATGTTGAGGATCTGCCTCAAGTGTGACCTGTTGTTGATACTGGCCTCTGTGCGTGGATGTTCTTCATCCATACAGGCAATCGTCCTCTTGAGTCCCTGCACATCAACAGTGTTTTATGTGACCTATCAGACCTGCAACTGACACTGCAGCATTGAATCTTAGCAAAAGTGATGAGGGTAGCAGCCATAATGAGGTGACTATCTTTAAATAATCACTTTTTGCACATGCTCAGTAACAACAGAAACTGGCTTCAAAGTTGAATTTCTCCGGTCAGTGGCAAAGAAACTTATGAATCAGATATTTTCGTTGAAACACCCCAATAAGCTAGCTAAACTCTTTACCATTGCTGGACCAGGTGTTTCGGTTTAACGAGCGACCCTGTTTACTGGCGACCTTGAGCCGAATGAGTCTGTGGTCACCGTAGTAACGACGGATGTTGAAACAAGAAGAATATACGTAACTGTCAAATAAAACACCAAAGACGAATCGGGTATACTTTTTTCTCATTGCAAAAATAAATAAATAAACCAGAAAGGCATCCTTGAGCATTCAGCTACGTGTCTTCCTGTTTCAACATCTGTCGTAACTACGACAACCGCAGACGCATTCGGCTAACGGTCACCAGTTAACATGGTCACTCGTTACACCGAAACACTAGCTAAGCTAGTCGGTCAGCTCTGTTAGCAGTTCGTCGCCCTGTTCACCGCCTACCGTTAGACAACTTACCTTTCGACTCAGAAATTCCCGTACAAGGGACGAAGAAACCTCCTCTACTGATACGGCCATGGTGTTGGGAATGTGTCCTTCTTGTAACCTAGATAAGCAACAAGAAGCTGCTCTGACGATAGCCACTAGCTAACCGTGTAGCGGACCATAACAAGGTTGTGGGGTATGCTGCGCCCCACACAGCACGAATGTGCACTCGTGGATAACAGGCCGCTGACTCTTCACAGACCGTCCATGTGTGCTTTAAATTGGTGTAACTGCGTGTGTCTTTCACACTTGAGGTTCGGCTATGTGCGTTTCCATGGAGATGCTAGTTGCTCCGCTCTCACGCGATACTTACAGTAGATGAATAAGGTAAACAAATATGGCGGCCTATTCTTTTGAATGAGGATGCTCACCCGGCGCAAGCTTATTATGTCGCTGCCTGCCCAACGCATGCGCAGTAGGTTCAAAACAAGGGATCTGGATATAAACAAATGGGGGGCACAAGATCAATCTCTGCAACACAAAACCTTCTGTCTATTTTTTTTAGATTTATGTGTTATAATCTTTACTTACCCAACAAAATTTTGCTTTGTTTTAAAGGACCAGTGTGCTCTATCAAGAGCCAGCAATTGGATGGTCTGTTCTGGGCTACTGGGTTATGGTGGACTGTGGTTCTAAAAGGAACATTCTAAGGTAACATAACAATTCTTATTTTCAGGTGATTATACAGTAACGAAAACATAGAGTGCCCCCTAAATATTTCACACTGGACTTTTAAGGAGTCACCGATCAAAAAGGTTGTGACAGTTTATCTTGTTGTCACGTGGGAGTTACAGTGCAGCAAGGGAGGACTCACACACAAAGAACAACAAAAAAAAAGGATTCATATTGAAGGTTTGATCTTAAATAATTCAAATGGGAGTGATACAAAATATTGTCTTGATTGGCCCTTTAAATTTCCCTCTGTCCCTGGGCCTTGTCATGGTTTAAAAACATTCAGGTTTATGAGAATACAAGGATGATCAATCAAGTCTTTCCCACACAATCATTCAAGACAGCACAAGAAGAAATCTGTTATTTTTATTCATTTTATTAAAACATTTTCATTTATAATATATGACAAATATTCAGGCTAGCCTATGTTTTTTTCATTAACAAACCATAAAACGGTTACCTACTGTCCAGCACAACTGAATTATGACAACTGTATCAAGAGTATTACATTAAACTCAAAAAAAGAGGGTGTTTGGTACATGAAAAATCAACATATTAAACTTTTTTAGATGCTGCAGTTTATACATTTAATCTGGACCTAACGTAAAGTTTCATTGAAAATCAGGGCGTACACTTGATTTCAAATTGTTTTGTTCCTGTGATATGCAACTGCGATTACAATGTCATATCATTTTCAACAGGTTTTCCAATTAAGTGATAACTAACACGTTACACCTCGATATAATACCAGCTAAGTATCATAATAGCATTTACTAATATGGCAGTGAGAGGACAGAAAACTACCTGCTGGTTAATACTGAGGAAGTTGAGCAATAGTAAAATACCCAAGCAAGCATGTAAGATGTTTTACTGATGTTCTTGTGTCTTGTCCTTTAGAATTAGCATAAAATGACATCTTATTTTTTATATTTCAGTGACTCAAACATAATGTTTGCCATGTATGGACCATAAAGTGTGATATTTACAACACAGTACTATGATACTTAAAAAATGCTGGTATCATCATAAGGGCCTCACAGAGAAGATAGTTCTGAGCAAGAATGAATAAGAATCTTGTATGTTTTTGGCACAGGTATCATGCTACTCTAACAGGGAGTGCAGTTTTACAATTGAGTAATAAGTAAACAACATCTTGCAATTTTTTTGTGTGTTGTGTATCCCTCCCTTAGGAATGCCAAGCATACTGCTATTTTCTTCCCTCTGCTGTTTGACCATACCATGAGGGATGAAGTTTTACAAAAGGAGTGAGAGACAACAGGGAAAGTATCCAGAACATGGAAGGGCATCAGTAGTCATAAGCTGCAAGAAAGAAACAGGAGAGCAGTTATCCACATCTGCTGTTGCTTGAGCTTGAGTTCATGAGGAAGAGGAGCATGCGATCCACTTCATGGAAAGACGGTTTCATGCAGGCATGCAGTCACACCAATGTGGCCTTACTTTCTATTGTGAGGATGCAGGTACTTGCTGCTGTGCCTCTGCTGTTCACAGCCTTGCACATGTACTCTCCCTCGTCCTCAGGGAAGGTCTCTGGCAGGTAGAGGCAGTACGTCTCTCCTCTCTCTATATACTGATAGTCCTCACAGTCCTGGAGCATCTCTCCCTCAAACCACCAGGTCACCTCCGGCTTGGGCTCCCCGGTGATCTTAACGGTGAACCGCACTGGCTCCGAGTCCACCACTGATTGATTTTTAAGGGGCTTCTTAAACCACGGAGCCCCCGACCTGGCATGATCATCCTCATCTTCATAGGCTGCAGAGCCGTTGATGACGCTACCTTCGTCATCCACATCATCGTCCTTCTTCTGCAAACAGATGACAAAAAAAAATCACAAACTGTTGCCAGGGTCAAAGCAACCTTAAACCAACCATGGTGCACAAGGAACGATTTCACATATATGGTCATGAACATGAGATATTTACTTTCTGGAGGGCAGCATCAATCTCTTGCTGTTCAAACTGCATCCTCTGCAGCTTCTGCTCCTCTATCCTTCTCCTCTCCTCATCTTCTCTGGCTTTGGCCATTTGTTGATATCGGGCTCGCATATCCACCTTCTGTTTGAATGGTGACTCCTCAGCCTTTGCTTGAGTTGTTTCTCCCTCCTCATCCTCCTGGAAAAAACAGCAGTTATAAAATGTGACATTGAGATAGCCCCCGGTGAAAAAGTATGAAGGACGACACTCTTTTGTTATTTTAGCTAATGAAACTTCTTGACTTATCAATGTTTGAGTGTATACTCTTACCTCCTGGAACCTCTCAGCTTCTCTCTCTTTAATTTCATCATCAATGGCCTTCCTTCGTGCTCTCTCCATCTCAATCTTTTTCTGAATTTCCTCTTCAGTCAGCTGCTTGATCTTCTCAAATTTGGACTTGAGGTTCTTGGCCTGGATGGAGCCAGTCCTCTTGAGCTTGGTCAGTTCTTCATATTCTTTGCTTACAACATCTGCGCTTTCATTCACTTCGTCCTTTGAGATAGAAGCCAATTTACTTTGCATGAGAGCTTGCATTTGTCATTGCAATAAGATATGATAGACCGATAGGAAGATGGGAATTCAAAACATGTATTTGGAAACACTCAAGTAAAACAAGTGCTGTGTTCTCAGGCATAGTTGGCTGAGGAAGTTGTATAGTATGGGATCGACATAAATGCTCATCTGTTCCATACTGACCTCGCCCATCTCTTGTCTGAGTTGTTCAAATTCCTGCTTCTCCTGCTCCATTTTCTTCTTGCGCTCCTCTGCCTTGCGTCTTTTCTCCACCTCCTGCTTTTCTTTCAGAAGCTCTTCAAAGTTCATCTCCAGTTTTCTCGGGTGCAGCGCTTCCTGTGATTCGCTCTTCACCATCACGTCTTCCTCATCTTGTGCCTATACACACAAGAGCAGAGATTTCTGTTTAGGAGTGAACTAACTGACTGGAGAGAGTATTACATCCATGTTGTAGATGTCGGTATTGGGTTCAGCTTATAATAGAGCAAAGCAGCTACAGTCCAACTACTTACCCAGCATTAAATAATCTCCAGCGAAAACTAAGCAGAAGCCATTCTCCTTGTCGCACATTTAAGGGCATCATGCATCATCTGTAAACCTTATTTGCTTGTACTATGCATTCATAATAGCATACTCTATGAACAACTGTTGTTTCCTCAGGAAAATATTTCCTCTGATAAATATACATTTGAAATTGAAAATATCTTACTGTTTCATCTCCATATGCAGACCTTTCCTGATCCAGGCCAGGGCTCTTAAAGAAATAATTTGACAAAGGAACAGCAATGCAGGTGTACCATATGAGCCCATCAGAATAATATACAATAACAATAATGATTCATCTTCATCCAATTTGAATCCAATCCCAGCTGACATTTAGACAGAGTCATGGTAAAAAATTAAAATAGGTGTTGTGATGTGGACTTATGTTTTTTGGTCATATTATTATAAATCCTGCATACAATACACGATACAATATAAATAAAGTGCCTGTATGTGTGTTTCATTTGTTGTATTGCAGATTTCCCTGTTCTTTTGAAAGGGAAAGCCGAGCAGCTTCTGCAGCAGCAAATTAAGTTAATGCCTGAGCAACAACAACTGCCATTCTCTGGCATGTTAATGATCAGAAAAATACATGCAGAGTATATTTTGTTGGTCACTGAGTCATGTAGACTGACCATGCTCTTGCGGGCCTCAGCAAAGAGCCTCTTCTCCTCTTCCAGTCTTCTCTTGGCCTCCTCCTCTGCCTTCCTCTGCTCCTCCTCTCTTCTCTGACGTTCCAGATCCTCAAAACTGGCGCAGATCTTTCCAGGCTTACTGCCCTCCAGGTTCAGCAAGGCCATCAGCGCCTCATCATCCTCATCTACAAGCTGAGTAACAACACAGCAAGGTAAGCTTTGATAACTGTAGATGAAAAAGTGGCTGATGGTGCCAGTTTTAGGCAACCTTTGAGGGACAAAGTTTATACCAAAGACTGCTAACAAAAACTACCTTAAAGGAATAGTTTGACATTTGGGGTTATATGCTTATTTGCTTTCTGGCGGAGAGTTAGATGAGAAGATTCATTTTACTTTTATATCTCTCCAATAGATATAATTCTACAGCCAGTTAGCTTAGCTTAGCACAAATACTGGAAACAGGGAAATGTTTTTTTCTGGCTAGCAAAATCCATCCACCAGCACTAACATGATATATCTAAATTTGTTTAATCTGTAGTAGAACTGACAAGTGTAGAAACAACAATTATTGAGTCTTTTCATCTAACTCTCTGCCAGAGAGTGAACCATTACCCTAAATATCTACTGTATTCCTTCAAGGACTTACCACAATACAGATAAATAAATTGTGACGATATTACCACCTCAGATATTTACATTGTAAGACAATATTCAGAGTTTATTTTTTTGTATTGAATTTTGGATTTATTTAAGGAAGGCATATTGACCATGCTCTTCCTGGCTTCAGCAAAAGCTCTTCTCTCCTCCTCCATTCGTCTCTTGGCTTCATCCTCTGCTTTCTTACGCTCTTCTTCAACCCTCTGCCTTTCTAGCTCTTCAAAGCTCAACCTCAGTTTTCTAGGTCGGTACTCCTCTTTATCTTCCTGAGCTGGCTGACCGTCCTCCTCGTCTTCCTCCTAATAACACAAGGAAAAAAGTGATTGTAAGTATCTAATAAAGTTCTCCTAACTATTTTGTATGGAGTTGGTTGACATGTTTTGTTTTTACCATTCCCAGCCTGGCCTCGTCAAAAGCTTTCTTCTCCTCTAGCAGGCGGCGTTTGGCTTCCTCCTCAGCCAGCTTCCTTCTCTGCTCCTGCCTTTCCTTCTCCAGCTCCTCAAATGTCATCTTCAGCTTGCCAGGAGTCACCTGAGCCTTCTCTGCGGGCTTCTCATCTTCATCCTAAATCCAAATGAGTATGATGATGCAATAGGTTTTATTTAACTGTCATGCATCATTAATATGTTTGCAAAAAGCCCAAAGCAAGATGTTATTACAGCAAAAATGTTCATTTCTTCATATTCCTACCTGTTGAGCCACCGAGCGTCGCTTGGCATCCCTGAAGGAGCGTTTGTTTTCATCGTATCGTCTCTTCTTCTCTTCCTCTGCCTTCTTCTGCAGTTCCTCCTCTCGATTCTTCTCCATGTCTTCAAAGTTCATCTTGATTCTGCCTGGAGGTCGTGATGATTTTGCTGGAACCACCCGTACCAGGATTGTGTCATCTCCTTCCTAAAAGGTGTTTGATAATGTCAGATTATCAAAGATATTACAACGGCACTGAATAAGAAATTAACTCATTTACTTGTATGATGAAAAACAGGCCACACTAGCAAATTATGTGCAAGAGGTTGACAGCGGTGTATCGTAACTAAGCAGCACTGTACTTACATACAATTTTGAGTATTACTCTTGTGCTTTTCTTTTAGTATGTCTGACAGCTGCAAAGAGACATTTCTCCTTTAAACTTCTCAGATGGTTCAAATTAGATAACTGTTAGTAGTACAGTACAGTAAAAGTATCCACTAAAACGAGTCAGGAGAATCATTGAAACAAAATAATCTGCAGAATGAGTTCATTGCCTGATTTAAATTATACTTGTAAAGGAGATTCTTATACATTGTTATGGATCTCTAAACTTACTACTACTCAGGCCCGAGCTCTTATAGATGGTATGACACACTAACGACTCAGTGGTAGTGAGAAAAATAAATTCAGGTCAATCTCAGTGCATACCGACACAAACAGGCAGGAAACAAGTGGGTAAGTAGGGGGCAACTCTATTGGCCTAATGTCACCATTTGCAGTAGGTCAGAGTATGGGTGTCAGTCTAAGATAGCAAAGTCTAATTTAGTCACAGTAAGGAGGTCTAGAGCTAATTTAGCTGCTTGGAGGTGTGGGAAACAGTTGCCAGTCATATGCTGTCTGCACCTGGCAGCGCTGTAAGTGTACTGTTCCAGTTGTTTCGAGATCATTAGGTCAGTGCTTCCTTACGTTTAATCATTTTTATGTTTCTGATAAAACCTCTAAAGGATAATTCATTTCATATATGGTCAACAAAGAAAGTAGTAAGCGCTGTAGTTCATGTAATTCTAGATATTGTGACGTTGATGAGTCACCCTTTAGAAGATACTAAATTTGTAGAGAACAGTATTGCTGACATCCATGATTTTGACCAGGGCTATAGTCAAGATTTAGATATACTGATGTCATGAATCAACGGCCCCAGTTACTCCCCAAACACAATCAAAAAGAAAGTAATAATTGCTTCTAATTTCAAGAAAACCAACTAACCTAAATCTAAAACTGTCTCACAACTGTGTCTCCATTTCCCCCCCAAAATATTGTATAGTTCTCTACAGCCCTGTAATGCTTTAAAATGAAGCAAAAAGAAAGTCTCTAATTTTAAAATAAAGCATTACAGTTTTCTTTCCCATCAGAGAGATTTTAAAATGTTGTTACAACGCCCTCTCCAACCTACCAGGAATACAATTCAGTGTGAGAAATACTAGTTCCTGGTGAAACACTGGGTCCAAAAACAGTGAAATCAGCCTAAATAGTGTCTAAGTTGTTAACTGTAAATGTATTTTCTGCAAAGATGCTAAAAAACTGAAACTGCCCACCACAAATACAAAGAACCTCAGTTTCCTCTGTGGTAACTATGCCTCTGATTATTACTGATGATGATGAAGGCAGAGTTGTACAAACATGTTAAAACTAAAAAGCTGAATAAAATCACTACTGTTACAACAGCGTCCTGATAAAGCTTTAGCTATTGAACATATACAGCATTGTTAATGTCATTATACGTTTGACTGAGCAGAATTAGGGCAAAGAAGTAGCAGGTAATTGCCTGTAATTGCCTATCTGGCACACGAATACTTAGCTCTGTCTGAAGGTATAATAGTCCTGAAACGTAATGTAGAGTAATGATTGGAAATATCCTGATTGAAATTATTTCTATGACATCATCTTTCCACGAGCACAAAGATGAAATAAATGTGACACATTTACCATGAGTTCACACGCTGGTCATGTCAACAATGCTACCGGTGGTTTCAGACCTATATCCAGCCCCTGCCAACTGTTTGGCTCTCAAATGCCACTTAAAATAACTCATCCGAGTGGCAGCTGAGGATTACCTGAATCGTTACAGATACAAGTACATTCTCATCACAAAGGCAGCGCGAAACTATCTAAACGTGCTGTCCCAGTGAGACGCCGTACAAGGAATTCACCCCAGGTTTACTCACCTCAGCAGCTTTCTGAGCCAATTCCTTCTTTATTTTAGCTTTTTCCATGTTGTCCTGGGCTTCCCTCTTCTTCCTCTCTCCTTCCATCCTCTTCCTTTCTACCTCTTGTCTTTGTTTTTCCATTTCAGCAAACTTCCCCTTCACACTACCTGAGGATTTCACAGAGCACAACACACGCCTTCAGCCTCCTCTTTCCTCTCAGATCCTTCACTGAATATATGTCTTTCCTAACCCTTTGCATCCCTTTGCGTGTCTTACCTGTGATTTTGGGGACGTAGGATTTTTCTACCTTTCCTGGCTTCACCTCTTCTTCCTCATCACTGGAAGCAAGTAGTTCTTTTATCTGTGGCGGATCAGATGGAGAGTGGTGGTGAGGTTACGGTTTAGCTGGGATCATCTCCTTTGCCACTCAGGAGCCATGCTGGTCCCAGCAAGAACAAGGACCTAATCCTTTCTAATAGCTGGGTCATGTGACCTGCAGGTGGATCTCTGATTGGACTTTGGTGTTCTTGCACAGACAGGAGATGAGCGTAGGTGTCCGAGCCTGGCCAGCTATGGCACGACTGTACACAGGGAGGTAGTTCTGTCTCACTGAGTATCACTGATAATCCACTCACATAACACCACATCACTGCATGTATCAATCAAATTAATTACGCCAAGTATTTTTGGTATGGGTAAAGTTTAGCATCTGGATTACAATTTAAAGTTCAGTGAGCTGAAAAATGCTTGGTTGCACAACATGCATTTAGGATTGTGTAGGATCCACCAGAAGACCACCTGGGTTCAGGCCTTTACTGTTATTTGTGCACATTAAAAAGGTTAAAATTGCAATTTCTCTTATAAAGAAGACGGTGAATTCTCACTCAAACTGGCAGCCTTGTCACCCCGTCATGCCTCATCATGCCATGCAGGTCACGGTCGGAGGTTAGTGGGGTTATCTGTCTTTGACCTGCTGCTTCCTGCGAATCCGCTCTCTCTCCTTGATGTATTGCTCCCTCCTCTTCTGCTGCTCGTCGTCGTTCCTCTGCCTGTTGCGCTCCTCCCTGGCCTTCTGCATGGCCTCAAACTTGTTCGACACATCCCCCTTGTCTTTGTTCAGCTTTGGCACGTAGCTTCTGGCCACCGGCTTTCTAGATCGGAGGAGTCTCTGTGGTTTGACAGTGAAAAGGAAATTATTTGTGCACCTGAGGTAAATGGTTCCTTTAAAGGGCAATATCTTAACTTATCATCTCATTTATGATCTTAAACTCCTTGCTCACCTCTTTCTTAAGTGCCAAATCAGAAATACTCTGGTCCTCCTTTGTCTCTGTGTTCTGTGCTACACCATTGACATCTTCTGATTTTTCCTCTTTCTCATTGGCTGTGTCGTTCTCTTCGTGTCCCACGCCATTCACACGTGTCTTGTCAGTCTCCTCGCTCTCATCCTCCTCGGGTGACGTCTTCTCACTTTTCTCCTCTTCATCATCTTCCTCGTGTGTCTTATCATTTTCCTTGTTTTCGGCATCGTTCATGCTGTGCTCATCTTCGTTTGTGACATCATCCATGTCGTGGGCGACTACAGCCGCTACCTGTGCCACCTCAGTCATGTTTGCACCACAATGACAAGTTGACAAACAGGCTCTGTTAAAACGTTACCTGCAAAGCAAAGGTGGAAACTTGTTTCACTAAGTGACTGATAATCTTCGGAGAAGAAATGTCTACAGAAATGTGCCATAAACAATCACATGTTTATTTAATTATCAGATGTGTTTCTTTTTAAATACAGTATCTGTTCCCCTTGGAAAATGTCATGAGACGTTTTAATGGTTGTAAAATAGAAAGAACATTTTATTTTACCACTTGAAAACCCAGCTACCTGTTTACAGTCATTTGCAATACTACTGATCCTCAACTTTTCTTAATTACTGTATAATTCTTTAATATGACTTTTTACCTTGTCTGGTGCTGGGATTTATATATGTGGCAGTCACTTCTTAACTACAAAGTTAGGGGCAAAGAAAGCTGCTCCACTTCTCAGTATGTTAAGAAAGAGTGCAATGGAGGCTCGCTGACCTCTATTTATAGCCCACTGGTGGGTCCAGGACATGTGATCATGGCTATTTCTGTTGAGTGATAGGCAGTTGAACAGAGCTCAAGTTGGCACCCACATGTCGCCCCACAGACCCTTGACAAAATGGCCAGACTAGGAGCTAGACAACTGGATGAATGAGAGCTGTTTGGACTGTTAGTCATCCAACACTAAAACTGCTGCTGTTTATCAGTGTCCTCAAATACTGTTTATATTCGGGTATGAAGAGCATAACGTGACTAATCAGGAGCTTGATTTCAGTGTTGAATGAAAGTAGAAATGTAGAATTATGTACCACTGGCTATCTTATATTTTAGCCAGAAATCTTTGTGTGTGTGTGTGTGTGTGTGTGTGTGTGTTTATTGTAATCAGTCCGCAATCACTGTAGGCTTCACAGGTGTGGACCACAATTTTGAGACAATAATAGTCATCTACCCAGCTTTACAACACAAAGTAGAATAAAACTTATTAATTAATTAAAATTAATCAGCTGCATTTTCCAATTTAGCACACCTATATTAACGTCTCACTCCGAACAAACATAAAGGACAAACTTTTGCAAACAAGACTGAGTTTAACATTAACATCAGAACATTTATAGGTAGGCCAGTGACAATTCTAAAGTCACATTACTTATTTTTGCTAAATATTCATTATGAAAGCTTGTTTGTTGATTACTGTCATTATGATTCCCTTTATCTCTCAGTTTTAATGAGATGAATGTCAGGGGGTTAAGCTGACAACTGTTTTAGATTCTCACCTGCCATTTTAAAACTGCAGCCTGTTAGAGTTTCTTATGTTGTTCATTGATAAACAACATTTTCTGACTCACAATATACAACTGCATGATCTATCATAGTAAGTTTGATATGACTTGTAGCGTATTAACTTTCTATTTGAGCTCATGTTGGAAAAGTGTGCAAAAAAAAAAAAAAATCATCTCTCTCATAAATCTTCCAGTCTAAAATTGATCTGATTCAAGTCCTTAGACAGCGTCACGTCTGGTAAATCAACGCTGAACTAAAAGAAAATTAAGTTACAAGAAAAATTGAAGTTTGGGTGGTGATACTGGTCCTATTTCTGTACTCAGCTGGCAGAAGATACCATGACAGTGCGTGTCAGAAAAAATTACTTTGACACATTCACAGAAAAATGTATATGTGCTAATTAATGCAGCCTGTTAGAATATTTGTTTCAGTTCCTACATGTCTCAGCACATATTGTGGACAGGAATTGTAACTACCAGGCTACATGTAACTATAACTAACCACAATTCAATTAAGAGCCTTGATTTACACTTTTAAGATACTTGATGTTGTACCTGATATCTGCCTAAATGATCTGTTTAAGTTCACTTTTCATTAAGCTTTGCCCTTGCTAAATAATGCTGAACAGACTTTAATGGTTTTACAGACCTCCTTTTCCTCCATCACCTATAATAAAGGGGGTATGTTACCTCTTTAGCGCGCTGTGGTTCTCCTGTTTTTAAATTAAAAAGAAAAAAAAATCCTTTGTGTAGATAATAAACCAGAAGAAGTGAAACGCAGGCAAAGCGAGACAATCCGAGATGCGACCACACGGTGAACCGACTCGACTGGTTGCTGGTTGCCGTTTCCATAAAAGTACCGTTACTTTCTACCGGATACTGCATTCCGCACGCGCCTGCCGCAGGTTCAGCTGTCGCCTCGTGCGCGCGCGCACACATACACACATGCGCGGAGTCATGCTGATCATTTGCAGGCGCAGCTGCATAAATACTGTTAATAATGTACTTTAACTATTTTGTACTGATGAATGGGGCCGTTATATTGTGTTTTTAATGGTTAATTTGTGATTCAGAGATGAACTGTATTTATTCCAATATTAGATTATTGACTAAAGAGGTTATAATGAACTGACTGTGTTATCACTTGGATATCTCCAAAATAGCCATAATACAGAGTCTGACAGTGTGTTTGCAATAATTAAGTTTAAGTTATGGCTGTAGCTCTCACTGAGTTTATTCCTATAGAATAATATGTTTGTTGTTTAATTGTTTGAAGACTGATTTATGTGTTATCTCTAATTTAAAGCAGTCTAAACAAATGTAATTAAAGTAAACTACTTAATGTATATTTACTATTTATACCCATCTCTTTGCCTTTTTTTTTTTCTTTTATTATTGCTCAGCTAATAATGTTGATAACCTAATCCATAGCCCATTATCTTACACATTCATTTCCAGGAATGGACCACCAAGATAGCTGTATTGTCTGGTACAAGAGAAACTGGATACTGCCTGTTTGGGAAGCCTACAAACTAAATTCAGACAGACATTATCATTATCTGCTTGTTGGCCTGTTAGAGCCAGGATTCCCGACTTATCAGTTAAGAGGGACACCAGCTTGCCCTTTGTTTTCCCGCCTAACCTAGATATTGCTGTCATTTTGCTATGCGATGACGGTTGCAGCTCATATCATCATGCCAAGAGTGCTTTCCACATCTAGTCAGAACCATGAATTCATATAGGAAATATAGGCCACAGTATAAAGCGTTGAGTTACAATAAACTACTCAATGGGTGAGTCTTCCTTTAAACTAAGATGAGAAAGTGGTTCTCTCGCTGTGGGTGGATGTAAATAGAAACCATGCAGCAGACACATTTTGTCTGCCCTAATGGCTCCAAGCACAGCTGCTGACTCACTGACCAAACAGGCCTCAGGCAGAAAATCCACCAAGTAAAGTCCCCACTCGAGTATTCAAGGAATGTTATAGAAATTTTTGAGAGGTGGTACACCAACATCTTTATTGATCTTTCAGTCAGATATTTTAAAGCACTGATTAAATGATCATAGTATTTATGTAATATTGGAAAAAAAACATATTAGAGGATTCGCTTGAAAATGATAATCTGAAACCACTATTTTGCAGGTTAAAGGTAAATGTCCAGATAAACAGCGAATGTTACATAATTGTACCGCATCTGGTTAGATGTTGAGGCTTTGGGAAACCCCCCCACAAGAGGGCCAAAGCTCCAGCTAATACTGTACTTAGAAGTGAAATCTGAGAGCAGCTGGAAGAGAAATAAAAGGAAAATTTGGAGGTTATTTGGATGAAAGAGCTTAACGACTACGAGGAGGTTCTTGCTTGCAGAAACTAAAACTGTTACCCACAATACATGTAGAAAAGTGTGCAGAACTTCTTAGGACTTCTAACTAAAGTTACATTTGAACATTACATGAAAATTAAATAGGGCTCTTTTCAGCCTGTCATTTATTCATTTCCTTCTCAGATTAAGGCATAAGTCATGTCGGGTTTGTTCTGTGAACTCTCAGGGCAAAGGGGCTCCATCCGCCTCTGTTCAAAGTCCTGCAGGGCAACAGGGACAACAAGGGGACTGCTTTAAATAGCACCACAGTTGTGGCAACTAATCAACACTGTGAGGACAGCTAACCTGAGTCAGACTGGGCCTTACCCTCAGCTGCTGCAGCTCAGCCCTGACACCCCTATGAATATTTCTGTGGTGGTACAGCCTGCACCCCCTGCAGAAGCCTGAGTACACTGGCTCAGCAGGTCAACCGTAGGCTGGTGGACAGACACACCAGTGCCAGCTGTCCACACCTCTACTGACACAGCTTCAGTTCATAATAAATATGAGACCACCACCTGCTTATTGTGTGAACACTGACCCCATATCCACTTTTATACACTGATCACACTACACAAATTGTCAACAAATCATCAGAGACTTAGGCTTCCTCCCTCTAATAAACCGAACTGCTGTTACAAACGTAAACTATCTGGTGAAATCATCTCTGAATCATGTCAGTTTTCTCGCTAATGTACCTTACTGATGAGGTGTGACAGCTTCCTGCCCAACACATCCTGATGCCACTAAGATAAGAGGTGCAGAAAATGTACATATTTTGTAAGATGTTGTGTTCCTGCTGAGAGCTTCCGTGTAGACTAGACTGTGACCAGACCACATAGGTGACGAACTCTGACACTTTGCCCCTCTCTTTTGCCCTGCAGCTGCCCAGGCATTGAGGTTAGAATAGTGCTGAAATGAGTGACCACAGTCTCCTGAGTATATCGAGGACAAGCAAACTGCAATATGTAGAGTCAGACTCATTCCTTGTGTTGAAATACGAATGCGTTAATTTCTGTGAGGTTTGCCCTTTTTGCTGTTTCTCTCTTGAACTACACGAACAGTTAATAGATGTCATCATTTCCCAGCTGTGACTGCAGAGTGCTTAGCTGTTACATGGAGAAAAAGCAACTTCAACACACAACAGGTGCCACCTGTGAGGGCCACACTCATACTGAGCTGCTTTAAAGGCACACAGTGAGCTTTTTTTTTTTTTTAAATGAGAATAGCTCTTTCTCAAAAGTCAATTTTGCAGTAAAAGTGCAATGAAAGTAAATGATGATGAATTGCAAGATTGCGATTAAAAGTAATAATTTGGTCTACAGGTAGATTGTGGTCTGAAATGGTCCTGTGTCCTTATTTAAAAACCTAATGTCAGCCCTATCAGCTAACAGGCATTGGCATAGGCAAGACATTACTCTGAATTACTGGCTTGTTGACAACCCCACCATGCAGAGTCTGTTGGATAGCGGTGCTATCCATGACTGACTACAATCCCTTAAAAGCACCAACCGCTGCATTATCAAGGATTCCTATATAATTGTGCACCAGTGGACGGCTGTTCACATGTTCTGGTCTCACATATTATTTAAATAACGAGGGAGGATGCACGTGTTTTGTCTCCTCGACTGTTAAACCAATTAAGATATTAATGTACGTTTTCCTTTAGAGAAAACCATCCAAGCTCCTTCCTGTTATTGTCTCTGGAGTGTGGTTGTGCAGAATTCATGAATCTCTTACTGCCCTCTAGTGAAAACACACAGACAATTACTTCTGACACAAATCCTGGCTTTGTTGTAAGTATTTAATTATATGCCCTGTTGATCCCTCTGCTAACAACCAAAACCAGCGACACAGTAAATCTTTTACTGATATACTTTCAACATACTGAACTTCTGCATTGCTCTGAATGAAAAGCTGTTAGACTGAAAAATAATCTTGATAAGAAAATAAACAGAAGTAGAACAACATGTCTACTTCTTCCATTTCACAAAGCCTGTTTTTTTTCTATCCGTCTACTATATTATGAGTTTACGTTCACGTCAGCATGCCAGAACCAATTATCAAGTCATGCAAAATGAATTTACATCAGATGACCTTCTTCTCTTCTCTTACTTATGTGGGCTGCAGGCTCACACGAGCATGTGAAGTATGACATATGATATTGTTGGTGAAACGCACAGCACTGAAGTGGATGGGCTTTCCTTTATAATGACGAAACTGAGAGCTCACCCTCCATCCATGTTGCACGCTTAAAACTTAAAACTTTGGCTCAGTACCAGAGTGTGTGTGTTTGAGTTCCTTCCTCAT
This sequence comes from Protonibea diacanthus, assembly GCA_028641955.1. NCBI lineage: Eukaryota > Metazoa > Chordata > Actinopteri > Sciaenidae > Protonibea > Protonibea diacanthus. The sequence goes on from CM053979.1 coordinate 14,123,885, forward strand.
AGAACAATAAACGTTTGGAGATGATTACTATTGCAGAATTCAAGATCATTTTAAAGGGCTACCCATTAATGTGTCCTATCTATTAATGTATCATAACTGGATATTATTTACTTAGATGTTATTTGAATTGTGATTATTGTGTTTAACAGTGTTTTTATGCTGCCTTTTCAACCAGGAAATCTTTAATCACTTATTTGATAGGAGTAATTTACAAGTATTTAAAAAAAAGAAAAAAATTTATTGCATACTTATGTCCCGATTTTACACAGTCCTTTATATTATTTGAATATAATATTTTAAAATTATTTTATGAACTTGTTGATTTTCTGCCTTTTTATGAAGCATTTTATAACATCTTGAACATTTTGAAAGTGTTAGAAATAAATGTTCTAATCATTATTTCAGTGTTTAAGTGTAAAGTTGTGTTTAAACTTCCTTGTTGATCTGTGTTTATAGGTGCACATCATCTGAATATTTGATGATAATCCTCTGTATTTGTATGTAAGACGTGGACCATGTGGTTGCACAATAATTTCATCATTCATACCTGTCTCTCTTTTACACTGTAAATCGTCATATACACGCACATGTTTTGAATAAGATCCAGCTTTATTTTACTCAGTTATATGCTGCATCTTTGTGTGCTTGCCATGGATTAACAATGATTCTGCTGTAACTGGCAGCAATCATCACATGCCAGCTTTGTTACACTGTTATTGAGACTGTGACAAAGACGTGTTGATTAAATGACCATCATTTGGTCACATTCTTGTTGGCATATTTGAGACTTTCACCCCAGCCCTGTCCGTTTGACCTCTTTAACTTGTTTTGTTGTGGTCCATACTGTTAAACTGGTGACGGTCAGACTTCTTCTTCTGCAATCATCACAAGCCAACTTTGTTACACTTTTATTTAGACCAGACCTGGGCAAACTGTTCCTCAAGGTGCCGGTGTGGCTGCAGGTTTTTGTTCCAACCAACCAAGAGCACACACTTTGGCCAATCAACTGTCTGAAGACTGAGATCAGTTGATTAAATAAGTCAAGTTTGGTGTGCTGCTGCTTGGTTGAAAAGAAAACCTGCAGCCACACCGGCCCTTTGTGGAACAGTTTGCCCAGGTCTGATTTAGACTGTGACAAAAAGTTTTACATGTATGATGTTTAATGCAATTTTTAAAACTCTAATTGCATTATTAATGATATAAAAATTACAGGCTGAACAGATTGAAGAGTAGGTGTAGAAATGCGTGTCTGTTGGTAGTAATTGTAGAAATAAAACTGAATGGAGCTCTGCCACATGACCGCCGTCGGATGGGGCACGGCATGCAGACATGCGCACTGTTGACAGCGTCCATCCAGCCGATTTGAACAGCTTCCTGGTCCGGGCAGATCTGACATTATCGCGATAGACAGCTTGTTCGTAGCGGTTCAGCGGCGGGGACAGCGGCCTGGCGCTGGAATGCGAAACTACAAGTTATTGAACCAAAACAAAAAATTGACAAACCTCGGAGTGCCGTTTCAAACATTTCACAGCTGTCCTCGGGACACAGCTCCGGTCCGAGACATGAAGGAGACTCTGAACCTGTGGTAAGTTTTTAATGAAGCCGTTAGTGGCTAACGCTCGCTGACTTTAGCATGGTTAGCTAAGCTAATCCATCAACACCCAGGCTTGTGACAGCTGACCAGCCAACAGCACCGAGCTACGGTTAGCATTAGCGAAGTTAGCCGGACTGAGTTAATCTTATTTGAGCTGTTGACTTGTTTAGGAGCTCGTGTTGCTGATTCAGTTGCGGGTCAGTATCTCCGGAAGGGTAATGTTGTTTTCCGCCGTACAGCCGCACAGCACACCGGTGCGGTTGTTTGTTTGAGTGATGCACACAGCAGGCTAACTGATGCTGATAACTAGCCTGCTAGCTAGCGATGGTATGTCGTCGTTGCTTGGTGCAACAGTATGGCTAAACAAACAACAACAGACTGACAGGCACACTGCTAGCACTCCTGTGCTAATGTGAATGAATACCAGTAACGCTGGCCTGTTGTCTCTGTGTTCTTGTGTTATATTCACAGCTGTTTCATCTCTCTTGCTAATTTTTGAACGCTCTGTTTGATTTAATTGATCTATTCGCAGTAATTACTGCTGACACATTGGGTGTGTGTGTGTGTGTGTGTGTGTGTGTTTGTGACTGACATTTGGCCGACCTAACAACGCTAATAGGATTATTGCGAGCACTCCCCGTGACATTTAAAGTTTTGTCTGTCATCTCTGCATCTTCAGGGGATGAGACGAGATCGGTTATTCGAGCGTTTGCAGCTTTGGGCTCGTTGAGTCTCAGTGTTGGCTGAGGATGGCGCAGGGGGGCTCTCAGCTCGACTACCACATCCTGCAGGACCTCAAGCAGCGTTTCCCCGAGATCCCAGAAGGGGTAGTGTCACAGTGCCTTCTGCAGGTATATACACACACACACACATATATATATGTGTGCATATTCTCTGAAAAGCTGTGAGAATATTAAAATAATAGTGATTGATTTTGATGAGTTGTTTTATTGTAGGATATCTTGTAATGTTTATACTACCCTACCCGTAACCTCTGTGTCATCCTTTATGATGTATAACAGACAGTAAGGCAGCAAGATGACCCACACTGCATAACACTCTTCTCTATTGCTGTCTCAGAACAACAATAACCTGGATCTCTGCTGCCACCTCCTGGCTCAGGAGAGTAATCGATACCTGTATGGAGAGTTCCATCACAGTCCAGAGGAGGGGCGACTCAGCCGAAACCACATGCTGCACATTAGCCTGGGCTACCCAGGCTCTGAGGCAAACAAGGCAAATGGAGGAGCGGCAGGGCGCTCCCTAGTGCACAGCACCAGTGACAGTCACATCGAACCTCAGCGGCCCAGCTACCCTGAGCCACTGTCAGCCCCTGCCACCATAGTTCCCTCCCCAAATTTTAATCCTTTCTTTATGAACGATCAGAGTCGGTCGGCTAGCACTCCCACCCCTCCACCCACGATGCAGGGCATGTCTCCCACATACTCCCCTGTCCCACGTTATACTATTAACCCTATAACTGTCACACTTTCGCAAAGTATACCCAATGCCCCCCAGGCCCTGCAGATACCTGGGCACTATGGTAACAGTACAGCCAACACCACCCTGTATATTCGACCCTCACCCTCCCAGAGCCCACAACCACCACCCTGGTCCTCCCCGGGGGCACCTGTGTATCAGCATCAGCAGTCCCCATACAGTACTCCCACATATGGCTCACCTTACAGCTCTCCGCAGCATCAGGTACAGCCACCGCAACCACAGCCCCAGCCGCAACCCCAGCACCAGCAATATGTCTTCCTTCCTATTAGCTCCCCGACCCTTCCCAGCATGCCGTACCATCACCAGCAACAACCCCAGCAACCAGCAGTTTTTAGGCCGTATCACACAAAAAGTTCTCTCAAGAACCAGATAGAGATTACCCTGGAGGGTCCTCGACCTCGCAGCAACTCACCTGTGCACAACCCCCACCCCCAAGGAGCGCTTTACATGGCCACGAGCCCCTCGCCCAGCTCCCCTTCGAGGGGCATCACTATGAGTGGACCTCCAGGCCCAGCATCCTACCACCCTGGGATGTACCTGCATCAGGGTGCTGCAAGGCCTCGGCCAGCTTCCTCTCCTCAACCGGGCCAGTCGGCCTACACCTTCAAAATTAAAGTGTCCCCAGGCGGCCAGGCACAGAGGCCACCCAGCTCACCTCCGGTGGCTGAAGCGGAGTCTCTTCTCAATATAGTAGACCAAGGGGCACACAACGCTGCCCCTGCACCAATCCTGCCCATCTCCGCTCTCCCGGGGAATATTGCCAGCCAGTTGCAGCAAATGCCCCGACGTTCAAGCTCAGGCTCTGATGACTACGCCTACACGCAAGGTAAGAGGTTCTTGTGTATTTATTTTATAGCCATTGCTCTGCATGTGTGTGACTTTCTATCAGCAGTGTTTTCCAGATGGCGTTGATGTTGGATGTGTGTTTGGGGCAGTATTGTGTAAACTTAAGACTACACTCGAGATTAGCTGACCCCACCTTAGAAGACATTTAGTTTCCTACTTCCTTGTTGATCTGAATATGTAGGTGCATCATCTGAGGATCTGATGATAACCTTCTGTATTGGTACTTAAGGTGTGGACCATGTGATTGCAACATCCCTGGTTTAATGTCATCATTCATACCTGTCTCCCTTTTACACTGTAAACCGTCATAGTCATGCATACATTTTGGATAATATCCAGCTTTTTTACTCAGTTATATGCTGCACTACTGTCGCCACAGCTATATACACTACATGCTGTGACTGCTTTGTGTCCGTTTGACCTCTTTAACTTGTTTTGTTGTTTTGTGCTCCAAACTGGTGATGGCCAGACTTGATGATTTGTCGCTGCCCTTTTTAGTATTTATTTTTGATACTGCTTGTTCAGCTTGTACCTTAATGTGAGTGTTGTATATTGGTATGGAGTAGTAAAAGAGCACTAAAACAAGGGGCTTTGTTTTAAACTGTGTTTGGTTTGTCTCCCTCCAGCTCTCTTGCTCCACCAGCGGGCCAGGATGGAGCGTCTAATGAAGGAGCTGCGGCTGGAGAAGCAGAAATTAGAGCATCTGAAGGCAGAAGTCAACAATATGGAATATGACGCGCTTCAAAGACGCTTTCGACGAGTCAACTCCACCAGTCTCATACCCAGAGTAAGGACTGGACACATACTTGGACTCACATTGTGTATTTGTTAACAACATTATGTCACCTCAGATCTTTCTCATACTTTTCACACACTCACAAAAGGTAAAGCACAATCATAGTCTACAACATTATTAATTATTCAGGAGTTAAGTTCAGGAATATTTTAGACTCTTGTCTTTAGTATGTAATAAATAATAGCCTAGGTATGAATCTGGCCTTGGATTTAGCTATGTGTGCTGTGTAAGAGTCAGAAAGGAATAGAATTTATCTTTAACGCAAACTTTCCTTAACTTAGTAGTCCAGGGTCAGCTAAAGTGCAGCAGTAATGATAAGAAACGGCACAATCGTATCATGCAAACTGAACTGAAGTTCTTACTTCTCTTCACTAGTTCTTGTAAGAAAAAAAGTTTGAAAGGAGGGACGTGGAATATTTGGTTGTCTATTTTTGTCTAATCTAACTGGGTTGTATGTATTTGCACCGGCTGCAGCCTGAAGAGATGACCCGATTGCGGAGTCTGAACAGACAGCTTCAGATTGATATCGACTGTACCCTGAAGGAGACGGATCTACTGCAGTCTAGAGGTATACATACACACAAGCGACACACACACACACACACAAGCGACACACACACACACATAAATGCACATTCCTACTCATAAACCTTTGAAGTGTGTCTCTGATTTATTTGAAAGCATTGATCTTGAAAGAGCCAAGCCCAGAAGCAGACAGAGTTGGTTCCAAAGTGATGGATGAGGATGAGGCTCCATCACACTGCGTACAGATGCAGCGTTCTAAAATGACCGGCTGGTCCGTGACAGGACCACAGCCGATCCAGGGTTGACCCTTAGTGGGCCCATGTTTGGCTGGTACATTATCCTTGTTGATTACGTAATTGTTAATGGCGTTGCATCAAAATGGCCTGAATCCCAGTGAGTGGAAATGAGTTGCAATGTGATAATTATATATTCACCAGAGCTTGTATTTTTGGAAGCTGAAGCAGTCTAACTGTCAGAAAGCTCAAGAGAATGACCAATTAACTGCAATCAGCACAGTGCCACCAATCGTTTGGGCTGTGGTCTTCCTGGCAAATTCCTGCAGCATTCTTCTGCTTTGTTTCTGTCTTCCAAATGCCGTTAAACAAACACTAGCCGCGATGACATGTGCAAGTTGGGTTTTTTTTCGTTCCATAAAGCTGCAAATGGGGAAGCATCTGCAGCTTTTGTTTTATGTACAGTGTTTCTCTTCTGAGCCTTTGAAGGTTGGCTTCCTTCACCGGTGCCCTTCTAACATTCTTCTCGGAGGATGCCAATGAACTGGCAGCAAAAAAAAAAAAAAAAAAGCTGCTGCAAAATAGTCGCATTTTCTGGTCAGTTCATGTCGTTAGCAGACAATAAAATGCACATTCACATTCAGGGCGTAATGTCAATTAAACAGGTGTAACTATTTATTAATGTTCCTGTTATTTAGTTAGAAATATTCCTTTAACTGTGTGTGCTTTTTTGGGGGGCTGAGACGTTTTTGATTGGCCAAAATTCACAGTTGTTGCAGAACATAGTCGAACAGATGGATGCTGCTATAATCCTCTGAAAAATGGTGTTAATTGTGGTCTTTGTTGTGACAGTTGTTGTGTTTTTTGCATGTCTCTTGGTGGCCACACTCAGAAAGCATCTTATTGACTTCAAGAGCTTACAGAAAACAAGTTGGCATCTGACTGTAAGGCTGTAGCTGTTAGACCTGTATTTCTTTTGTTGATAAAACTATGTGTAGCCTGCTAAGCAGATCCCAAGTTGACGTATTGTCATATTTTGGTTATATAGACATTCAAGAAATAGTTACTATCCTTATATCATGGTGAAGTTTACTTAGAAATGTCCATCCCCTATCCAAAAGTGAAGCTCTCCCTGAAAAAGAGAGCCCCCCATCTCCTGGCAAAAATCCTGTAAATGTGTGAATAGAGCTTGAATTGGCTTATTTATTGTAGTATCAGCGATTGCACTAGCAGCTGTTCTGACCAAATTCAGCTCCTCATTAAAAAATGCCATGGGGCGTGTGGCTTCGGGAGCCAGTGAGATGATTAAATACAACCCAGGCTGATCAGCAAGCGAGCATTGGGCCCATCAATTTTAAGGCTTTTTGGACGCACTGTTGTTTCTTATGCTATGGGACATGATTTTACAACTCTGGTCTAACCAGATGATGTTTCATTACTTCACTGCAAAGGCATTTTTTTTGCCTGTTGACCCTGTGTTTTGTTTTTGCTGGAGTCCTCTGTGTTGCAGTGGATGTGGCAGCTTTTATTGTCGGCCTGAACACGAGAGTCGAGAGGCTCAAGGATAATGGCTGGAAACTGATTTGACTGATTGGGGCTTTGGTTGGGATGGGCACTTCTAAACAATCCTTTGTATCTGGTTTCTGTTTTCCTCCACAGGGAAGTTTGACCCAAAAGCAATGAACAACTTTTATGACAATATTCAACCTGGTCCAGTAGTGCCACCCAAACCCGGGAGGAAAGGTGAGAATTGTGGTTTTGCATAAAAGACATAAAAGTGAGTCATTAGATGTAAGGTTACACAAAGAAAAGAAGAAAACTAGATGTTCTATGTCAAATACTGAATGCAGAGTTAAGTTTTAATGCAAGGCCATTCAGGTCATTACTCACATTACAGTATTTGTCTTATTTGGCTTCAGAGACTAAAAGCTTAACTGGCTTTGGTCTGTGTTGGTCTCCACAAATAAGTTGGCATGGAAACTAGACAAGAGACTTTGCTTTTTAGTGAATGCCAATGTCTATCAACATTTATACTGAATGGTTGATGCATGAATGCATGCCTCGCACATCTGTAGAGTGACAGCCATGGCTAATTCCTGCCCTGAATTGAAGACACTTGACAAATTGTCGTTGTGTTATGCATTTTGTCACATGAATAAACAGCCTTTTTTTAACGGAGTGCTTCTCTCTGTTTTTGTCAGACGGGGAGCAGGGCTCTAAGCCAGCGCCAGGGCCACAGAGGGATGAAGACTTTGAAGGCGCCCAGTGGAACTGTGAAAGCTGCACCTTCCTCAACCACCCTGCACTCAACCGCTGTGAACAGTGCGAGATGCCGCGCTACACCTGAGCTTAGCGCTGCGCTGTATTGCCCACCCCTGCCCCGTCTCCTGCCAATCCTTGGATAGTATAAGCCCCACCCCTCCAAAATCTGCAGGATCCGTCTAGAGGCCTTCCCCCTGTCAATCAATATATAAGCCCCTCTTACCTGCTGAGGAAGAGCCACTATCCCTCTGTGCCCACTTGTCCTGCTCCCATCTACTACTCCTGTGCACTTTGACCCTTGTTTCCCCATTGGCGGATGATGATTCTTTTAAAGACAGCTGGAGACTGATCTGATCATGTCAAATGTATAAAAGAAGGAGTGACACATTGCGACTATGGCAGCGGGTGGGTCGGGGGCTTCAGAGAGGTCCAAGCGACCGAGGATTTAGGAGAAGCTACGATTTAGCTAGAGAACATTCCACGCAGAATGAATGACTGCCCTGTTTACACAAAACTGCGCCCATTCCTGAACTCATAATGGAGGCACTTCCACTTTAATCCAAGATCTGTAACTCCGTCTCTGACAGTGGAACAATGGAAGCAATGGTATATACGTTCTGACAAATGCGAAATGTAGACTGTACACTGTATCTGGCTCTGTATAAGAGCTCATTTCACTGAAAGAAGAACACTAAAGACACTTGCATATGAGTATATTCCTGGTACTTTTATGCATATTATGCCACCCTGTATTATGTGTTCAAATGATGTTGATTTCCTGTGCAAATGCCTCAACTTGCTGTACTTAATAAAGGAGCTGATTCTATGTGACTTGACCATGCACAGCTGACACGTCTGCATAGTTTTGTTTTTTTTTTATATATATATAAACACAAATGCTTCTTTTTTCCCCAAATGAATCAAACACATTTTTTTTTTTCTCCCAGTACATGTTTATTATGTTAGTAAGCAAACCAGTGGGAATCAGCAACACAGCAGCAAATGGTAGTGGCATGCACACGCTCACTCACTCACTCACTAATGTTCCAAGAGGGAGCTGGAGAGGTTTCTGACCACCTCGAATGAGGTTTGAGAAGACCGTTATCACCAGAGCAGACCAGTGCAGGTGTTCTCACCTCTTGTGACCACACCGTCCTCCTTTCTGGTTAGAAACTTTTCATACTCACTTTGATTGATCCCATAGTCCTCATAACGCTACTCATGCACGGCACATTGCACTCTGGCATCTCCTAAAGTACTTTACTGCACTTGGATGCAAAAACTAAAAGTATGCTGACTTTTTCAAAAACTTTTTCTTCCTGTCTGAAGCTGAAAAACCTACAGTTGTATTTTTAATAGCGCTTTCTTTTAGTGAGCGCGTTACCATTCCCTACTGACTCAGAAGATAAGGAGGCATCACATGAGTAGAAGTGTAAGCACATGCTGGGTGATATGATCATGCGGACATGCACACACACTCAGCCTGACATGGTCATTTGCCATCTTCCTTCCCACTGGTCTCTTCTTGGAATGATTATTACTCCATATACTTACATATAATACAAGTTTATCAAAAAAAAAAAAAAGCAGGTATAGCTTGGGTTATGCTGCAGGTTTACATTAGCAGCCAAAGGTTTTACCGCTGTTTACATGTGACTGTGCTATTCATTAACCAGTAAATGTTCCTCTCACCAGCATGATATCATTTAGAAGGTGGCTGTGGAATGTTTTTACCGTCTTGGGTAACTTCTGTTTATTATGACTATCACTGAGACTTTTAATAGACTCAAACAGGACAGGAAAAGCCAGTCCTTTGCAGCTTTATGACATGCTTTCGCCGAGCTATTACACTCTACAGGAGGAAGAAGCCGAGTTCCAGATGTTGTGACTCTCTGGGGAAATGCAGCATGTTGCATTTCCTTAGGTGTGCCCTTGTCTTCCTCACTTTGTCATCCTCAGGGTATCACTTCAAAAAGGACATTCTCTTCTCCGGATCCGTTTCTTTCCCCAAATGGCCCGAGTTTGTATCATTCTTTGACTTCTCTGCTCTGATTGGTCGATTAGTCCACCGATTCGTCCTGGCATGGGGTCAGTGAATCCATCTGTTCTCCCTTGATTTTCTGCCCAAATCTAAGACCTACTGGAGTTCCCCTTAAAGGGGACGTAGACTTATCTGAGTAGTGACATTCTTTGTCTAATTAAACTGGTTTGGATTTCTTTTCACGGCTGGGTTTGGCGCCAAAAAAACAGAGCACGGGGCTGATGGGTCCAATGAATGAGGATAGTCTTAGAGATGATGATCAAGTTCACAGTATCAAATGGAAGAGCTCATTTCCAGCCCTGAAACTAACAATAAGCGTTTCTTTATTCCTATTTTTCTAGTCTGTGGTTGTGCAATGTAACTGATAGAAAGTCCTATTACTGAGAGGACACAGGGTGAAACAGAGAGTCTTTCTCTTCCTTCCTGTCTTGTGTATTTTAGTAGTAGTCTTCATAGTTCTTGGGGTTCAGGCAGTAGAGGATGGCTCCTCCAAAAGAGAAGATGGTGGATCCCCAAGCAAGGCCGTAGCCCCAGTTAAACTCATGGTACATCCTCAGCCTGATCGTCTCTATGAACTTGATGGGGAACAGGACCAAGCTGCACACCTGGAGCACCACTGCATGGAAAAGAGGAAAGAGAGAGAAGGTACCAACATCAAAATAAGTTTGGCAAATCTGAAACTGGCAAGGGGGAGATGTGGGGCATTGTAATGGCCACTAAAATCCTATATTCAAACTTGGAATAAATATGATTTTAGCACCTTGGATCTTTCCCTTGACAGCCAACCTACCATGGACTTTTTTTAGAAGCTGCACAGTCATGTTTTTTTATTTTTGGACTATCCTTCAGTTCTTCCTTCTTGTTTTTGCCTCTTTACGTACCTGCAGAGAACAGTATGACAGCCACGGGCTTGTAGCAGCGACCCCTGGAGCTGATGCACAGAGATATCAGGGCCATAAGGAAGGCGAGCACGATGAGGGATGCTCCCCCCAACAACAGGGCCAGTGTGGCGATCTGCCAGTCTGAGACAAACACACACACAAGGACAGAGGGGAAGAGGGAAGGGGGTGAGGGAGGAAAGGCATGAAATCACACCGCGATAGAGAGTGACATAGGTAGCTAAAATGGGGTTACTCTGGAGAGCCGTGTCTGTGCTGTTGACAGGAGGCAGGGAAGTGGATACATACTGTAGAAGAGGAGGGATAAAAGGAAGAGGGAGGCAGCAGAACAGGTCACAGGCCATGTTGGTGAGCCACAGTAACACTGTCATGCTCAATCTCTCACAAGAGAAAAATGAGTCCTCCCACTGAAGTTTGTGGTGAATTACCGCAGTGTAAACAAACTATTTGTGGTTCAGAGGCTGAGACAGCTCCTCGTGCATATTCTAGCAATCGCTCGTAATGTTTTTGCTGTGAACCACAGGGGAACCATGGCCAGTGGCAGAACAAGAAGAATGTGAACCATGCGGTGAATAACCCCTCGAACAGAGCGCAGCAGTTTCTGGCTGACAAGAAACAAACAAACACACACACACACACACACACACGTGCACGCCTGGCTACACACACGGATCAGTTCAGTGATGGATCCTAATGCAGCAAAAAGGCAAAGTGAATCTGTGAGGTGACTCAGATAATGAGTATCTCTCCCTCTTGATGCAAGCTCAGCAGCATTCTCAGCATTTCATCCAGATTCGCTCCAAAAACACTCAACTGGAAATAACTGCCGCCTCAATCTCGCTTCCCTATCCTTATTGGAAAGTGGAGACAACAAAATGGGACGCCTGTGTGTTTGTCAAAAAAAAAAAAAGAGAGAGAGAAAGTTGAGATTTTCATTTGCTTTGTGTGACTAAAAATCACGTCAGCAGAAGAGTGCCTTTGAGAAGAAGTTTTTTTACAGACTTAATTAGCCATGGGACGTGAACTGAAAAACACTATGTTATTGTTTAGAGTCTCTTTCGTTCCTTTACTGTGTACTTGCGGAAACAGGAGGTCTATATGTAAACAGGCAGAGGATATTATGATGAAGCATTTGATTACACGGGAGGAAATAATTTGGAGTACAGAAAAAAAAAAAAATAACATCAAAGCATATAGGGGGCTCAGTTTAATTGATTCAATATTATAGTGAATGGAAAATTCACATTGAAAGACCCTAATTTCAAATATATTTTGTCTTTTTTTTTTTTTGTATAAGTATACATGTTATTGTCTATGATGGAGTCCAGGGGGAAAAAAAGGATAAACATTACTAAGAATATTTCCTCTCTGTTGAGGCTGAAAATCATTAAAACATTCACCAGCGGAGAGAAAGTGACGGACCATAAGCTGCTTAAATACAGTTCCCACTCGTGTTGGAGGGAAACTTTATTCCAGGGGCCAAGCAGCTCAAATATAAACAAACATCAACTACTTTTGACCAAATATGGTTCAGGATTTAGAGTTTAAAAATGGGCCCTGTCACCACAGGATGTTGGAAAGAGCCCACAAAAAGCAGAACACCCGCTCCCTCCAGGCTCCAGCTTACACAACTCGAGGCCCCCTTAAAGATCGACCCCTTAACTTTCTCTGCCACTGCCTCGCTGGCTGCCTCTCAGCAAAAGGCCTAAGTGACTTGACCCGTAGTTGTCAAAGCTCATTGTTTGTGAGCTATCTTCTCTAGGAGTGCGCTGCCTTTAGCCTAGCAAGTATGCAACCAAAAGCCTTATCAGTGCGTCCACGAAGCAGCAGGATGCAGAGAGTTAGCTCATTTCAGATTTGGAACAAACCCTGTATGCTGCGCAAGAAAACGCAGCCAGAGGTTGAAGTGCTTAAAGGCTTTGATGAGCAGGAAGCGCCAAACTATTAATTGAAGCCCCGCATGATGACAGATGCAAAATGAGATACAGTAGACGAGATCCAATCTGAGCATTAATTATGGTCCAGTGTGTGTATGTTAGGGGCTGCTGATCATAAAAAATCCTCCAGGGCTCCAATTCTGTTCCTCTGTCTGAGACAAGAGTGGAAGATCTGTGTCACAGCAGAGCCTCCAGTAGCTCTCTCGCAGTCACTCAGTCTCAGGCAGGAAGATCTTCAACCAGAGGTTACTGGTTGACGACCGCAGGGACTGTGAGCACGACCTGAACCTTTATAATCCATCTGTATCCAACATTGTGCTGTGACCTCCCTCAAAGAGAAGCCAGTTACCCAAATACGGAATCAATACTGTATTACATTATTAATATGCTTTGCCACCACTGCGTCTGACTGAGCTGGACCCGCTCACACCCTGGCTCCACATTGCACCGACTTGGCATCCACACACGCTGCTCTTGCATGACCGTTCCACATTCCTAGCTCTGTCAGGTCCGAAATCTTTTATACTTGACCCCCGACCCTCTGTTTAAGTTTGTGTTTGCGTGAGCAAGAGAGAGAGAAACTAGCATTTTGTCTCTGCGCATTTTAAAAAACGTAATGAGCATGTAACAAGGCAATATATCACGCCTACTTTTTAATTCTTTCTGCTTATTATTGTGCTTTTCCCCCCAACACACACACACACACACACACACACACACACACACACACACACACACACACACACACTCACATGAAAGCCTTGCAGAACAAGCTAAAAACATCTGAGCGGCCAGCTGGTGTTTCAAACTAACAGGATTTATTTAATGCCCAGAGCATGACACTGAGGAAATATTGGGGGGCTGTAGGAGGGGGTAGAAACTGATTAGTGGGATTCAAATCAATAAGCCCAGCCAAGCACAAGCCTGAGGAAATGGGCAGTTTGCTGTGTGCATTTACTGTGGTATGCTGCTGCTGCTGCTGCTGCTGCTGAGAGCTGAGCGCTGACACAGAGACTGCATGTCTTTATATGGCACCAAAGTGCACTTTGTCTGCGCTGACAGAGGAGGACCGGGGCCAGCGTTGACCCACAGTTACTCATCTCTCAGACAGAAAGAAAACATTTTGTCTGACTAACAAAAACACAATTCACCACTCAGCACACAGGAGGAGGTCAGAGGCAGCAAAAAAGTGAAATATATAGAGTATATATATATTTATATGGCGGCACAGCACAGTGTGAGACAAACCTACATAAGTTTTTTCCCACATTTTACAGTTGCAGAACAGACTTTAGACAACTTTATTGAAAATAAAATAAAAAAATAAAGGTTCAGGATATATCACCTAAAAAAAATAAACGGTGCAACCTCATAAAAAAAAACCCTGCAGTAAATTCTACCTTTAAGAAGACTTGGGCTTTTAGTTTTTCCTCATAATGTTTGAGGCTTTAGTTTGTGGTGTTTGTACTGGACTGTATTATACCTTCCAGTGTTTATCTTATTTTGTCCACCTTACAATTCAGAGTAACCCAACACGGCGTATGCACAAACCGTGGCCGAAAGATCAATAAAAATGAACATTACAAGCTTCACAAATTGCAAGGCTGTTGTATTGGATTACATTATTTTATGCAACAAAGCATAAATAAATGCTTTCCTGCTTATTGTTGTTGTTTTTTTTTATTATTATTTATTAATGCTGTTCATACACTGACCTATTTTCAACCATCCTCTTTTATTTCTTTTTATCACTGAATGAGCAGCTGTGACGGAAATATGAAAAAATAAAAAATAAACTTCATGGGGACTCCGAAAAGAAGTTTCTTTAATAGAGAAACTCCACATTTCTGGAGTGCTTCACTTGTTTCCCTGGTTACTAATCTCCAGGCATCTGGATCTCTGGGGAGTTCTCTGCTCTGAGTTGCCCCAGCTCCTTGGCCGGTGAAGAAACCCACACAAAGGCTCATTTTGTGCGCAACAAAAGGCCAAATGAAACCCCAGCTGGACCGCTTCTGGCGAGGCAGAATTCCCACATCTTTCAGTGGCGCACTGGACAAATGTTTTAAACAAAGTTAACTAGTCTGGATAGAAAAACCAAAGGTGTCTTATTCATTAGACTGTGAGGCACAAGGACAGTTTTTTTTTCTATAGTTATTTCCAACTTTGATGTGCAGCCCACTGTTATCTTATTTCATGTAATAAAGTTCTGCAGTTTAAATTAAGCAGAAAATATCTAATTATAAAGTAATTAACATTTAGCACCCTCCTGGGTGATGCTTTGTTATTCTCACCCACATAACAGATTGGTTCATCAGTGTTATGTCTGCAGGGATCCTTTGTTTTCCCTGAGCGCAGTGCCTCTGACTTTCATTTGAATATGAATGTGGGTGTCTGTCTGCACCCCCAAATTCTGCCATTTCAAGGGTGAAGCATCCCTAAAACTACAACACCCAACTGGTTTAAAACTTCCAAAAACAACATGGTGGCGCATCACCTCACCAGTAAAAGGCACATGAGCGTCTGTCTCACCAGTGTTCAGCGCGAAGTTGCAGAACCACTTCGCGGAGCTGGCGGGCTTCCAGCAGGACATCCACAAGGACAAGTAGTACTG